>OU612045.1:51558224-52158224 GCA_914767935.1 Coremacera marginata
CCAATTTCTACAGTAAAAATAATTGTAACATCGCTACATCACTTATAGTTTTTAATAAAAAAATTTGTTTACAAAAAATTCGAAACTACAGAACTTCATTTTTTATTAAGTTTTCTCCTTCTCCTATTGACTTAGGGCCTTTTGAGATAGGGCCTTTCTATATTAAGGTAGCGATATGATGGCATCTATTTTTTAAAATAAAATTGTTATTTTTGTTGATTTTTTTAAAAATATTTTGTAGACATAATGAAGATATCACAAATGTTTATTTAAAGACAATTTAAAGGTTAACTTTTATGGTTTTTTTTTTAAATTTAAGTTTTTTGTATTAAAATTTTGTTTATAAAAATGCACTTATTTTATTAAAAATAAAATTTTTGTTATCGATAAAAGCCACATTCCAGATATCAAAAATTTTGTGTTTCTCGAACATTCCGTATGTGTAGATTTTTGGTCCGAAAAGTTCATATATAACAGGGCTTGAATAAAAAATGAATGCTTCTTACTTGTTTGTCCAAAGGAATGAGAAATAAATCGTCTGAAATTTAAAGAAATATCTTCGCTGCATTTTGAATATATTTCACTTGAATAAAGATCAATAAAATGACTAAATATTTTTGTATCATATTTTTAATTTTTTTTTTCAAAAGTTATCCAAAATATTAAATGTTTCTTCAAAACTTTCGTAAAACTTGCTGTTGCTGTAAAAATAGTTTAAATTGAAAATTGTATTTTAGAATTACTTCACATGGCATAATATTTATAAGCAAAAATTGTTTTAGTCTTACACAAAAATTAATTAGCTTTTTCTCTCATAAAAAATAAACAAGGATACACACTTGGATTTTTTTGGATGAAATTTATTTTTTTAAAATGTTCTCATAATATCTCATAATATGTATCTCACAAAATAATCAATCTTAAAAAAGAATTTATTTGAAAAAATATCCCAATATTCCTTTCCAATCAAAAATTTTTACTAAAAGTCTATTTTCATTCCAAGTGGATCTGTCTTAACAAAACTCATTTTCTGTTTGTTATTAAATTTCTATTTACTTTATATTTTATAAGGAAAAATATTGAAATTATTTAGTAAGAACAAATTTAATATTCTTAAATATATGACAACAATCAGGCCCAAAATTAAAAAACTTTTCTTCATTTACAAATCGGCATATTCAAAACAAAATCTGTAGCATTTAAACATACATGACTTATGCAAAAGACTTCTAATTGATTTCGAAGATTTAACTGTGAAAAATATATTCACTTTCATCCAAAAATGACACTTAATAGTTTCCCGTTGGCTGGCTTACGAAATAAATCTATACGTTTTTGTATTTTCCATATATATATATATGTATATAAACATTTATTTAATAACGGAAATGAATTTTCGTTTCCGGTTTTTATGGACAAATAAAAAAGTAGCACAGATATACAAAACAAACATATATATATATATATAAAATATCCGATATCAAGCTTTACTTTCTATACTATGCAATTGTGTTCCGGTATGAGACTATGCATAACACGTCCAACATAGTGCAATATTGGAAACGCCCAAAACTCGTAAACGAACATCTTCAATAAGCCAAATATTGAATATTGAATGCCAATAATACTAAAAAATAAAACCTTGGGAAAAAATGAGGCGCCTGTTGTGAAGCAGCAGAAGGCATTGTCAATATATGGTGCAAATAACAATAATAACTATAACAGCCTGAACAACGAAAATGAGAAAACTACTGAGGCACATGATGGCAAAAGAAAATAAAAATATTTTAAATTCTAAAAAAAAAAAAAAAATTTGAATAAAAGAACCTGAAACGGATATGCAAATGAAAGGCATTACATGAAAATTACACAACAACACGTCACATTCTTAAACATAGACTCACATACATAGACACAGGCACTTTAACGGAATATTAATGAGAGTCAGAATAACAAAAATGCGCTACTCAATTTTATGCCTATGGTAGAAAACAAATTAAAGAGCACTAAAATGAGAGCAACAAGGCGGAGGTTTGAGGCGAACCATCACCAACAAGGATGCAAAGGATGTGGATGCTAACTTTTGACTTTTGTTTTTTTTTTTTTTTGTAGATAATAATGCACAACATTTTTTTGATTGTAGATAAAGCACGATTGGAAAACAGTAACTACAAATACAACAGCAAAAACAACAACAACAACGAAAAGCAGTTACAGTAACTTAAAAAAAAAGACACACTACTACAAAAGTCAAATGGAAAAAGAGCCCAGCCAGGATGCATGAATATAAATGATGATTTGCTTAAGGGCTGACATCCGTTAGTAGCTGCAAAAAAAAAGGAACAGAAGGAGAAGAAAAAATAACAACCTTCAGCTTCTATGAATGAGTCAAATAAATGAAGGCTTCTTCTGTATAGCATTATATGTATGTTTTGCATGTTGACTGACTAGACTAAGGTGTGGCAGCGGAGCAGACTGACTGACTGACTGTTTGACATATAAGCTGCATGAATCATTGCAATCAGTTATAAGTGGGTGGTTAGCTGAAAACTAAGAGAATATTTTTTTCTAAACGTCAGACAAATCGGCAAATGATAACAGCATCAGCGTAGAACATTGTTAGAAAAATACTTTATAAAATGTTAAATACATAACGTACCTTCCCATAAAAGAGTCACAAAATTAGCAAAAGAAATAAAACAACGTAATAGATGAAGACAAATTATGTGAAATATCTTTGCACGTAACGGCTTTAATAGCTTAAATTTTTGCCAGAAGCCGAAATAACAACAATTGCTGATGCTGTCAAAAAAAAAAAAATTAATATGTCACAGATTTTAAGGGCAGGAAATGAAGTTGGCATGAGGCTAAGAAAGAAAAATCATTATGTGAAAATGCAGTGCAATATACTTTATTTATATTGAGTATTTAGTATTTTCAACTTTCAGTGAATTTATTTTTTATTTTGACTAGCTACACTTAATAACACTATTTTTATACCCCAACGCGTACTGCGTAAGGGGTATATTAACTTTGTCATTCCGTTTGTAACGCCAATACGGAGGAGTGGCAGGTATAGAGAAGTATATATATTTTTGCTCACCTCCTGAGTCGATTTCCGTATGTCCGTCTGTCCGTCTATCGACACGATTACAGCCGTAATTTTAAAGCTACCGCGATGAAATTAAAAATATTAGTTTATTTTTAAAAAGAAAGATCAAGTTCGAAAATGGACCAAATCGGATGAAAATCACGCCCACCTCCTATACAAAGTGACTTTATTTTAACCGTAAAATTTTTTTAAAATCCACAAAACTTTAAGAAATGCCTTGAAATTTGGCACGTAAACTTTGATCAATCTAAATCCTGGCTATGAAATTTGGAAAAATCTGATGAAAACCACGCCTACCTCCCATACAAAGTGTCTTTATTTTAAATGTAAAATCTTTTAAAAATCCACAAAATTTAAAGAAGTGTCTTAAAATTTTACACATAAACTTCCCATACAAAGTAGCTTTATTTTAACCGTAAAATCTCTTAAAAATCCACAAAAATTAAAGTATTGTCTTGAATTTTGCACATTAGCTTTGATATAGTTATTATATGAACTATCTCTATGATATTTTGTAAAATCGGATCAAAACCACGCCTACCTCCCATACAAAGTGACTTTATTTTAACAGCAAAATCTCTTAAAAATCTGCTCAAATTGCATAAATGTCTTGGAATTTTGCACATAGGCTTTTATATATAATATAGACTATCACTATGCTATTTGGCCAAATCGAATGAAAACCACCACGCCTACCTCCCATACAAAGTTGCTTTATTGAAAACGATAAATTGCTTAAAAATCTAGATAAATGTCTTGAAATTTTGCATAAGAACTCTGATATTTAACATAAGCCACTCTTTGATATTTGGCATAATCGGATAAAAACCACGCCCACTTCCCATACGAAGTGGCTTTATTTTAAGCGTAAAATCTCTTAAAAATCCACAAAAATTAAGGAAATGTCTTGAAGTTTTGCACATTAGCTTTGACATATAATATGAACCATCTCTATGATATTTGGCAAAATCGGATCAAAAGCACGTCTACATCCAATACAAAAAGACTTTATTTTAACCGTAAAATCTCTTCAAAATCCACAAACATTGGTGAAATACCCTGAAACTTGACACATATGCTTTGATATTCAATTTAAATTCTCACTATGAAATTTGGAAAAATCGCATGAGAACCACGAATACCTCCCATGCAAAGTAGCTTTATTGAAAACGTTAAATCGCTTAAAAATCTGCAAAAATTACAGAAATGTCTTGAAACTTTGCGTACAAACTTTGATATATAACATAAGCCACTCTTTGATATTTGGCAAAATCGAAAGAAAACCACGCCTACCTTCAGTGCAAAGGGACGTCATCAAAATTGAAAAACTTTCGAAAATATATAAAACTGAATGACATCGTGTCTGTATGTACCCAAGTGCCGCCCACGTCATTAATCCAACCCATTCCTATATTCTACGGTAAATGTGGAGTCTTTATACTAGAAAAGTGGGTGCGGCATTTTAATTTGTTTACAAATTAAACTATGTGGCAGCTAAGGGTAAAATTAAATGAAGCGTATGACACAAATATTTTTGCAGATTATACATAAAAATTTTATAAACGTCTAAACACTTCGGATATACTTCAGTACGTCCTCGGAGGGTATTTTAGCTTCGGTACCCTGCCGAAGCTCCATTCCTTACTAGTTTTCTATTCAAGATTTCGAAATAGTTTCTTTCGTTTGGATAGAAAATAGAGCTCACGTGATTGATAGATACCAAAGATAAAGTTCAAAAACTTTTTGGAAGTTTTTAATGCAAATTTTTCCAGCAACCGTGAATATTCATGAGTGTACAATATACAAAATTAAATGTCTTTGTCTGCTATCTAATAAACAAAAATTCCTTTTTAAAACTCCCGGGAGAAAAGTTTTCACGATTGGGGTGAATATGGCTTTCTTTGCTATCTATCAATTACGTGAGCCCTAAAGAAATGATTTGAATGATTTAGATCCAAATGAGTTATTTAAGAGATACATTTTATTTGACTTCGTCTACCATCGGCTCGTGTTCGTTTGTCTTCGTTTTTTTTCGTATGTCTTCAGTTCATCTCCGTTTGTTTTTATCTGGCCTTCGCGCATGTTCTATTCATGACATAATAAATACTTATAAGGTGGGAGTGACAGTTCTTTTGTCGACCAGCATGTCAAAAACGCATAGAAAAAGACAAAACCAATATGCAGCAAAACAGATGAAAAGTTTAACTTTGTATTTATTTTGACAAGTGTTGGTTGACGCTCTAAGAAAATAGCCAGTTGTCAAGGCTACCTTCTTTTCATTGTATCATGGTTCTTTTGTCTTTGATTTTGTTCGTTAGTTCTCGGTTCAGCTTCGTCTGCTTTTGACCCGTTTTTTGTCACATTGTTGCCAAAGCATGCTATATAAAAGTGGTCATAAATTCAAATTGTTTTAAGTTTCTGCAAGGCAAATTTCAGAAATGTGTTAAAAAACTGCGTTAAGCTTTTCATAAACTTTGTAATTTCATCATATAAATTTGGGCAGTTTGGCTAAAACATGCTACAGAATAGTGGCTCTTATTATTTAGTTTAGGCAAGCCAAATTTAAGTAATGTGTTCTGAAGACATTGTTTTGAAAAACTAAACTAAAAAAGAAAACCAAATATGCCTTTCTTTTTTTATTGTGCTTAACATTTTGTAAATAATGTGTAATTTTTCCATACAAATTTGCTCATTTTTGCTTAAACATGCTCCAGAAAAGTGGTTTCAGCATACAAAGTTTTACGAATTTGTGTTTTTGAATAAAATTAAACTGTTAAAAAATTAAAAATTTTCATTTGTATAAAATGAAAATGAGTTCTAAATTAAATGAGAATGCATTTTTAAAACTGTACAAAACAGGAAAAAACTTTTCGATAGTGCCCCCTATCGGACGCTTTAGGCTAAAATAAATGTCAAAAATTAATTCCTTATACAAAAAGCCCACGAGTAACAATTTCCACAGAAAAAGATATTTAATAAAGTTTCCAAGTGTCTTGAAAATTATATACCCATCTAATTTATTCCATAAAAATCAGATTCCGGTTTCTTGAAATTAATATTTGTCGTAGAAGAACTTTTTGTTCGTAATGACATGAGTAATCATAGTTTCGACGTAACAGTATCGCTTGCCAAATCGCCTAACCCCTATCACCCAAACGTTGGATCAATTTGATAGCTACTTCGATTTAGAACGAAAAAAGATTTAATATAACTATTTTCAATATTATGCATTTTTTTTTTTTTTTTTTTGTCTTTTAGAGACTTATTGATGATTTTTCTGCAATAAGATTTTTAATTCTAGTTTATGATTTAAAATTTTCGATTGTAAATTCTTTTAGCAAGAATGTTATTTTTTTATACTGAAGGAACTGATGAACTTACTATTAGTAAACATTCCGAAACAAGCATGCTTACCCTGCACAAATATTGGGACAATAAATGTAAATTATATTATAATAAAATACGCCAAATTTCCATATATTTATTAAACAAAATTTTTGTAAGCTTCCTTTATGACAATGCATGCACAAAAATTTCAATCAAAATGCACATAATAAAAACAACAGAAACAACAACAACAATTTGCATATTCTTGTGCATTCCCCAAACTTGTTTTATACGATTTAAATCGTTTTAATAACTACCGTATAACGTCGCCTACATAGCTACCATGCATTCGAAATATTCCACCAACGTCAATGTATATGTATATGTATACCTCAACGAGACGACGAGGTACCTTAACCTAAAACTCTCAGAGCAGTCCTGGAGGTAGAAACATGACAACAACAACAATATCAAAAGCAACAACAACATGAACAAAAACAATAACAGAAAAATACAAGCGTATGCTTTACTTCACTTACTCATCCTTTGCCAGGATATGCATTTTTATGTATTTATCAATGGGAAATAAAGTGAAAGAAGGAAAAGAATAAAAACCAACGAAAAAATAAATCAATGAAGAATGAAACTGGTAACGCATTGCTTGGCGCCACTAGATTTATTACCAAAGCTGGAGTTCAGGTATGTCTACTATGCTGAAATGTAAAAAAAAAAGAAAACATTTCAACATGGTTGGATGCGAATATCATTTAACCCTCTAACCAGCAAGGTAGAAATAATGGTAATAAGGACACCAGCATGTTCTTTCCTTGTAAATGCTAATGCCCATAACACCAATCCGCCGACTGCTTGTTAATCCGATTGATAGGTTAGATATTTGCCGAAAAAATCCGGTAATTTGATTTGAAAAATGTAAGATAATTCTCATAAAACAATTGAATATTTCTTAAAAAGAAATATTTCTTATTGAATCACTCAAAAAAAAAAAAAAAAAAAAAAAACAAAATCATTAATATTGGGGACACTTCAAAATATTTTTCTTTCCTATTTCATAATTTTGTCAAAAACTACTTTTGAATGCCTGTAAAAAATTTAGTAATGAATTTTAAGAGATAAAACTGACACTGTTGTAGCTTGCAGTATAACAAAAACTGGAAAAAACTTTCTAAAGTAATTGCTGGCAACAAATTTCCTACAATTATTGTAGTAAAATCTCACAGCACAAACATAAAATATTTCACGCTAAAAATGCATGAAAACCTTGACACTTGCAATTATTTCTGCCACGCTCTTCTGCGTTAAGAGTATTTACATAAAAAAGAAAAAGCTGAAAATGCGTTCATCCAGCATCTTTAACTTTTCTTCTTAACCCATTAATGACAACGTATGATATATCATACGAAGAAAGGGTTGAAACGTAAAAAATTCTAGCGCGGGCTAGGTGAGAGATATTGTGCCAATTTTTTTGTAATAGTAAAGAGAAAAAATGGATCAAAACAAAAAAAAAAATGTAACAGTCTAATATTCCGCGGCTTACCTTAAGTTTGACAGGTGAAACATTACAGGTAAAAATCTGAGTTTTTTGTGTCGAAAATTGCTCAGGAAAAGTGCTGCCAAAAATAGAAAAATGGAAAAAACAGAAAACGCGCACGTTTTCCAGATAGCCTAAGGTGTCTTTTATGGAAGTAAAAAAACTGTCAGCGATTTTCGACATTCCTGGAAATCTCACCTGCAATCTCACCCATGTCATATCTCAGGTGTGTACTCAGGTACATTTTTTTTATTTTTTCTATCAACTTCTATGGTTCCCCAGACACACAGAACTGCATAAAAATCGTACGAGCCGTTCTATGGGCTGGCTGTAATGGATTAATGCAATCAACTATTAAGAACGCAAAAAAGTGAGTTATAGGAGAGAAACAATTTTTTTAGAGAAACTTAATTTTCGTTAGTTTAAATAGAATAGAATTGAAAAGAATAGAGTCCCATGAAATACAGTCATAAGATCATTGATGACGTTCCATGTGAAGTTCAAAACAAACTGACAAATGTAATGTATATGTCAAAAAATAAGCGCAATACGAGTAGCATCACTTTGAGAGCAATCTTAGCAAAAACCTGCTGGAATATCACAAAATATCGATACAAACATTATAGAATAATCTAGGTAGGAGGAATAAGGAGTATCGCTGACTGCTAATTCCAAATGAAACGTCAGTACATGGTTCACAAAATACGATAAACACTAAAACTTAACTTGATTGCTTTGAACTTTGGCAACCATGGTCAGAGCAAATAGAGCACTGTCAAAATTGCTACTACCTATATTATTCTACCATGGATACAGTAGCGTTTAATTAACTCTCTGAGAGTAAAAACGCTGTGCCAGCGGGAAAAGGAGAAACAGTATAGCTTGGTAGAATAAATGAAGGTAGTCGCACGGCTGAGAGCGGACTACCATAACTGTCAAAGAAGATCAAAAACAACACTACGCGGTCACTCAGTTGGAATTAGTTTGCCAAGTGACAGAAAATTATTTGTATTGATTTTGACAACAATGGTAGCTGAGGAAGAAAGCACAATCAGCCGCGATGCTACCTTCTTTTCATTCTTCCATGCAATATAGTAGGATTTTTTTAAAACTGCTCCTTAATGTGTTATCCATAGCGTTAAAGCTTACAACATTTTTTGTATTGATTTTTTAATGAGTTATTTGAGTGCGGTTAAGAATTTTGTATTTTGTGACAAAATACTTGAAACTCGAAAAAATGAAAACGTCAAAATTACATTGGAAAAAAGAACTATGGCTGCCTGTCAGGGCAGCTTTGCTGGTTAGAAGGTTAAATGTGAAAACTTTGCTGGAAATTCGAAAAATATTTATGCTTTCTTTATTCTTTTATCTAATGTAGAAACAAACGCAAAGCAGACGGTAGGGAATGTAAGAATATTTCGAAAATTTCTGTAAATAACGTTATTCAATAATTTTAGAAATCAATGATATGAGTTGGGTAGGCAATATTTACTGCTTTAATATTGATAAATTTATATTGAACAGGGATATTTATGACTTTATTGGTGTTGAAAAGGATAATTTAGATATTGTATTAATGGCGTATCGTCAGTGATATGCCGCGCAGAGTATAAACAAAATTTTGCTTAAGATAATTATAGCGATTCAAAGATGGGAAGGGGAGTAAAGTTTTTAACTTTCTTACCATTTTTTTTATGAATATTTTAATTGTTTTATATGAATGCACAACGTCTCAAGAGTATTGTGTTCAAATTTAAAGTCAATCCGAGTAAAACTAACGGAGATATGAATTTTTAAGTAAGTGTACCTCGAACGTGTACATCAGTGTACAAAACTTTAAAGCAATTTCCCCAAAAGTCGTATTTTCAAATTCGGTGAACGTTCTCCAGTAAAAACGGCTGAACCCATTGTTTTAAGATTTGATATAATTAATAACAACTACAGGGCTGTCAATATTCGAAGCGCCCATCTGGTAACACTGTAACTTTCCGCAGTGATGCCAAATCGACTCATGACATACCGCGTTTGAAGCGTCATTCCAAGCAAATGTTTACAATGGAACAGTACACGCCATGCGAACGCTCTAAAATTGTTGAAATTTACATTCAACAAAACAAGTCAATAGTGAAAACTCAACGTGCTTTCGAAAAAATAAATATAGTGAAAAGTGCGCCTTCCAAGAAAACAATTTATCGTTTGTATGAAAGATTTACAACTGGTAATACTCTTGGTAACCCAAAGAGGCCAAATAAAAAGCGACCAAGGCGATCGGCCGTTCTTTTTCGAAGATGATAATGGCCACAGAGTTACTGTCAATCAGGAGCGTTATCGCGATATGATAAACAATTTTTTCATGCCAATCGTTCGTCGAAAGCGTATCAGGCACTACTGGTTTCAACAAGACGGCGCGCCACCACACACAAGCCGCACTACAATCGATTTAATCGATTTTTAATAAAATGAGCGCTTCGAATATGGGCAACCCTGTAAATTCATAAAACAACGCTGTCAAACTTTTATTTTTTCTTTGCTTATTTTTAATTTTACAGTAAGAAATATGTCGATTTTTGATCAAAATTTGAATTTTTATCTTTCAAGTGTTGCCTAAAATCTTAAAAAATTAAAAAAAATCTCGACAGCGTTACCTTAGGAGTCTTATTAGCTTCTCAAAATATCTCATTTTTTGATTTCAGTTGATCCGCTGATGGGCTATGCTGTTCACCACATAACCACTGTTTATGGAGGTGCTTCTGGAAAACGACCGCCATTTTGTTATTTCTTAACATTATCAATATAATTTTTAATAGATATTCTTCAAATGTTGTTCTTTTATACCTACATCAACTCAAGCTACTTTTACTAACAGTAGCGCGTCAAAAAATGCGTAAAAATGGGTAATTCTTAGGCCGAATTAAACTTAACCCCCTCCCTCCCACTTAATTATCAATGAAGAAGAATAAAACAAGTTTATTTTTAAATTTTATAGCTTTCGTAAATTCGATATGATTCCCATTTGAAATACCTAGAAAGCGTGAACTATCAATAGCTATGATATAAGATACGAGTAGCCATAGTTTTAATAAATTTACTTTTAATCTTATGAAGTAAATGTTTTTTTAAGTAGATTTAATATTAATACACATTCTTTAATATACTTTAGTTGCTTTTGTACAACTAAGATAATTTACCCTAATTTCACCTGGAAGTCCCTATAAGGCGCTTAATATTAGTTTCCAAAGCCTTTGAGCATCTTTTGCGGCTTCAGGCTACTTTACTTCTTTCGAATGAACATTACTTCAAAAGTTTTCAATCAGGTTCATATCATGGAACTGTGAATGCCACTCTAAAATTGAACAATTTTAAGTGAATGTATTTTTGAATGAATAAATACAAGTTATTTTTCATGTTCTTCTTGATTTTTACGAATGATGCCATCATGAAAACCGGACAATTTAAGTATTTAGCAAAAAAAAAAAAAAAAAAAAATTGTATAGCGTGCTTGCAGTAAAAGTGAAACTTCTCTGTATACACTCTGTTTTTCTAGAATAAAAAAGATTTTAGTGTAAGAGGCAACAAGAAAGAGAGACAGAGAGATAAAGAGAGAAAGAGAGCAACTTAAAAGAAATACAATACAAAGTTCCACCAAAAATATTATGTTTATTCAATATTTACACTATAAATTATATTGTACTTCAAGCTGTTATACAGATATTAACGGTTTGTGCTCACTAAAATATGGGATACATAAATGTATGTCTGTGATTTAAAATTATCGAGATAACGTGAAAAATTTCATCTATTTTAGTTTTTTTTTACCATAGCATTGCAAGTTTTTAACATTATCGTACAGTTTGAGGTGGTCGGTGATTTCGAATTAGATGTCAGAAATTTATTAATAAAGATGGCGAATAGGATACCACCTACTTTTTGTATTTTTATGAATTTAGTGCTGGGGTGAACGCTAGGTAAAAATGGATAGTTGAATGCGAATCCAAAAATACAAAAATCTAGGTGGCAGTCCTATTAGCCATCCTGAATTGTAAAATTCTGACATCGGATTTGAAATTAGCGACCTCTTTAAACTGTAACATGATGTTTAATACTCTTGAACATACATTTTATTAGGTAGCAGCCCCTTTTTTAAAAACTTATATAATTTTGAAAGCCTGACAACCAATTCGGATTCATTGACCCATTTTTACCTTTGTGCCCGCTCAGCACCGTATTCGTAAAAAAAATATTAATCTGGCATACTATCCGCCATCTTCTATATTACGAGGGGGGGGGGGGGGGTATATTTTCACATTCTTAGGAGCTACAGGGTTAATTAATATTTCACGATTTTGATTCATGTTATTGTTTCTAGCAAAAAACTAACTAAGATACAACTTAGTCTGATAGCTCCTTGCAAAGGGAATGAAATCACCTTTTTAACGGCATATCAACAAAGCCCAGCAACTTAGCCGTTACCGAGCTGTGCTCGTGTGAAGATGAAATCAATCGGTTGAAAATACAAAATTTCTATTTTGTGTGCACATTTCTCAGAATTTCGTGCAATAAATAAAATTTTTTTTTAATAAATTTTTTAATTTATTTAATTTTCTTTTCAATGACACCAAAAACATAAGCATACCTAAAAAAGTAAAAAAGTTGGCTGTACTAAAAGAATTATACTTATTAGAAAACAATGATATTATCTACTGCATAACTAATTGTAATGTCATTACTTATAATTATTTTCTTATAAGTATAATTTTTTTAGTACAGTTAACTTTTTTATTTTTAAGATATGTTTATATTTTTGAAGTCATTGAAAAGAAAATTGAATGAGTTCAATTACGCGAAATTCTGAGCAATTTTTACTCAAAATTAAAATTTGGTAGTTTCAACCGATTGATTTCATCTTCACGCGAGCACAGCTCGATAACGGTAAAGTTGGTGGGGTTTGTTGATATACCGTTGGAAGGGTGATATCATTGTCTTTGCAAGGAGCTATCAAAGTAAGTTTCATGTAAGTTAATTTTTCTGCTAGAAACAATAACGTGAATCAAAGTCGTGAAATATTAATTAACCCTGTAGCTCCTAAGAATGTGAAAATAGACCCCCCATCCCACACGGTTTTTTGCTCAGCTCGATATAAACCTTCAGTTCCGTAAACCACCTACACTCAATTGCGGGACACCCTGTATATACATATTGTATTTGTTTAAAAACAATGCTTACAAAAACTTTTCAGTTTTTGCTACATTTTTAAAAGCATGTTTACAAAAACCGTTTCACTTTTTTGTAACATGTTTATAAACATGTATACGTGTTTTTTTAAAGTTGTATCCTCAACAAAAATCGCCGCCTAAGAAGTTTCACTTCAAAAAGAACACAAAGTCATGTTTTTGCTTTTTCAAAGTCAGTCAATTTAATTACGTGTTAAAAATCAACTCTCAGCCTTAAAAGGCCAAATTTTATGAAGTAGGCCCTTATGAAGTAAGGAAATTCAGAACTGCTAAATAAATAAATTTTAACAGCTTATCGAGTAGTTTTAATAAAAATCAACTCACCATTTTGTTTTTGCTCAACAAGTGAGCGGCTCAAAAAGTGAGCGAAATTAACAGCCTTGGTAAATTTTATGGAAGACTAAATTATAATTTGTTCAGTTGTGTTTTTAAAGTTGGTCAAAAACTTTTCCATTGATTGAGTAATTCTCTTTAACTTGTATTGAAACTGATTACTTTTGCTTCTTTAAATAAATTTATATCATTATCCAAATTTTTAATTTTTAATATCACGGTCTCATTTGTATTATTTTTTCTATAATTTCTGGATTCATAATTTCGGGAGAATTGTGAAGGGTAAAAAATAATAGGACCAGTTCATATATTTGACCCCTCTAGGAGTTTATCTACGGCCAATATAAACTATTTTCGACAATTTTGGGTTTCTTTTTGTATGTGGACCCAAAGGTAGAGGATAGGGATTAGGTGTGTTCGGAAGAAATGTTGAAGGGTAATAAATAATAGGACCAGTTCATATATTTGACCCCTCTAGGAGTCCAGCTACGGCCGATGTAAACTATTTTCGACAGTTTTTGTGTGTTTTGTATGGGGACCCAAATACGGGTGGCAGATAGAGGGTAGGTGTGCCTGGAAGAAATGTTAAGAGGCAAAAAATAATAGGATCAGCTCATATATTAAACCCCTCTGGAGTTAATATCGGCTGTAATATTAAGTACTTTCAACAGTGTTTTTTTAATATGTTCGTTCAAAAAATGATGTTCGTTCGTAGAAAATTAAAGTTCGTTCGTTCGTTTGCAGAAAATTGATGTTCGTTCGTAGAAAATAGTTGTTCGTTCGATTGTTCGTAGAAAATCGAAATTAAAATTTTGTTCGTTCGATCGTTCGTAGAAAAAATTCTGCACAATTCTGAACAAATGAAAATATAATGTTCATGCAAGGCTCTGGCGTCACGTACACTATTTTAAAAATTTTATAAATATCAATTGTACAATTTTTCTAAATGTTTCTTACGCAGATGTGAGTAAAATATGATTTTTCAATAGACAATAAGCTTCTCGCTAGCCTAAATTTTTTTTTTTGGCTTAACTCTAGAATCGTAAGACAGTTTTACCCTTATATACACTTGATATGCGGAGTACACGTAAAATTTACGTATATTGCGAATACAGCGTTAATTATGAAAAAAGCGAAAGTCAAGCTCTGCATTTCACTTGAGTAGGAAAACGTACGTGACGCTCTTTAAAGTTAAATAAATAAATATATATTCACTTTTTGAAAGTTTTTCTTCAAAATGGTACAGAATGGCTTAAAAGGCATATCCTCGGTTCGTCAAATATTCTTATGCTTCCACGGTTTCTTGTACAGCCATGATTTAATGAGTAAAAATGCAAACAACGACAAAATGAAATGTGCTTTGAGTGGAATCTTAAAAACGCCACCTTTTTTCTTACAATTAATGTTTTTTTTTTGCTTGCTTCTACTACATCAAGAAAATGTAATATTAGGCATTAAATATATTTTTTGTCCCGCCGTGGGAATCGAACTTGTACCCCATCGATTCTCAGTTCCATACAATACCCACCGATTCAAACATCTTTGTTACGCAGAGTTATTGATTCATAATTAATTATAACCAAAGCTATATTGCATCTGATCACAAAAATCTATTAATACATAAAAGTAGAAGCAAAATTCTTGTTAGTCCTTGTAGTTTGCTTACTTCTTGCTACAATACGTCATCATCAGTATTGCCACTTTATCACAATTGTGGTAAGCAATCACTTTTTCACCTTTTTGGTTTCTACCACTTTGACCACCCACTATTTGCAGTTTTCCAAAATATACCACTTGTTTTATTTCAGATTTAATTTAACGATTTCTTTATAAAAATTACTGCATAATAATTCCAATATTCGAAATTTGATTTCAACTAATAATTTATTATTTTGGTATATAAAGCGTGGACGTAGTAATGTTTTAAGAACAATATCTAATAATTATTTGCAATAAGACTTGCAACAACTTCATGGCATACTTTTTAAGATTTTTTTTTTTATTTTTTGCTGTAGGACTTGAGTTAAATTTTTTCGTAAGAAATTTTTTCACTCATTTTAGACTGGCTATCTACCACTATCTATCTAAATAGATTAATGTAATATGTTACAACATAGCTTCAGTTATAGTTAAAAATGAATCATTTACTTAGAGTAACAAAGTTGTTTGGATCGGTAGGAAGAGTGTAGAACTATGAATCGATGAAGTACAAGTTCGATTCCCACAGCGGGCTAAGAAATACTTTTTTTTTTGTTTTTGTTTTTTGATACATGCTCTTATTTATGTTTTTGCATAGTGCGAAGGAAAAATTAATAGCTGCCCACAAGTGCATTGATATAAAAATGAATGTTACATGTAATTAAATAAATAAAATAATTATGAAATATAATAAAATTTGTCGGTTTGAATATTAACGTGTGTTTTTTAATTTACTTTATTAAAAATTTTTGAATTTTATGAAACTTATGTTTTTAACAAAATCAAAAACGACTAAATTATGAAATCTATGAAATTGCGAAAAAGCTGAAGCTCCTTCGTTTTGAAGCTGAAGTAAAAAGTTACTTAAATTGTTAAAAAATGCTGAAAATTGAAGCAGTCAGAATCAAGTATTCTGAGTTTTCATTAATAAAGAGAGACTGTTGGTATATATTTTCCTTTTTTATTCTACGTATTAGAAATTATTTGCACTAAAACAACCCGATTCATGTATTAAAAATTTTGATGATGTTTTTAATATTTGCTGATAATGTTCTAGAAAGTTGAAATAGAATAATAAAAAAATTTATTTTATCAAAGTATAAAAATTATTTAACCCACTTTTGCTAAGTATAACGAATTTAATCGAATATCGATGTAAGTGTGTGAGCATAATTAACTAATTATTGTGTATTTATGAAAGATAATCACTCTTTCATTTCAATGTCAGAGCTTATCGCAAAGCTTAACCAAAAGCTTGATTCTGTCAAAACAACTCAAATGAGGCATAAAAAATATGACAGCTTAATGAAAGAACCAAAATTATTATTGACGACATAAATAATTGTTCTGTGTTCTAAGAAGTTATACAAAAGATGATAAATCGACAAAAAAGAAGACAAATAAAACAGAAAATACAGCTCAATTAAGCAAATAAAAAACAATTCATCAAAATCCTGTTATTATCGTTAAAATAATTCAAATAGGATTAATTGACTCTTCAGAAAAATAGAACCAACAAATACAGAGCTTAAAAGAATTGACGAAAAACAACATAGCAAATAATAAAATAAAAAAAACTCAAGCCAAATAAAAGCACAAAAAAGAGAAAACAAAAAAAAAAAGTGGAATAAAAGACATTAACAGATTAAATTAATACTAATAAAACTGAAAAAGAAAAAAAAAACAAAATGTTAAAAGCTGTAAAGCACACAAAACTTTTTATTTGTATGCCACAAAAAAAAAATATATAAAAGAAATTCAAACTCACACACACACATGGGAAAAATTCCAAAGCTAAACATCGGCTTAAAGGAAGCTCTCACTTGTGTTAAACATTGCATGGATTTCATTTTGCTCGCTATCCTTCAAATGTTTCAAATTCAAGCACTAAGAAATCCTGGCTGAACACATTTATCTCAGCTGGTCGCAAGATATTTTTTTGAAGAATTGCAATGTATCTGTGATGTAAGTGTGTCTACATGCGTGTGTGTTTCGGTATTTCTATGTTCATATGTATGTTGCTGACTGGCTGGCTGGCTTATTTGAGGAATTTGTTAGCGCAAGCATTTGTGAATTCAGAATAAGCCAAAAGCAAAGTGGAAATAAAAACAAATACGCGTAACACAGATGAACATGACAATGAAATTGGTGACAATGACGCAGGACACACAGTTGTTTATAGACCAGACGAAAAGCACAGACACACAGACACTGCCCTGTAGGAAAATCAACTAATTTAAAAGTAGTTGATAAAGTAGTTTTTTGTCAACCACAACTAGTTGAAATTCTGACTTTTTCCCATAGAACGAACTAACATATTTTGTATGGTGATGTCCGCTAAATAAGTCAATTGACTTTCGTCTGCATATATTTTTAACTACTTGTTAGATTAGTTAAATTTAAATTAGTTTTTAACTACTTCAAAATAACCAATTGAAAACTATTACTGATGGCCTAAAGTTAATATTTGATGAAATAACATGGTTAAATAAGTATATAAACTTGTAATCTAATAAAAATTTGCAATTAAAACATGTCAAAATCAGAGTAGTTGCCGCCTTAATATAATTCAAAGTTGTTTATCAATCACTTGTTTTTAAGTAGTATTTCAATTATTTCATATATAATGCAACTAAAACTATTTACAATTGAAGTGGTTGCCGCCTTAATATAATTCAAAGTAGTTCATATACTGGTTTATTTTAAATTAGTTTTTTAACTAGTTGTTTTTAAAAACAAGTTAGTTTGTTCCCATAGGGTATGTATTTATGTCTCTGTATTTATAATAATGACGCGTCGACAATGACAAGCGGTTAGCTTATACAAGCACGGCAAGCATGAATCGATGCCACATAAAAAAAAGGAACCTCTATTAAAATATGTCTGTTTTATAAATAAGTGTCCTTGATTACGTTGCGCTGTTGGCCGTAACAGTTACTTTCAATAACTTTCAGTGCTTTCGTCAAACTTGGCTAGACTAGACTTTAAGCTAAGCGACAGCTTAAATGTGTTTTTTATTTCAATTAAGCTTTTTGCTTTCTTTTCCTCTGCTTCTTTCTTTGCCTGTCGTCTATTTGCTCTGCTTCATTGTCATAGCTTTGCATATCTTTGAATTTGCGGTATTTGCAGCTGTTTTTGTTTGCTTCTTTTTCATTGTTTTTATTGTTTTTGTTGTTGTCCTCGATCGAACTAACTGCATATTAGCATTGCATGCTTGTTGGCATGTGCGTCGGTGTTTTTGTCTTCGTCCTTGTCTTTGTAGTTGAGTTTTGTATCTGCTAAGCTGCTGTAGTCTTTCGTGTTAGATTACAAGGATTAACAGCTTTGACAAACAATGGAAACTGCAGCTCACTGCAAAATGAAGTTCTTTAGAATTGGAGAAAAAGAAAATAGAAAAAAGAATTAGAAATACAATTTAAAAAAATTCTAGAGCAAATTGAAAGCGACAAATGTAGAGCATGTTTTCTATTTCTTGTTGCTTGCGATTAGTTTTCAATTTGCGCAAAAATGTCTAATTTATTTAATATTGTTTTGTGTTTTGTAGAATGCAGCACAAGAAATAAGTTAAAAAGTGATTTCAGCCATTTCTTAAAAGTTTGGCATTCTTTTGATTATAATATGTTGAATCAGGATGACAAGGATGTTGTGGTTTTTGAAGAATACTAGATACAAATTTTTTTTACTACTATTAATCTGTTTGAGAATGTAGGTTTTTTTTTTGACATATCTTCTTAAATAAATGGATCTAATCCTGACCACTTTCAAAACTAACGGTAGCAAAAAAAAACATGGTAATTAGAGATATTTGTACCTAGTCCCTAATTTCTACTTATTTTTGGCAATAATTTAAGTGTAACTTTTATGTCTTTTCTATTTATGAATTAATTCGAGCACGGCCAATAATGTTAAATAAAGTAAAAATATTTTTTTTCTTTAAAAATTTTGTTGTGTCTACATTTTATTTCAAATTGAGTACAATGAGGAAACTCCAAACATTTTCAAAAGTAATTTTTCGTTATTCTTATAAATATATTTTTAAATTTCATTTACATATTATTTCATTTTTTCACAATCTTATATGAAAATTGCTATTCATAACTTGTAATAATTAAACAAAATTAGTTTTAAAATATTGATTGGCTTCTTTGTTCAAAAATGCCGCTATCCATTTTCTATGTAAAATCAGTCGCTTCCCAAAAAAAAAAAATGATTCACTAATGTTATCGCTCACGAACGCATTCTCGTACATTTCATTCATTAGCAATTATAAGAAGCGATTCACTTATAACATCGCAAGCGGGAGAAATTTCTCCTTCGTTAACAAATTGTCAAAACCGAAAAAATAAATTCGTTAACAAGCCACCAAAACTATAAAAATCAATTCGTTAGATAGTCCCCAAAACGGAAAACAAACAATTTGTTAAAGAGTAAAATTCTTTGCTTTTTGTTGAAACCTTTTTTATGTGAACAAAATAAACAACAGATTTTTTTTCGAGGTTTTTGATAACCAATGAAAAGCTTTAAACTATTATACTGACGAAAAAAATTGGGAAAGAATCGCAACCACGACATCTGAGTGCAGCAGTACAGCACCTTGCCTATTTGGCTATTGTTGTATCGGAATATTGTTGAAAATTTGGAATAAGTTGTTGAATATTCGTGGCATCATATTGTAGCAAGCATTTTCTTTCATGGGTTCAAACTCAAACTCGGATAAAAAAAGTTATTTTTTTGTTTTTATTTTGTTACTAGCTGAATACCCGGCTTAACTCGGGAGTTGATATAAATAATTTTTGAACTCATTCGTTGGTTTGAAAAAACTTTTTACAAACTTTAGAAGGAATTTTATGTGCATCTTTCAAACCGGTAAATTCAGGGAAATGAGCAAAATGTTGCTCGAACATCTAAAAATAATGAGAAAAAGTTAGGGAAATCGCGATTTGTTTATGTATATACACATTTTATATTGTATTTGATAGAATGGTCATTTTTGAAAAAATCAGACCAAAAACGAATTTTTGGCAATCATTTCTGTAAATTTTCTCATACATAAATGCTCTCCTTTGACCTCGTGTCGTAGTGTGTTCAAGCTACTAAACTTGTGGACAGTTCATGTGTTATTATTGTTGACGTAAACTTTGTGTGTCGTGCTTAAGGCTTCACAATATTTATAATTCATAATATCTATTATAATAATTCAATAATATCTTAAAGAAATTAATATATTTATAACAAATAAACAAAACATTCTAAGTATTTCTTATGAATATTTGTAAGTTTTTTTTTACTGGATAACAATTAAATAAGAACTGAAAGTAGAAATTTAAATGTCAAAACAATGCCAACGGACAGCGCAACTGACTTGCGCATGTGTTGATGCGAACTCAAATACAACAGAATTCGGCATCAACTGTCCTGATATGCGAAAATAAGAATGTTGAATATAAATACACATAAAGAAGAAAAAAGATATTAATCACCGTTCGCGCTTTGCTACGCCTTACTGTATTTTGTAGTACAGCGCCCTCTGGTGTTCAATATATAGCAAAATACATAACGCAAAAAAACTCACTGCCAAAACCCTTTCCATTCTCGAAAATCCCTATACACACATTTTCATCCTAATCAGTTCAGAGGCTTTTGCGTGTTTTACCATTTTTTAATAAATTTGTGCTACAGCGCCCTCTGGTGCTTAAGAAAGCACAACAAAAAATAAGAGTGTGCTTTAGACCACACGACTGGAGTAAAATTTCTTTATCTCCATCTATACACATGTATACACATAAACATATCAGGGGCAACTGCACTCCGCATGTTTACATATGCATAATTAATCTATATATATAAAAGAAAGTGTCCGAATGCGATGTAATCCCATAACTCGAGATCGGCCGAACCGATTTTGATGATTTATACTTTGTTGGAAAGGTATTTTTTCAGTTCGGGTTTAAAAAAAAAAAAAGAAAAAAAAAATCGAAAAAAGAAATTAATGTATGTCTTTATGTCTGTTTGTGCTTTATAGGAGGCCAAACCACTGGACCGATTTTCCTGAAATTTTCTCAGCGTCTTAATATGACTCTGGAAGGAATATTAGGCTATATATAGTTTTGCTTGGACCAAGGGGCGTGTCCCCGCCCATATAACCCAAAACTTAAAACCGTCATATCTTCGGCATTTTTGGACCCACGGAAATGATATTTAGTACATATAGTATTGGCATGAATAGAAATACGTTCCACAAAAAAAGTGGGCGGAACCACGCCAATTTTTGGAAAAATAAAAAACTGTAATATCTTCTAAACTACTGGACCGGTCGACATGAAATTTTCACAATAGGACATTGTTACGAAATAATAAGTCCTTGGTTACATAATATTTTGATCAGACGAAGGGGTGATGCCACGCCTACACAACCGAAAACATAAAATCCTCATATCTCAGCCAATTGGCATAGAATGATGATATTTGCTACATATCATGTTATCTTAAAAAGGATTATATGCCATGTAAATAGTAGGCGGGCCACGCCCCGTTCTTTGCTCTAGAAGCTACACCTCTACACCGACTAAAAACATTGTATATCCTAAAGCATTGCAATAATTAATTCATAATCAAATAAATAAATTTTTTTAATATCTAAATACTCTCTATTTTATCACTATAGGGGTAGCGAAGCACACCGGGTACAGCTAGTATATATTCGGATAAAAGACTTAGGAGTTTTTCGACGTTTTTAAAATATTTTTACTATAGCGCCCTCTGGTGTTCAATATAGAACGGGTCATAAAAATTCACTGTATCCGAAAACCTCTACATACAAATTTTCATGCATATCTGATGAACTGTTTTGGATTTTTTCGACGTATTTTAAAATATTTGTACTACAGTGCCCTCTGGTGTTCGAGACAGACCAGTGAAGATAAGTCAAAGAAACTCAGCGTGTCCGAGAATCTCTACGTACAAATTTTCATGCAAATCGGATGAAAGGTATCGGAGATAAGCTAAAAAAAAGAATGCCTAGAACACGATTGCAGCGCCCCCTCCCGGGTTCAACCTTTTTTTACTGGATTAAAAGTAGCCTATATATGTTGACAGAAGATATAAGGAACCTAGATGTCAAGTGTCATTCAAATCAATCCAGTGGTTTTCGCGTGATGCTTTAACAGACAAACAGACAGAAAGACAGACAAAAATTTTAAAAATGCGATTTTTGGACTCAGCGTCGTTAGAAATGTCCATCGCAAAAGGAATTTCAAAAAATATTTCGTGTACAGATTTTTTTTTACAATTTTATATATATATATATATATAGATATTGGAGTTTTACGATTTAACTTTATAAAAATTCGAAATTAATTTTTTTTTATTATATTTTGACCAATTTTTCTCATATAAAACTTGAAAACAAACAAGTGCTAACTTAAGAGATGCATATGTGGACCCCCTCAATTTTTACGTACGATGTTAAAATAAATTTAATAAAAAAGTTTGGTGTACTTAGGACTACGGAAACCCGTGCCGACTTGCTTCGGTATATTTCAGTAGTTTGTTATATGGGAAAACAAATTTTTTTTTAAAAATACCCAAACAACTTTCGTATAAGTGTAAATTTTGAAAAAACTGGTACGCAGTTAGTTTTTTATTTAATTTTTCATAAAAAAAATAAGCTATCAAACATGAAAATTGGACGCAAACCTCCAGAGTTATGATTTTTTACTTTTCGAAAAAAGCTCCTTTTTGTTCCTGTATTAAAAAAAAAATATAAAAAATACAAATTTGAAAAAATATCAATTTAATATTTTCTAAAGGGCTTCCGGGAGCTTGCCGTAAGAAAAAAAAGACAACTTTTGAAATTTTTTTTTTAAGCTGTATTTTATTTTAGATATAAATTTTTTTAAAACTTTTAAAGTTTTCTCCGACATTTTGGTCTAAAAATATTTGTCACTAAAGTAGTAAAGTGCAATGCCGCGAAAGACCTTGAACTTGCGGTGAGCAATTTCAAGGTCTTAGGACTGGTTGACTTAAAAAAATTTTTTTTGGTTAACTAAACAGTTGTTGGCGTTGAATCGTTTATTTCTAAAAAAAATTAGTTTTTGTCAAAATGGTAGGCGTAGAAAGAAAATTTTTATCTTGTATGCTCAAAATTGAGGTCATTTAATAAATCAAAAAGTATACACAAAAAAAAAAAAAAAAAATTGAACGATTTAACGCCCAAGAGCTCTTTATTAAACTGAAATTTTTTTTTTCAGATGAACCAGTCTCCAGATTTCTTGCTCACCGCAAACATTAAGGTCCTTTGCGGCATTGCTCTTTTCAACCTTATCGACTAATATTTGTTGGACCCAAACTTCAGAGATAAATCTTGAAAAGTTATACTTTAATACTGTTGAAATAATGTTGGTCTAAAATAAAATACAGTTTCAAAATAAAATGTTTTCAATAGGTGTCTTTTTTTATTCCTAAAACTACCGGAGGCTCTTAAACTATACCAAATGGAGATACAAAAAATTGTGAAATTAAGTTGAACTAGCAAGACCCAGTCGGCAGAACCAAGTGAGATTTTACCGCTGTTTTCACCGTTATCGAAAAGGAATCAACCATAGTGGGTTTGACGATAAATGGAGGTAAAACTAAGTATATGCTGTCTACAAACAAGGGAACGCGGCGTCTAGACTCCCACGTTTCATCCGGTAGCTATAATTTTGAAATAGTCAAGAAGTTTGTATACCTTAGCACCGCCATTAATAACAATAATGAGTAAGCAACTAAGTTCCAGAGCCCTCTCTCGATCGACAAAACTAACACTCTACAAGACGCTCGTTCTACCTGTACTGCTTTATAGCGCTGAGGCATAGGTAGTTTCGCAAACTGTGCAGCGACTACGCTGGATGGATCATGTCCATCGTATGGACGACCAAGACCCAGCGAAAAAGGTGCTTGAGGCGAGGGTCGTTGTCCAACGAAGACGAGGGAGACCATGCCTCCGATGGATGGACCAGGTCGAGAAAGCCCTAACCGCACTTGGTGTATCCGATTAGAGATGTCGCGCGCAAAGCAGAAGCGCCTGGCGAGAGCTGATAAGGTCGGCCGAACCCCGAATGCGGGTTGTTGTGGCCACCTAAGTAAGTAAGTAAGCAGGACCCAGTGCTCCAAAAAAATGCATTGTTTTACGACCAAACCCAGCTGAAATAAATACTTTTAATTGATTTATTTGCTTTAATAAAAGGGGAGGCAAATATAACATAGCCTATCACTATCACCCAATAACTTTCAGTTAACTGTTCAGTGGTTTTTGCATGATTGTGGAACATTCATGCAGTGTCGCAACGCTTTTATATAATAGTACAGGTACAGATAGAAGATAGATGGGCGGTAATAGTAGGCGTGGTAACATTTTATATAGATATATTACTGCCATTTGGACCCATAGCGCCTACATATTAAGTTTCACTATGAAATCGTGTACAATTAAGAAATTATAATGATTTCGTAAAAGTGGGCGCATATATAATCCGACCACTCCCATTTTTAGTAAATTTACCTACAATAAGCATACAAACTAAATTACCAAATTTTAGTCTAATTCGACCGAAACCGTCTGAAATATAAAATTTTTATTGATTTGTGTGCGGTCAAAGTAGGCATGGAAAATTTTACATAGCCTATTAGAATTTCGCTGAAATAACAAATTCATTGGTACCTATGTTTTCTAAATGGGTTAAGTGATTCTCGCGTCATTGTGGATCATTCGTTTAGTGTCACAACGCTTACATAATTATACTAGAATACCCGGCGAAGCCCTAGGTCATGTAGCATTTAGGGTGTATATAATGTATGGAAAAAATAATGCCCTGCCCCTCGTCTAATACCACCCACTCTAGACTCGAAACAGCTCATTATACCAAAGAATATATGTGCACAACTTGTTTGAAGTCGAACAAATGGTATAGGAGAAGTTTGGTTGGAATTAATATGACACGCCCCCTTGCTTAATTTTGCCCACTTTTCTATTTTAAAAACTGATCATTATACCAAAGAATATACAGTGAATCAAAAAAGTTTAAGAACAGTCAATTTTTCTGAGAAGAACTTTGCTTTAATATATAAAACCAACTAATTTGGCCAACTTTTTGATGCAGTTAGTATCATTAGATGAATTTTAATTAAAATACACAAAAAAAAAAATCCTTTACTTAATACATTAATCGAAATATAAGCGGAAGAAGAAAAAATGCATCCGAAAAAAGTTTAAGTTCTACATAGAGCTGGTTTTGATGAGTTTTCAGAGATCCTCTGCGAAAACCATTTATTTAGGCCATTAATACGAAATAGAGGCTGGAGTTTGCAAAAATTCATGTACAACAATCGGAATCATTCTGGATCAGTGTAATATTTAGTGATGAATCGAAGTTCAACCTTTTTGGATCAGATGGTGCCCAAAAAGTTTGGCGGAAACCAAACAATGAGCTGCAAGAAAAAAACGTAATTAAAACAGTCAAACACGGTGGTGGTAATGTCATGGTGTGGACGTGTATGGTGTCTTCTGGAGTGGGAAATCTTGTCGTTATAGATGAAAAAATGAATAAGTGCTGTTATTTGAATATTTTGAAAGACAATTTGTTGCCTAGTGTTGAAAATTTGGGCATGAATGGGAAGCCATTTTTGTTCCGGCAAGATAAAAACTCGAAACGACCCGTTGTGCAGGAATGGCTTATTTACCATTGCCAATAGCTTAAAACACCTCCACAGTCACCAGATATGAATGCTATTGAACATATTTGGCAATTATTGGAGAAAAAAATTCGAAGCCATCACATATCATCAAAAGGTTTACTAAAGGAGGCCCTTCGCCAAGAATGGGAAAATAAAACACTCGAACAGGCATCAAACCTAGTTGGGAGGTCCACTTACAGGCAGTTATTCAAGTCAAAGGAGGTCAAAAAGAATATTAAATGTGTGAAAACCAAAAATAAATTAAAACTTTTCACACATGTGCCTAAACTTTTTTATGTAAAATTGTGACTTTGTTTTTTTTTAATAAATAATCTATACTATTAATAAATCTGTAGCCACTTTTTATGTTCACTCATCACGTTCAAACGACAACTGAAATTTTTAAAAATATTTGTACACATATTTATAGGTCAGATGAGAGTGCAATAGGATACTTTATTTTAACCCATTAACAACCAATGTTACTATATGGAAACATATGCGTCTCCAATTTTCATTAAATACTGCATAATATTTCAAAAGTTTTAGTGCCAGTTTTTTAAAAAAAGTAAAGTTAGCATGCAATAATAACTTATTTCTGCTCAATGGCATACATAGTTTTCACCAAAATGTTGCTTCAAGTCTAAAAATGTCTGTTTTTTATGGTTTTCTTTCGGCCCTAATGGATTAAATTGCACTTCGGTTAAACGAGAACAAAATCAATAAACGCATTTAAATTTCCTTCAATTTGATACCAAAATCATGTATGTAGTTTGAAAACTGTGAAAAATTTTAGTACCAGATCTTTTTAGTATTAATTATAAGCTGAGAATGAGAGAAAAACGACTTGAAATTCACACTTTTAGCTTTGAAGGCAAATATTTCAGTCAGTTTGCAATGGATTTCAATAATTTTTTTTGAAAAATGTTGTTTGTTAAAATATCCTTCAAACATAAGTTGAAATTTTTACTAAACCACAGTATTAATATTTTAAAAATTTTTTTTAAAAAATGTTCAAAAATTTTTAGTTTAAGCCAAAAAATTGGATAAAAGTTGTTTTTGTTGTAAAAAAAATTAAATCCAAAATTTAGGTTTTCGATTTCCTATCAGATGATATAACAATCTTAAGGTTAATAATTTGTAGTATTACTTAAACAATAAAAAATCGTTTTGGTAGCGAAAAATCAAGCCTATACCCACTATCAATTTTTGAATGAAAACTTTTTGAAAACCCGGCGAAGCGGCGGGTTTAAGCTAGTAATAAATAAAACAAAAATGAAAAATTAAAAATTCTTGTAGTGAGTAATAAAAAACTTTAAATTTTCAAATGATGCCATCATTTTTTTTAATTTTTTTTCGTTAGGTGGAAAAAGTTATTTAGATACAAGTTTTGAATGTAGCTATGTGCCAACACTTTTTTGATTCACTGTATATAAAAAATTTGGTTGTAGTCGGACAAACTGTGGAGGAGCTGTTGGGATACATACAGACATGATTATTTTCAGATGGGCAGAAAAAGTAGGCGTGGCAACATTTATATATATAGTGACCGCCACTTCACACCAGAGAACTGCAAAACTCACATAAAAATATTCATACGTAATCAACACTGTAAAAATCATGCCTCTGCGTTCAATCGATCAGACTTGCTCGAATGCATACACTCGCTGTTGAGTTAAATTCAATGAATTCATGTGCTTTGTGTTGGCTCAGTGATTTTAATCAACGGACGTCTTCGGATACATATTTCATGCTTGTTCGTTGGGCTCAACAACGATTATTTTTATCACGAATGAAACGCAAAAAGCAAAAATCAACACGTATGAGTTTGTTCGTGTGCAGACAGATAGAGAGAACAAGAAGAACAAGGGTGAAGTTTTTATAACAATTGACTGCAAGCAACTAAATTTAACTATTTCTTTGAGTTCTCATTTACGAAACACATCCGTATACACTTCAACGCCAATACTCAAACATGTGAATTCAATCCGTCAATCAGCTCACACAAACGATGCCTTCAGCAGCATCATTTTATTTTATTCAACGCCAACACTCCTTCACTCAAACATGTGAGTTCGATCAGACGAACTCAAACTCAAACTGACAGAAAAGACGCGTTCGCCAGTAGTGTGCTGATTTTATTCAACGCTGAGCTTTGTTGAATGAGTTGAGTTGAGTAAGAATTCCAGTGAATGATTTAATCAAGCAAAAAGTCAGTTTTGCAGTTCTCTGCTACACACCAAGTATAATAATCAAAACATGCACAACTCAGGAATTATAATGATTTCTGAAAAGTGGGCGTAGTTATAGTTCGACCACGCCCAATTTTAGTGCAATTGATACTTTAGAGAGTAACCATACGAAATAAATTAAAAATGTATTCCAATACAACCACATTCGTCTGAAAATAGCATTCTTATAGATTTGTGGGCGGTAATAGGGGGTGTAGCAATTTTTTTTTTATTTATTATTTGAGATATGCACCTTAATAACAAATGTTTTAAATTTGGTGCCCTGAGATGTAACCGTTCCTGCGGTCTTAACGGACACCAACCCGTACGAACGATTTTATATATATAAAAGATAGATAACCTAGTCGTTATGCATTTTTTTGCTAGAAGTGAAGCTTTTGAATATTCCGAGTTTGAGAATTTTTACAAAAAATTCCCAAAAATCAAAAATTTTAAAATTTGGAAAAAAAATGCACGGATGATTTAAACATAGTATTGAGCTATTTTCTGCAAGAAATTGAAAAAAACTGAAATTTGGGAAAAAATGTTATACCTGTTGAAAATTTACTTCTGTTCAAAAATACGTAAGTGCCCATTTCCAGCATTTCGATCACAAAAAAAAAAATTGTTAAAAATTTAAAAACATATATATCTTATTTGGAGCAACTTCAATAATTCTAAGAAAATATTTGTAATTTTTAGTCAAAAAAAAAAATTTTGAATTTCCATTCCGTTTTTTATAAGACTGTGTAATGGGGGCTTTCTTCAAAGGCTGAGGTATGACTCAGTTGCTCCATGATCAGACGAAAGACCCTCGAACTTTCGCCAATTAAGAAGACGTGGTGTTATTCGATTTTTTCGAATCAAATAATTATTTGTTTTATTATAAACAGTTTCTTTCAGTGTACAGAATATAATAGTACAATTCTAACTATGAGTTCAATAATCTGTCTTTTTATATAAAGGGTGATTTTTTAAGAGCTTGATAACTTTTTTTTTAAAAAAATCGCATAAAATTTGCAAAATCTCATCGGTTCTTTATTTGAAACGTTAGATTGGTCCATGACATTTAATTTTTGAAGATAATTTCATTTAAATGTTGACCGCGGCTGCGTCTTAGGTGGTCCATTCGGAAAGTCCAATTTTGGGCAACTTTTTCGAGCATTTCGGCCGGAATAGCCCGAATTTCTTCGGAAATGTTGTCTTCCAAAGCTGGAATAGTTGCTGGCTTATTTCTGTAGACTTTAGACTTGACGTAGCCCCACAAAAAATAGTCTAAAGGCGTCAAATCGCATGATCTTGGTGGCCAACTTACCGGTCCATTTCTTGAGATTAATTGTTCTCCGAAGTTTTCCCTCAAAATGGCCATAGAATCGCGAGCTGTGTGGCATGTAGCGCCAAAAATGGAAGAACTGAACTTGGTTGACATGTGGTTTCAACAAGATGGCGCTACATGCCACACAGCTCGCGATTCTATGGCCATTTTGAGGGAAAACTTCAGAGAACAATTAATCTCAAGAAATGGACCGGTAAGTTGGCCACCAAGATCATGCGATTTGACGCCTTTAGACTATTTTTTGTGGGGCTACGTCAAGTCTAAAGTCTACAGAAATAAGCCAGCAACTATTCCAGCTTTGGAAGACAACATTTCCGAAGAAATTCGGGCCATTCCGGCCGAAATGCTCGAAAAAGTTGCCCAAAATTGGACTTTCCGAATGGACCACCTAAGACGCAGCCGCGGTCAACATTTAAATGAAATTATCTTCAAAAAGTAAATGTCATGGACCAATCTAACGTTTCAAATAAAGAACCGATGAGATTTTGCAAATTTTATGCGATTTTTTTAAAAAAAAAGTTATCAAGCTCTTAAAAAATCACCCTTTACAATACACAATAATATGAATATTCCAAAATGATGAGTTGCTTGTAGAGTTTTAAATGCTGCTTGATGGATTGCGGACGAGTGTTGTTTCTGCATGTAGTGCTCTCGATTCAGGTTCGGGTTCGGTGATGTTCGGAGGAATGTAATATTTGGTGAAGTTTGGTAGTAGGTTCGCAGATTACGACTACACTTAGGCAAGACTCGACTACGATGCTTTCGGATAGCAAAAACTCTTCATTAATTTTTATGCTTCAATTTGGCATGCATTACCTTACTATTTTTTATATGCTAATTTAATATCTATAAAATGCATTACCTACATATGCAAAACGTAATTTAATCAGTAACTACAGTGGATAATCGACCGGCCGAAGCCGACGTAAAATAATCCACGAATACGATAACTTATGTTGACGATCGACAGGCCAAAGCCAACGTAAATAATCCACGAATACGGTAACTACTGCGGACGATCGACCGACCCAAGCCGACGTAAAATAATCCACCCGAATGCTACTGGGGACGATCGACCGGTCCGAAGCCGACGTAAAATAGTCCACGAATACAATAACTACTCTGGACGATCGACCGACCGAAGCCAACGTAAAATAATCCGCGAATACTATAACTACTGTTGACGATAGACCGGCTGAAGCCGACGTAAAGTAATCCACCCGAATGCTACTGTGGCCGATCGACCGGACAAAGCCGACTTAAAATAATCAACGAATACGATAACTATTGTGGACGATCGACCGGATGAAACCGAAGTAAAATAATCCACCCGAATGCTACTATAGACGATCGATCGGCCGAAGCCGACGAAAAATAATCCACGAATACAATAACTTAAAAATACTAAATGTATAAATAACGGTCCACCTTTCGGTAGTCCGTTGTAAAAATTCACTACTTGGTAAAAAGCAGCAGACGGTACACAGCACTACGCTTCCGAGCCGTGCCTAAGTCTGCCAAACCCAGCGCTTTTAAATATTCCTTAGCATAAACATAATGGGAATTATGTGGTTAGTACAGCGGTGAATGGTAGTCTGCCTGTCGTATGCGAGGTGTATGTGTGGTTGTTGTAGCCGTCATGCTTATGGTAGTTGCTGCTGTAGTTGCCCTGTAGGAAAATCAACTAATTTAAAAGTAGTTGATAAAGTAGTTTTTTGTCAACCACAACTAGTTGAAATTCTGACTTTTTTCCATAGAACGAACTAACTTATTTTGTATGGTGATGTCCGCTAAATAAGTCAATTGACTGTCGTCTGCATATATTTTCAACTACTTGTTAAATTAGTTACATTTAAATTATATTTTTAATTGCTTTAAAATAACCAATTGAAAACTATTACTGATAGCCAAAAGTTAATAATATTTGATGAAATAACATGGTTAAATATATATAAGCTTGTAATCTAATAAAAATTTTCAATTAAAACATGCCAACATCAGAGTAGTTGCCGTTTTAATATAATTCAAAGTAGTTCATATACTGGTTTATTTTAAACTAGTTTTTTAACTAGTTGTTTTTAAAAACAAGGTAGTTTGTTCCTATAGGGTGATGTTTGCCTGTTTTATGTGCGGTGTGTGTGTGTGTAGTTGTTGTAGCAAAATATACTAGGTTTGCCACTTGGTGAGTTTATTCAGTGGCGCAGGGGGGCTAGTGGCGTAGTGCGTAAGGTGCACTTTGGGACGGATCACCGTTACAATTGGATTTAGGTATTTTAACGAAAAAGTCCTAAAAAGTCGAAAAATGTGCTTTTTTAAATTTATGCACTAATCTAGGTAATCTTTATTTCACTAATCTAGCTTTAAAACACACAAAAACTAAATTTCTGCTCATTTGGAGCATGAAACCCTTGCCGAAATTCATGGAAGCATGTTCATTCAAGTTATGTAAAAGCCACGTTCCAATTTTTTTTTTTTTAATTTTTATTTATATCTGCAATCTCTCTTTAATAATAGAGAATATACAAATTAGATGATTCTAATAAATTGTTCAAAAATGACCAAAAATTTAATTTTTGTATATTTTAGGGATACGTGCATAAAATTAGGGCATAGGTCTTCAAAAATTCTTCGGCTTTTGGGGGATTTTTTCGTTAAAATACCTAAAGCCAAACTAAAAAAAAGGGAATGGAAAACACGGTAAGTTGGCAACCCTGGAATCTAAGTCTTTTTGCAATGAAATTCAGACATTTTTTCAAAAATTATTAAAAAATATAAAGTTATAAGCGCTTTTATTAAAATTTTTCAATTTTAAAAGAAAAAATTAACGTTAAAACCATTTTCAATATTAAAAATTTAAACCTTCAGTTTCACTGAAAATAATTAATTGAATATTTTTATTAATTTTTATATTGTATAGAAAATGTAGAAATTCTGGAAACTTACTCCTTATTGTAAACAAAACTAATATATCTTCTTACTATATCTACTAACAATCGAGCCGAACTTAGTTTTGAAGTCAGCAACCACTTATTTATTGTCATGCAAAGTTTCTTCAAAACACAACGACTACTCCCATTTATTCGCCACTTTCTTTATGAGCTCAAAGTACTATGCAACATAAATAAAGTCAGCTTCACTTTCATTGTAAATAACTGTAAATAACAAAATATCTTCTTAATGAAGATGAAATAAACATTATAATGAGTTATAAAGATGTCGTCTGTTGTTGCTGTCAATGATGATATTGCTGTTAGAGTTCTTGTTAATTTGCTGTTTATGATGTTACTGTTGTTGTTGTCATTACACTGCTTTTGTAGAAATGTTTTGCTTTTAATTTGACATAATTTTATCAGCTTGTTCCAACATGGTTTCTTCCATCTAAAACAGTAATTTTTAAATAATACTATTAACTTGCAGCTTATATTTCAGTGTATTTTAAAATTGAATTTTTGACTGTTTATTTATCAAGCTTATAGATTCCTTATATTTCTTTAACGAACATTTTAGTAAAATCTAATTTTCCAGAAAATAGAATGTCAAGTTTTACTAGTATTTAGTAGATTTGATCTACAATTCTTAGTTAAAAAAGAAACATATAGGTAGATTTGCGAAAAAATACCTCAATTTATCCATCAGTGTAGCCCAGCAAGCTCCATCAAAAAGCACAAAAATTAATGAGAACACGAATCTTTTTTTTTAACCTTTTCTTATTTGAATAAAACATTAAAGTTCACTGAATGTGCTTATATATACATGCTCCGCACGCACATATAAGCAAATTCAATACAAGCGCATGCATAAAGGAACATTAATAGCAGCTATACATGCATACAGGCACACTCAAACGCACACACATACAACTGTAACCTGTAATTCACCCACACTCGTGCACTAACCAATGCATAAATGGCGGCGCGTTAATCCTTTTTCGACAGCAAAAGCAAAGTGAGCTTGAGTGAGCTTAACTGCTAAAAAGCTGCTTCGAGTATAGTTGTAGGACTGTGTCGTAAAGTGTGAGTGTGAGAGTGTGTGTGTGTATAGGTTAATGTGAAAGTGCATGTATGAAAGGCTTGATGTTGATGAAAAGAATAAACAACACAAAAACAGCAACAACAAATACAGCGTCAGTGACAAACCTTGAACAAAATGCGAAAAAAGTAAAAACTGCAAAAATAAGTAGGTGCAGAAAAAAAAAGAAAAAAAAAAGCTTGTGCATGTGAGTTAAATTAACGAAAAAATTTTTGCTTTGCTTTGCTTTACACTAAAGGTTAACTTCTATGAGCCAGCTTTTGTATGCGTTAGCTTCTGCCTGGCATGTGTATGGTTTTTGTGTTTTTAATCCTGTCATTATTGTCCAGGCTATACATGCAACAAAAACTTTATTTGATCTTTTTTCACTAACTAGGCTCAAAGAAAAGCTGAAAATTTATGCATTTTACACTGAAGGTCAGTGTTTTTTTGATAAAATTCTCAATAAAATATATATTCAAATATTTGATTCAACATCTTCTTGCTTTGTACAAAAGTCCTTGAAACTATTTTGCAAAAACATAAAATATAATTAATGAATAAAAAAAAACATTTTCCCGTTTGCCGTTTGAAGCCTAACTATGCTCTGGTTTGCACGCAAACGCTTATTAATTAAAGTCGCTCATACGCAACGTTGTTCTTTTTATGGCTACATCAAAGCTTTGATTCATTGTTGTCCTTTTTTGCTTTTTTTTCGTGCTGTTTTTCTATTGTACCTTGTTTTTCTGTTGCATGTTTTTAACAAGAGTTACTTAGAAAAACACGCAGCAACAACTACATCAACAATTACCGTTTGACTTACACTTACATACATTTAATAAGAAAAATTTGCATTTGCTTGCCTGTTGCATGCGCCACACCCCATACTTGAGTAGGTATGTGCTTAATGAAAGGCAAATAAAAGCAGCTCTCATTTTTTTTTTTTTTTTTTTTGTAATTTTGCATTTTATTTTTAATGAAACGCTGTCGTCACTTTTTTTTTTCATTTCTTTGTGATTGGTCTGAGTTTCAAGCTGCTTTTATTTGTCGTTGTTCTGAGTAATCTTTAAGATTGTAAGCGAATTTCATAGAATAAGAAATCCATGTAAAATCTTACCAGCTCGTTTGTCACGCAAGTTGTTAGGATTATTAATTTGATGACTTTTCGTTTAAGTTGTACCGGATATGTCAAAAGTTTATTTTTATAGAAATTACGTTGTTTTTGTCAAGTAGAAATCATGCTAGAGTGTGATTAAATAGACATAGAAAGCTAGGTTAAAGTTTCTTATGACGTTAAAAAATTTTATGTAAAACGAAAGCAAAGAAATTTGTTAAGACGATGACATTAGAGTCCAAATCAACTGATCTAACTTTGGTTGATCGGCAATTTTTAAAAAGTTGATATTTTTATTAATAGTTGTTCAATGTATTTGAAACTCAGAACTGCTTCAAAAAAAAAAAAAAAAACATTTTTTGTCTTACTTTCAAAATGGCGGCCATAATTTGCTTGCTACCTAGAGCGATAAATGCTTTAATGGTAACTTATTTTTCTCAGCCCCTATTTTTATTACTATTATTATTATTATTATTATTATTATTATTATTATTATTATTATTATTATTATTATTATTATTATTATTATTATTATTATTATTATTATTATTATTATTATTATTATTATTATTATTATTATTATTATTATTATTATTATTATTATTATTATTATTATTATTATTATTATTATTATTATTATTATTATTATTATTATTATTATTATTATTATTATTATTATTATTATTATTATTATTATTATTATTATTATTATTATTATTATTATTATTATTATTATTATTATTATTATTATTATTATTATTATTATTATTATTATTATTATTATTATTATTATTATTACACTGTGGAAGAAATTCAGGTTAGCAAAAGTTAGGTCGATTCTGAGAGTGAGGATTCTGAGAGGCTAAATTAGAAGACCCGTATCGCGGCGTTTGTTTATGTTAGTTCGAATTTTTTTTTAAGCGACCTTCAAACTTTGCAGTCAAATGCCGATTTTGAGCATATTGTTTATATGTTTTTTTGGCTATAACTCGTCGACTAATTGACTAATTGATTTTTTCAATCTGTAAAAGTCAAATTATTGCTAGAGACCTGTGCAACAATTAAAATTTTTTAAAAAATTGATTTAGAAAAAGTGTGTGGTGCTTATGAAGCGAAATGTTGTAAAAATTATTTTTTTTTCATGCTTTTTGAAAATATTTTCCACAAAACTAAGTCTTTTTTGCTTTCTGTTTGATCTTTAATATGCTTCTCAGTTTCTTCAATAAATTTCATTTGAAAAGAAAATGGTCCTAGTCGATAATTTGCGTTAAAAATCCCAAAACCATTAAATAAATGCAATACTCGCTGAAATTTGTTGGTGGTATGAAAACATCTTTGAAGAAGAGGAAGACGAGGAGAAAGAGGAAGAAGGGGAAGACAAAGATGAAATTCCAGAATCGAATTAAAAAAAATTCGAACATAAACAAACGCCGCGATACAGGTCTTCTAATGTAGCCTCTATTTTCACCCTCAGAATCGACCTAACTTTTGCTAACCTGCATTTATTCCACGGTGTTATTATTACAAATTACGGTCAAGGAAGTGGGCGGTATTGGACAATTGGGCGTGGCAATATTAAAAAAAACACAGGTGCGTCGTTGGACACACGAGAGAAGCGAAGCTTTTTCGCAGTTACAAAGACTTGATAGCGTAATAATTTTTTCTTTTTAATAAATTAACTTTTAAACACAAAAATTTAAAATAACATAAAATAAATTACATATATACAGAAAAAATATTTACTGCTTATTTTTTTATTGTTGAATGTTAAATTTCCACGCCAATTACATATACGGGCATATAATGCAAGCGACTCTCCATTTTAACTCTCCACACATGGTTGTGAACTTGGCTGCACTGACTCATGCATGCGTTTGTTGATTCCATATTTATTGATATCTATTTTTTTGACACTTAAAAACGCACTTGTCAACGCACTTGTCATAGAGTGTAAATTATTATCTAGAGATTGCATCAACTCTGCTAAATCTCTGGCATGTGTTAACAGAGTTATTTCACTTAAAAACATGAAGAAAAAAACTCTGTTAACCTCTGTTAACACATGCCAGAGATTTAGCAGAGTTGATGCAATCTCTAGATAATAATTTACACTCTATGCCAACAGCACCACAAACGCATTCACAATATAAAAAAACCGATGCTGGAGACACCTTGTGGCAAATAAAAGCAAATTTTTGATAGTTGTAGCAAAGCAAATACACAATCCTCTATCTTTTGATAGATGGTGACGATATACTGCAGCATAGCTTCTGTTATAATTACGATTGAACTAACAACTCTTTCTAACAAGTCTTTGTGGCCTAGTGGATAGTACATTGGACTCTCGTTTAAGAGGACGTGGGTTCGATCCCTACGGGCAGGCCAATAAATATTTTTAGTTTTAATATTAAAATATTAAAATTTCATGTAGTAATAAGCACTAGCAACAAAGAAACCATCAAATTTCCAAGAAAAAATCTGTCGAAAATTTTTCAGATTTCACTCCAAGCAAATCACAGAACGAGGAGTAAAAAGCTTCGCTTCAAAAACAGTGTATCTGAAAAAATATTGACACTAGGGCACTGAAATTTAGTACCGGGGTAGGCATAGTTATTAATAATTACTATTAATAAAGTAGGCGTTTTTCCAGAAATTGCCGTGGCATAATAATATTGACGCTGGGTTACTGCAATGAAGTACAGGAGTAGGCACATATCGAATAATATTAACACAAGGGTAATAAAATTTGTAACAAAAATGGGTATAATTATTACAAAACACGTGACATCTAATTTATGGTGGCGGCCGTGGAGTAGTGGGTAGAGTGTGTGACTCTTACGCCAGAGAACCCAGGTTCGAATCCTCCATCTGACACAGAAAATGTTTTCAATTGAATTAATTTTTCTGTTCAGCCGTCACCTCTCTGCAGACAATGGCAAACCTCAGAGAGTAAAACTGCCATGAAAAGCTTCTTGAGAACATAAGCCGTTCGAAGTCGGCGTAAAACATGTAGGTCAACTTCTCGATCATTTGTGTGCAAACATTTCACATTACACACAACACAGTTGGTCATAAGAAGCTCGGTCAAAGTCCTTTCAAGGGCTGAAATGGCCATTTCGTTTTTTTTTTTTCTAATTTATATTTAAAAACAAATATTTGAGATATCCAACAAATTTTCATAAATTAATAAAACAAATTTTTTAAGAAAAATTGTATTTATGTAGTTTATACACTTTTTCGAAAATTTATCATATTCTCTAAAAAGGAAGAAATAAAATATTTGCATTACAGCGCCCTTTTGTGTTCAAGAAAGAACAGAGTAGATAAGTTATAAAAACTCAGCGTATCCAAAAACCTCTACATACAAATTTTCATGAAAATCGGATGAACGGTTTCGAAAATAAGCCAAAAAAGAGAAGGCCTGGCATCCGATCTCAGCGCCCCCTACCGTGTCCAACCTTTTTTACTGAATAAAAAGTAGCCTTTATATTGACTAGGGGTATAAGAAACCTAGATGTCAAGTTTCATTTAAATCCATCCAGTGGTTTTCGCATGATGATCTAACAGACAGACAGACAGACAAAAATTTTAAAAATTTGATTTTTTTCAGCTTCGTTCAAAATATCCATCGCAAAAGGAATTTCAAAAAACAGATTTTTTTTTTTTACAATTTTATATTTATAAAGATATGTTATGTGGCGGCCGTGGCGCAGTGGGAAGAGTGCGTGGCTCATACGCCAGAGAACTCTGGTTCAAATCCCACATGAAACAGAAAGTTTTTTCAATTTGATAAATATTTCTGTTCAGCCGTCACCTCTCTGCAGACAATTGGCAAACATCAGAGAGTAAAAACTGCCATGAAAAGCTTCTTGAGAACATAAGCCGTTCGGAGTCGGCATAAGACATGTAGGTCCAGTTTTCCATCATTTGTGTTCAAACATTTCACAACACACGCAACACAATTGATCATAAGAAGCTTTTTTTATATGTTATGTGTACATGCCTTAAGATTGGTCGTTTTTATATACCACGAAAACCAAAATATTTTAATTTTGGTTCAAAGTGCAAAGTGAATTGATCGTATGAATTGATTCGAGACTTTGAATTTTACAAATCTAACCGCAGATTTATAATTAACGACCCCCAAAATCTATGAATATGTCCTCAACTCAAAGCAAATAACGAGCGTCACTTTTTTTTCTGTTCACAAAAGTTTGTAAATAAAGATTAATTTACACTTGAACATAATCCTCAAACCTTTCCAACTTATTTGTTTTCAGCGGCTGAAAAAAAACAATATTATCTTTGATTATTTGTTGGTCACTTTTAGCAGAATCTTACCTCAACTCAATCTAATCTGAACTTTTTTGAATGTTTGTCTCTAAAACTTTTTATTTGCCATTGCAAATGCAAGAAAAATTGGGAATTTTTTTCTTTGGAACGGTAAAATAGTAATAGAATTAGTAAGGTTTATACGCAATATTAAAGTTTGTTTATTTCTTGCGATCTCAGCTAAAACTTAGTACTCAATAACATAATTATGGAAATATTTGACACTCATTCTTGTTACACTAACTAATGCTTACTTTTTATATAAATTTAGTTTAAGCTTTTATTTAACTTTTAATTAATTAACACTAAGCTTCACCTTCCCAGTAAATTTTATAAAACATGGGGATAACCCACCATAGATTAACCCATTTTTAGAGCGTTTTTGTTGCTATTAACATATAAAATTTTGAATTAAATCTTGTCAAATTTTCTTCATTGACTTTTAATCAAGGGGCAATAAAAAAAAAACAAGTAATTTTTATTGAAAAAATCAAAAGACAATAGAAGCAAAAGCAAAACGTGGAAAAAGAAATAAGTGTACAACAAAAATCTTAATCAAAATGAGGAATACAAATTAATTTCACAACTTTTCAAAAGAGAACACGTTTGTTACAAATTTGATCAAAAATGCTATCATCAGTAGATATGTCCGATATGTCATGCACATCTGTCGATCTGGATCCAAAATAGGAGGCTTCTTCATTATTTACGGACTTTTTTGGTTTTATTGTTGTAAAAAAAACAGTAAGACACACGTGTGGGCATAAACCGATCATATTTATATAAAATACAGCATGAAAATGAATATTATTGAGAAATTCGAAAAGTATGAGAAAAATCTTTGCAAAATTCAGCTGAATAACTCTAGAAAGCAGTTTGATTGACTCTCTGAGTATGTAACAGTGAACTAGCGAGAAAAAGAGAACGTTTTAATTTTGGCTAAATTGAAAAACCCGCTGAATGTAGTGTATCTTTTTAAAATCACCAATATAAGGGTTAAAGAATAGTAGATATAGAAAGGTATCATCGTGCTGCTCATGCTTTCTTTTTCAGCTACCATAATTGTCAAAATCTATGCAAATTATTTTATGTCACTTGGCAAACTGCGCTCAGTGTTGTTTTGCATTTTTTTTTAATGTAATGCTGGTCAGCTCTCAGCCATGGATCTACTTCCTCTTATTGTACCATGGATTAAACTTTACAGCATTTGTTGTAGTGATTTTTCAATCAGCTTTTAGAATGTTTTGTTAGACAGCGGGGTGAATCAGGGAACTAAGGTCATGTTAAGGTCATATTAAGCTGACTTATAACTAAAGCTTTCTTGGGATAAAAGATACCAGTCAGTCAGCAAATGTTTAAAATATAAAATTTTGCAAAATAACCAGTTTTATATAAAAGGAGATTAAAGACTAAAGAAACATTATAAAATTCTCTAAAATAAAAATAGTCGCAAACATTTTTTTTTTTTTTTTACTGTTTTTTACTTTTTAACCACAAACACTGTTAATTTATCTAACCGTAAATATTTTGAACTTTTTTCAGCTAAAAAAAAAGTGATTTTTTTTTACAAATTTTTCATTTAATTTACCAAAAACGTTCCAACCATGGGCTTGAAAAACAATTTTAAATTTGCTAAAATATGTCATTTGATTGCAAAGAATTTGATATGTATGCTTGAACACCACAATAAACATATTCACAAGCACACACACAAACATACTTACTTTATAACACATTAAATGTATTCTTGGCATAAATATTTGAATTTTTTGCACTTAACCGCATAAACGTAACATTAGAATTTCCACATGAACGACGAAAATAGCAAAATAGAAAATAAAGAACCAAAATGGTAAGCACAAAACAGCCACACTAACAACAATGCACACACACACACACTCTCAAAAAAAAATGACATACGCACATAAAGTTTGCGAGACACACATACATGCCTGTATATAAATTTGAGTATATAGCAAAAATCACACAGCCATTTTGTGGTATTTTATTATTGCTTTGAGAAACATAAATTATTTACATGAATAGCTAGATGCAGGGGCGTAGCACAGTGTCAGAATTTCTCAATGTAGCAGGACAAATTTAAAAAAGATTATTGCAAAAAAAAAGCAAAAAAGTATCTTCTCAAAAATAAAGCTAACATATAAAACTATATCCAAACTTTAAAACCGATTGATTGGATTGCAATCCGATAGCCGAAAAGTTGTATTTTTTGAGAACTTTTAAATTATTTCTCAGCCTTGAAACAGTGATGACCAGCTCTATAATATTACTATAACAATATTATAATACTATTATATTGAAAACATGGTTTTATACAGGGTGTCCCGCAATTGAGTGCACATATTTACGGAGCTGAAAGGTTATGTCGAGCTGAGCAAAAAATCGTATGGTAGGGGGGGATCTATTTTCACATTCTATTCATTATAATATTTCACGACTTTGATTCACGTTATTGTTTCTCATTTTAAAGGCAATGAAATCACCTTTCTAACGGTATATCAACAAAGCCGGCCAACTTAACCGTTACCAAGCTGTGATCGTGTGAAGATGAGAACAATCGGTTGAAACTACCAAATTTCAACTTTGAGTGCAAATTTCTCAGAATTTCGCGTAGTAAATGAAATTTTTTTTTTCCAGAGGACTGCATTAGACCTGAGTTTAAATCCAATCTGACTCAGAAAATGCTTTTCAATACAAATAATTTTCTTGATCGGCGTGATCATCTCTCTACCAAAAATGGCAAGCTTCAAAGAGCAAAAAAAAAAGATGCTATGTAAAGCTTCTTGAGCTTCATCATCATCATCGTTTCCTCAGGCTCCTAGGCGGAGCATAGGGCCTCAACAACCCCTTTCCATCTCGTTCTGTTTTGAGCCAGCTGTTTGAGTTGACCCCAGGAATATCCCGACTCGCTAACCTCTTTTTCTAGGCATCGCCTCCATGTCAGTTTAGGGCGTCCTCTTCTTAGGTTTCCTTGCGGGTTCCAGTCGAGAGCTTGGTGGCATTCCTCAATGGGTGGTTTGGGCAAAGTGTGGCCTATCCAGCTCCATTTCCTCAGTTGGATCGTTTGCCTTATCGGAAGCATGTCACATTTTCTAAGCAAGCTGTCATTGCTTGTAGTGTTGGGCCACCAAATTTTTAAAATGCGGCAAAGACAACGGCTTACGAAGCTTTGTATTTTGCTGTTTAGCGCCTCGATCGTGAGCTAAGTCTCGCAACCATATAAAAGAACTGACAGCACGTTGGACTTAAAAATACGGAGCTTGGTATGGATAGAGAGTAGAGACGAGTTCCAAATACTTCCCAGTTAGGCGAAAGCACTTTTAGCTTTTCCTATCCTTGATTGTATGTCTTTTAACACGCTGTTGTTAGGGAATAGGATACTGCCAAGATATTGGAAGTCTTCTACATACTCGATTGCTTCCGTGCCGATGTTAAGGCCTGAGTTAATGTTTGTGGGGTGGAAGCACATCGCTTTTGTCTTTTTGATGTTGATGTGTAGACCAGCTTTCTCGGAATTGACAACGAAGTCGTTGCAGATTTTGTTGCATGTTTGAGTTTTTCACGAAGAGAAGACATATGTTATTGGCATAGTCAAGATCCTCAAGAGTTTCTGCAAAGTTCCAGAAAAGACCCTTGTTCTTTCCGTGGACAGTATCGTAAAGGATCTGATCGATGACAATTAGAAACAAAAGCGGAGAAAGCAGTCAGTCTTTGTGCCAAAAGGTTCTGACAACATGCCATTATATAGCACTCTGCATCTGAAGCCGTCATACTGGGATTTTTTAAGCGCTATCAGTTCACTTGGCACGCCAGATAGAATGTCGCGAGAAGCTGTCGAAGGCTTTGGTGTAGTCAATATATGCGAGGTGAAGTGACGTTTGCCATTCGTTGACCTGGTCGATGATGATCCTTAGGGTGTTGATCTGGTCTATGCAGGAGCGGTGAGCGCGAAAACCGGCTTGCTGCTTTCTTATTGTTCCATCCAGGTGTTCGGAGATGCGATTCAGCAGTAGTCTTGTAAATATTTTGGATGGAATCGACAAGAGCATAATTCGTCTGCAGTTGTTACATAGTGAGAGGTCACCTTTCTTTGGAAGTTTAATTAAGACTCCCTACAGCCAATCATATGGAAGCTTTACATCGCTCCTAATCGCATTAAACAACGGTAAAGACAATTTAGCAGACACCATCGCATCGGCTTTTATGAACTCTGGAGGGATATCGTCAAAGACTTCTTGAGCTTGATGTTGGCATAAAACTTGTAGCTTCAGTTCTCAATAATTTAATAACACCCACAACATAAATTGATCAATAGAAGCCTTGTCATACTCTTATCTGGGGCTTAAATGACCAATTCGATTACAAAAAGGATTTGGTAAATCTTAAGTTTGGAATTCGACCTTGCATCAGCACGTCTAATGTTTCAAAATATCACTAACTGTAAGCGACAAATTAATCAAAAACGGGTTTTTTTGCATATTACTATTAAAAATGCTCTTGCGTATTATGAGATAACATAGTTTCTCAAATTTTATTAGTTTTTGGGTATTAACATGCTTTCCAATGTCAGTAGTGAGTGGAAAAACGTTGCATGTGCTTGTCATCATGGCCAAAGTAGAATTAAATAGCGTGATGTAAAGTTCAATAAAGGTAAAAAACGAAAGATAAATTTTAACAAATTGGACAAGACATAAACAATAAGAACCTAACAACGTTTGCATTGTAAGTTTGCTTCAAATTTACTTTTTTCGAAAATGGCAGCAAAATTTGTCCGTTGGCCGTAAAAGGTTAAAGGTAATTACAATGTAATAATTATGACTCTTATAAGCAAATGTAATCTTACTTTTGGCTAAAAATTGTCTCATTGCTCAACCACACTTTTTTTATATTTTGTATAGAAAATGATACCTTTTGGTTCTTAAGGAGGGACATGACATTCGCGACAGAGAAAACAGACGTTTTTTTAAAAATTCATAATTCAGTCAAAAACAAAGATTTTTCCAAATTTTTTTTATTATTGTAGTAAATTGAACAATGTACAAGAAAAAAAATTCAAAAATATATATTTTCACTCCAACATGGTTTTAAAGAGCTCCAAACTGGCGGCAGAGAAAAAAACGGGGTCTCGTGGTTGCAGCGCTGGGAGTTGCAAAAATTGTCCGATCTGGAAAAAAAATTACTTTTTTAAATCTTAACAAAATTTGTTCTCGTATGACACGAGCTTTTTTTTTTTTAATTTGTTTTAAATTTTTGGTGATGTTCCAAATTTGAAAGTGTGTTTTTTCGAAAAAAAAATTGACTTTAATAATTCATAAAAAATCGAAAAAAAAAAATTAAAAAAAAAGCTCGTGTCATACGATAGCAAATCAAGTTTAAACAAATACAAAAAAAAAAAATTCGCCACAAAAATGAACCCGCTAGTGTCGCAACCAGTACGAAAAACATGGTTTCGAGATAAACGCGATCAAAGTTTGTGAACAAAGAAAAAAAAAGGTTACCTTCAATCTGCCATGCCTGCTTCGTACTGTATGCCTTCGTTATCTTGTGTTGTGCTGTTTCTTATAGTTTTTTGCAATCGGTTAGCAATTCAGGCTTCACCCTTTATGTAGGTACGAAATAACAACCACGAAAAGTCATGTAGCAAGTAAAACAAGTATATACCAGCTGCCGTACGTAGGTAGCGCAAAAATTAAAAATGCGCTCTCACTAATCCTGCTCTAACTTTTGAACCCGTAAGGATTTTTCCATGAATTTTTTTTTCTTAGAATTTTGAGAATATTTACTTAAATACAAAATTTTTAAAAAAGTCGATTTCAAAAAACTGCCAATGTCATGTAACCCCTTAAAGTAAATTAAATAGCTGAATTTTTCTCAAATATCAAAATACCTCGTTTTGATTTTTTAATAGTTTTATTTGTAAAAATTTTTCAAAAGTCTTAGGTCCTATGGGAGTTATATACCAAAAAATTCCCCTCACTATGAACCTGTAGTATACACATACACTAAACATATATACACTAAAAACATTTTGCACAATATAATTTCTACTAATTCTGACATGCTTTAAAGAACTAATAGTTCGTAAGTATCATATTTTCACAATCTCTCAAAATAGTTTCATAAATACAGTGTACTCATAAATTACATTACATAAGAGCGAGCTGAGATCATGTTGAATGGATGAAGTAGATTATTATCAGTCTCATACATATATGAGTACCCTCATCTCGTGAACATGAAATATGAAGCCAATTTCAGAGAACGTGAGTTGATATATGATAACACTAATCTCACGAATAAATAATCGCAGAAAGTATCTGCGTTTTGAGATCAGTGTAGGCCAGATTTATAAAAGTTTTTATGGACTCTAACATAATTTATTGCATTTTGCATGGTATTGTGTATGAATACACTATAGTCATGAATCATAACGTAAAGCCTACCCAGCAGAAAATGCCATGCCTGATCTGGCAAAAATTCAGGCCTAAAGGGCCTTGAAAACAGCCCCAAATTGTTTTCATACAAGTGTTCGCCTCTTCAGGCCTGACATTTTGTATTACTTTTTAAAAAAATGCTCATCTAAGATTTCTGGTCTGAATTTCAATTTTTATTCCAAATTCAGATATGAAGAAGAGTAAAACACCCTATTTTGAGCCCTCTCCCTGTTCTGAGCCTCTCGGTCGTTAAATTGTTTCTAGCTAACAACTGTCTGTTTGTCGGTTAAAACGGTAAATGTAAAAAAACTTTGTCAATATTTGTTCAATACGTGTGCTATCATACTTACTTTTATATAATCAGTCGGAAGTGATTATTTACAGTGACAATGAGGCATAGACTTAAAAGCAACAGGTATGGACATTTTGTAACAAATTTTATAATATTTGCTTGGTTTTTACAAAAGTTTAATATTATTAATTATTTATTTATTAAATATTTGATGGAACATTTTAACAGCTAAAGAAAAATTTTGTGGGCTGGATTGTTTCAGAAAAATTAAATATCAAACGAGAGCATTTGAAACTCATAGCAGGACAACAAAAACTGTTTGTACATTTTTTGCATGAGCCCCTTTTATTTTGGCGGTTTTTGTTTATTTATTATTTGTTTATTATTTGGCGGATCAGTTTAATTCCACTATTTAACGAACAATTTATTATATTCAGATTATTTGGACATGGCTTCCAAAAGGAAGTAAAAAGTAGATGACATTGCTTTGGCCCTTAAAGATGCAAAATCCGGCATGTCAATTCACTGAGTTTCAAGAAAATATAAAATTCCTCGCCTAACACTCCAAAAACCGGATTCATCACCGTTCCAAGAAGGAGACGACTGGTTCTATGTCAGTTTTAACTAGCATCAAAGAGGAAAAAATTGTGAAATGGATTTCTGATAATCATGAAAGAGGATTCCCAAGAAGAAAACATGAAGTTCAAAATATTGTTAAAGAATTTTTAGATTCATGCCCGCATGAAAATGTGTTTAAAAATAATTTAACTGGCGTCAAATGGTATTGTGGATTTCTAAGGTGACATTCAGAAATATTTATTTGAATTTCTGAAGCAGTTACGAATGCTAATATTTCCATCAAATTCAACTAACGAAACAGATAAAGGAGCAGCGAAAGAGAGCATTACTGTCATGTGTTCACTTTCTGCTGATGGCTTCCACCAGCTTTTGCTTATAAAAGAATACCCAAAGATGTATTAGAAGTATTACCGGAAGGTATATTTTATACGAAAATTGATTAGGACTGGAAAACTTTGGATGCATTTATATACTATATAAAAGATGTATTTCATCCAACATTGGTAGCAAAAAAAAAAAATACTGTTTTCTGTTATTCTTTACGTTAATGGACATAAAACGCATTTAACTTAAGGTGTGTCCAAGTTCTGTGATGAATTCAAATTTATTTGGAAATTTTACAACTTAAAAACTTAGATAAATATGTGATTGTATATTCATAAAATTATTTTTTAATTACTTTTTGTGTTATATATTTTATTACTTTTTTATAAATATGAATTTACATCTATCTATCCCAGTACATCTACAAAATAATAGATAAATACAAAATTAAATTAACTTTTGATTGAAATTTATTTTTAATTTAAACCATTCTATTTTTTAATCAAAACTAAAACAAAGGGAAACGGGAAGTTAAACACAGCAGAGCGCACTGAAAAAGCCACAGTGACACTTTACGCTTGCAAAAGTATACCTATTCTATAGTAATTCTAAAGCTATCTATAGTATACCATACCTATTCTTCTGTATGGAGTAGTAATATGGTGGCCGTCCTTAGATAAGGTCACGTATATGAAACAACTCCAAAAAGTGCAGAAAATGGCATCTATATGCATCAGCGGTACTCTGAGAAAAACACCGACTGCAGACTTAGATACCATACTTCATCTTCCACCACTGGACCTGGCTGCCAAACAAACAGCAGCCTGTTCGGCGATAAGACTAAGAGAACTGGGAGTATGGAAAAGTCTGACAACGGGTCATTCATCCATACTTAACAACTTCAACTTCATTCCATGGTATGGTACGCTTATTCCGCCTAGGACATACTGGGTCAATGGTGCACCATGGAAACGAGGGTGTCTTTATTTCAATACAAATGGATCAAAATTAAACAACAAGGTCGGATTCGGGGTCTACTCAAAAGAGCTTGAGGTATCTCTGGTGCGTAGGCCTCCTAACCACTGTAGTGTGTTTCAGGCCGAAATGATGGTAATAAGGGAGGTTGTATCATGTCTTTCAAAAAACGTTATCTCCAAACGGGAAATTTATATCTTCTCAGATTTTCAGGCTGCGATAAAATCGTTATTACAAGTAGCCACAAACTCTAAAGTAGCCAAAGAATGTCGTACTTCATTAGGTGAAATGTCGAACTACTTCAGCATCAACCTAATATGGGTACTTGGGCATAAAAGCATAAAAGGTTATGAAAAGGCAGAAGAGCTTGCTAGAAATGGGACTCGAGTGGTATCAACTATGGTGAACCCACCGCGTATCCCGTTAGCGACTCTTAAGCTGCTAATCAGTAATAGTATCATATCGGAAGCCAACAGTAGGTAGGCTGAACTCTCGACTTGCAGAGCATCAAGGCTTATCTTGCCGACACTAGATCCCGGGCGATCAAGAGCCCTTCTCTCACAGGCAAGACCAGAACTAGCCACAATAGTGGCTGTCATCACAGGGCACTGCTTGATAGGCAGACATGCCCACAGGTTAGGAGTTATCTCAAATAACCATCCATTAGGAAGAGGAAGAAACCATCTCCCATCTTCTGTGCTCCTGTCCTGTGCTAGCCAGAAGAAGGCACAAATATTTAAGCTCCTTCTTCTTTGATAAGCTTAGGGGTTCATCAAGAGCTCAAGTTGGTTCCATTTTTGAATGAAGGCCTGTGTGCAGCGGTATCACAATGGACCTATCAGGTCTAAGTGAGCTGGTGTATGCTATTTCATATACACCGGCTGCCGCCTCTACCAAACCTAACCTAAAACAAACTGAAGTTAAACTATGAACAAAAAATAACTAAAAAATTATGTTTTCAATGATAAAACAAGATGGCACATAAAAAGGAAAAATGTGGCTCAAAATAGGAAAACTCTCGGCTCATAACTGGCATTCGGTTCATTTTTGAAAAAAAAAAGTATTCTTAGGATATTGATCTTATCTACATTGAAATTCAATAAAAACAATTTATTCTTCTTTATTTTAACCCATTACTGGCCATTGTACATGCACAGGTACAGAAAAACACTCATATTTGAAATGCCATAAATCCACTAAAAAATGAGCTTTTTCAGTGTTTGTTTTGATTTTGCGTTATGTGTACCCTGCTTAATAAAAGCACATTGACAAAGCAGCGGCAGCAAATAACATTACTTCTAATTTTGTTGCGTTTTGTTCAGCCTTCTCCAGATTTGCGCATTTTGCTTAGGTCAGTGGTCGTTTAACTCAGTCAAAAGTGTGTCGTATAACAATTAGAAGAGTTTGCACTTGATTTATGGATAAAAAGGAGTGTTTTTTTCTAATTTTGAAAAATTTGTTCATAAATAAGTGATTTTCCAAGCGAAAGGTAAGTTTGAAAAACAGTGTACTCGCTTGGGTACAATGGCTTATAACGTATATATTTTGATTAGATTTTTTTTATATTATATTTTTCTAGTTTTTTTTCTGATTGGCATGGCGTTTGAAAGCATCAATCCATCACTCTTTTATGGCAGAAGATTTAATAATCTTGACAGCGCTTTGGCCTTTGTGGAAGGGTCTTCAAATCATAATGTGTTTGATGTTGCGTATATTCCACCAGATGCATATATCAATACAGATGAGGAGGACGGTGATGCTGAGGATATTATCGCTAACATCATGCCGCTAGATATTCCGGGTGATGTAGAGGTTTTTTGTAGCAGCGATAGCGAAGACGATGTACCCCTTCAAGAGCTGCGTCGCAGAATCCAGCACTCAGAACCAGGTCAAAAGTCTCCCACATGGTCAAAAAGAGAATGTTCCATTGAAATGTCAAATACAAATATTTTTATGCACAACAAGAACGAAATGATATCGCACTTAGGAGGAAAGTCGGAGCTTCAAGTGTTCGAAACTTTGTTTGATTCTGAAGTGGTCGATTATATCGTCGATCAAACTCGCCTTTATGCTTCACAGTGTAATGCGAATAATTTTTCATTCACAGAGAACGATTTGAAGGTTTTTTTGGGAATTCTGTTGTTTAGTGGTTATCACTCTATGCCGAGAGAGAATATGTACTGGGAATTATCTGAAGACACCCGTTCACCACTTGTTTCTAACTATATGTCCCGAAACAGGTTCAAGGACATCAAAAAATTTCTTCATCTTGCTGACAACAATAATTTGATACTAACTGACAAAATGGCAAAAGTTAGACCTTTGCAAACACTAATATGCCAAAAATTTTGCCAATTTGGATATATGCATGAAAAGCTCTCGATTGACGAGTCAATGGTTAAATATTTTGGAGGTCACTCTTCAAAACAATTCATCAGAGGCAAACCCGTAAGATTTGGCTTCAAAAATTGGATGCTTACTAGCAGTTGCGGGTACGTGTACCAATTTGATACATATTGTGGAGCCAAAAATGTGAGTGCGGAGAAATCAAAACTGCCACTCGGATCTAGAGTCGTTTTGGATTTTTTAGACAGTGTTCCTATTCCAACCGATCACGTTGTTTTCTTTGATAATTTTTTTACATCCCATGATCTATTGGTTCTGCTGAAACAAAAAGGATTTCGAGCTATTGGTACTACACGCGATTCGAGAACAAAGAAATGTCCGCTGAAAACGAAAGCAGAATTCAAAAAAGAACAAAGAGGTTTCTACGATTACAGATACGATACAGCTAATGAAATTGTTTTTGTAAAGTGGAATGATAACAGCGCTGTAACCGTCGGATCAAACTTTGAAGGCATTGAACCGATGAAATCCGTGAATCGCTGGTGCTCGACGGCAAAAACTAAGATAACAGTCCAACAGCCAAAATTGATTGCAGATTATAATTTAGGAATGGGTGGCGTAGACCTTCATGATCAGGCACTAAATAATTACAGGATAAAATTTCGTGGAAAGAAGTGGTGGTGGCCTCTTTTCACTGCAATGATAAGTTCAATCGTCGTCAACGCATGGAAGTTGTACAAGGAAGCCAACAGCTCAAAAATGGACTTACTGGAGTTTCATCGTACCATTGTCCGGCACTACCTACGAAACTACACGCAACCATCAATATCTAAACGATCGGTTGTTCCTATTGTAGCACTTACTGCTGGAAACCATTTTCCGAAAAGAATTGTAAAACCGTTACGCTGTCGTCAATGCCACAACCGAATAAGATGGACTTGTGAACTATGTGACGTAGCTCTGTGTGTAGAAAAGGAGTGCTTCAAAAATTTCCATACAAAAAATTAAGCATATTTGAATACATCCATTGAGCCATTGTACCTGCTTGGGTACAGCCTCAAAAACCTTCAAAATACACTTTTTTTTTTATTTTTTCATATTTTATAAGTTCTTTATGCTCCTTTCATTTATAATAAAAAACAAAATGAATGATTTTTAATTTTAAAGACAGTTGGCTTTTAATGGGTTAATACTAAAATAATCCCAAATATTTTAAAAATAACAAATTTGTCATTATTTTAAGTTAAAAAATCTCTTAAGGAGGCTCAGAACTGGGTGTTTTACCCTATGACCAGAAATAATATTGGCTGATTTTTGTTATATTTTGGGATTAAATACAGATCTGTAAAAAGGAAATCTCAATTATATATTCATTTCAGCTTTGAAATCGGAACTGAATAATGGAGGCATGTTTAGAAATTCAATCCTAAATTCCAGTCTGACTATTAGTGGCCTGACTGAGTTTTCTGCTGGGTATATTCAAGTTTGTATAATCAGTAAACACAATATGCGTGTCGGTTTTTTTATGAACGCATACCTATTCGAATTTTATGTTTTTAGTGTGGGCCGAAGCTAAAAATTGCAAATTGATGAACAAAGTTTCCAAAAAAATTGTACTTTTAGCACATTAGTAAAATATACGCCCCGCTATTGCTTTTATACATATGGTGCGTGTGTCATTGTTTCTTTTTTCCTAAATTTTTTTTTTTTTTTCTTATATATATGTTGAAAGCTAACTGCAAGATTTTACCATTCGCATTAACACCTTTGTGTGTAGCTTTCATTTTTGTCGGTATGTGTTTTTATGGCTTTTAGCGACAATGCTTTTGTGTGTGTTAACAAAAAGCAATCAAATTTGAGAATTCTAATAAAGGAAGCTTAATTAAATGTTGTAGCTTAAGTTTTTGTTTTATCCACACATTTTTTTTTTTTTTTTTATTACCTGTTCATTAAAATGCAGAATGGATCTAATAAAAAATTTTAGTATTTAAACATAGAAAATTGATTTCACAAATTTAATTAAATAATTTTTTTTTTATATCAAAATAATTGTTAATCAAGTGTAATTTTCAGTCTCTACAGTGTTTGTACCGTTCAAAGCCTCAATTATGTTTCATATAAAATAAGCCTTTGACAAAAACTTTTTTGAATTAAGCACTTTTGCCTATTTTCACACCTTTTTTCGTGTAAATATGCAGTCATGTTTTATATCAAAATCTCTTCAACGCACAATTGACGTTGATTTACAAATATTTAGCTCACGTTTTGAAATAAATTTTACCTTACTTGATATTTAATGGAGCAAACAGCCTACATTGAAAATTATGCATCAGCAATTATTTATATTTGTTAGTATGCAGTGTGGCAACAACAAAAACTAAATATTTCAAAATTATTCAAAATCAAATCAACAAACAAACAAGCAGGCACACAACAAGCACGTCGTAACATGCAAACACACAGACGAACAAACAAGAAATCAAACATTAACAAAACCTAGATATTTAAACATTTATGACATGCACGCACACAGTACATAATTACCCTGTAGGCAGCGGCATTATTGATGAATTCGTACTGATGGTTTTGTTAGAAAACTGACTGTATGAGCCAGAATTATCGAGCATTTTTGAACGCATCTCTCTTGTGTTTGCTCATTAAAAATATGTTGCAAATTTTTGAATGCGTCTATCATGTTTCGTTTGAAAACTTTGTTTGTTTACAAAGTTTGGGGTTTTCTTGAGAACTTAAATGAAAGAACAAATTTCGTACTAATTTGTGCTCACAAATCACAAAAATAATATCAATTTTACAAGAAAGCGTCTTTGAGATATCAGCAGGAACTCTTATATTGCGTCGCATTTTCTCGAAGTTGCATTCAACAATGCTCGCGTAGTGTGTACCAATAACAACTAATAAAACAGCACTACTACTTGTGCATCTCGAAAACTATTCTTTGGAAAAATAAATGATAATTTTTTCGTGATCAGAGACCCCTAATTAGTCTAAAAAAAATATTTTTATCAACCGAGTTCATGTTCCGTGTAAACAAGTGTAACTAATCTAAAAAAGATGGTAAGTAGAATGAAGGATTATTATATGTATAAAAAATAAAAATTTTTCACATTTCAATATTTTGTGTGTTACGAAACATTCTTAATGTTTCATTTATTTAGAATGTTTCGTTAGAGTTTTTTGCTAGAAATAACTCAACGTTTCTTTTTGGAAACGTTTGGTTTCTAAATGGAGCTTTTAGATTAGGTTTTAGTCAGTGAAATGTATGGCCTAATCATCATATTTTATCAGAGATGAAGAAAAAGCATACATGATTCATTTACCAATACTTTAATACTTTGTCTACTGGGTATTCAAGCATATATCTGGAAATATTATGGATGAATTAATTTGACTTTATATAGAATAACAAAGATGTTAATGCAGAATCTGGATAATTCAGATAGTAAAATTTTACATAAGTGCAAAAAACTGATTTTTTAAAACTACACAGTGTGATCGCTAAAAAACTACAAGAAGCGTTTGCAGAAATTTTCAAAAAGGAACGTTTTGCGAGTTCAACGCACCTAGTGTGACCTCTCAATGTCACAATTTTCACAATTTTTTTTTAATTGACTTTTAAGAATGATATCTTTGAATTTTGTTGCGCCGTCATTCATTGACATTTTGCAGTCATTGCCTTATCGGAAATGGCAAACAACATCCACTTCTATTCAGTAAAATTTATGGTAGAATAAGACTGTGCAAAAAGAAATCCGAAAAAGCGCCAACGAAGCGTGGAGCGAAGCCAGTTCTTGCAATTTTTTTAAATTTCTCCAAAAAATATGTTTCCTTTACTTTTATTTAAATAATATGCCATGGAGGACAAGACCTTTCAATTGATTCCAATAACATAGACATCGGCTGAAAATTCGCTAAATGGCAGCAACTTTACCTTTTTTTTTTTTTTCATAATAAAACACTGATTCCCATATATATTTGTGCTACCAATCAAAGTGGTCCCATTTAGTCAAATATTAGCCAATTTTGGCCATCTTTGTCTCGTTGGAAAGATAATATGTAACAAAATATAATGGAATAGAAAAAAAGTAACTTTACTACGATTTATAGTTTTTTTGAAGGTTTTTTGTGCACAGTGCACAGTGGAACAATATGACTATTTCAAACTAAGAATATTGGAATGCATTGAACATTAGAGAAAATTGTATGATTATGGTTACAATAGAGGGGAAAAATAACGACTAGTTAAGGAGGGACATGACATTGTCAGTTTTTTTAATCGATTTTTTTCAATAATTTTTTTTATTTTAGTAAATATTCTTAAGATCCTAAGAAAAAAATTTCATGGAAAAATTCTTACGGGTTCAAAAGTTACAGCCCGATTAGTGAGAGCGCATTTTTAATTTTTCCGCTATCTACTTACGGCATCTGGTATATACTTGTTTTACTTGCTACCTGACTTTTGGTGGTTGTTATTTCGTACCTACTTAAAGGGTGGGGTTTTTTGTGTTTTTGAATTTCTTTATATTTCTTTATATTTATAACTCATATAGTGGAATTTTTATTTTATATGCTCAGTTATTTGGCATCTTTTGCAGCGTGAAGTCGTGGTTTTTTTGTGAAAAATATTGAAAAATTGAAAAATGAAGCGTCGTTCTTTAGATCGAAAAGCAAAAGAGGTTTTTTACACAAAATCATTGCACCAAGAAAACCTATTTCAACAGAAGAAATGGAATCTGAGCTGGAGTTCACTAGTACATCTGCTAAAAATCTTCATAGAGCATCAGTGGATGTTGGTTGTGATGAAACATTTTCCGACTGCATATTACAATATGCTGAAATATTTTTGGGCATGACTGATTGCCTTGTTTGTCGAAAATGTGGTGGAAATGTAAAATTTGAAAAGAAATCTATGCGTGGCCTTGGACTTAAACTGGTTATATTTTGTACAAAGTGCAATGACGATATCAGAACCATAAATTCATCACCATTGATAAACGGTAGAGCGTATGAAATCAATAGGAGACTTGCTGCCACTATGCGCGTTCTTGGGAAAGGACTGTCGGCCACGCAACTGTTTTGTGGACTTATGGATTTACCAACATGCATCACTCAACGACCATATGATGCTATTATGGAAAATGTTGAAAAAGCCGCAACCACAGTTGCTGAATCATCAATGAAGTGTGCTGCTGAGAAAGAACTATCAGAAATTAAAAAACAAGATGACTTAGAATTGGTTGATGATGGTATAATTGTGTCTGGCGATGGAACTTGGATGAAAAGAGGTTTTTCGTCTTTGTTCGGAGTGGCTACACTCATTGGACACTTTACGGGGAAAGTAATTGATTTTGAAGTTAAAAGTGCCTACTGCAAAAAGTGTGAGTACCAAAAAGAAAATTTGAACAATGCAGCAACAGAATTGTGCTACTTACAATCACGGCGCTTATAGTTATTTGCAAATGTTTCAACTACTTGGTATCACCATAGGAGCTACAGCATTGAAATTTTCCAAAGGAAATGATGCAAATCGTTTGAAATGCGCGGAGTGAAGGCATATGAAGCTTCAAAAGAAGCCCGAATTGCTAAACGATTGCAAAAAACTATAAGAAACAGCACAACACAAGATAAAGAAGGCATACAGTACGAAGCAGGCATGGCAGATTGAAGATAACCTTTTTTTTCTTTGTTCACAAACTTTGAACGCGTTTATCTCGAAACCATGTTTTTCGTACTGGTTGCGACACTAGCGGGTTCATTTTTTTTGCGAATTTTTTTTTTTGTATTTGTTTAAACTTGATTCGCTAGCGTATGACACAGCTTTTTTTTTAAATTTTGTTTTCGATTTTTTATGAATTTTTAAAGTCAATATTTTTTTTTCGAAAAAACACACTTTCAAATTTGGAACATCACCAAAAATTGAAAAAAAAATTCAAAAAAAAAAGCTCGTGTCATACGATAGCCAATTTTGTTAAGATTTAAAAAAGGCATTTTTTTCCAGATCGGACAATTTTTGCAACTCCCAGCGCTGCAACCACGAGGCCCCGTTTTTTTTCTCTGCCGCCAGTTTGGAGCTCTATAAAACCTTGTTGGAGTGAAAAATATATTTTTTTGATTCTTTTTTCTTGCAATTTCTTCAATTCTCTACAATAATAAAAAAAAATTTGGAAAAATGTTTGTTTTTGACTGAGTTATGAATTTTTAAAAAGAGGTCTATTTTCTCTGCCGCGAATGTCATGTCCCCCCTTAATAAAGTAAAAGCAGTAAAATGTCAGCGCAGTAACACGAAACTGTTCTTACGATTTTTCTGCACGACCAAACTCGTAATTGTATTTTTAGGCAAGCCCTGCGCATATGTTTTATTAGGTGTCAAAAACCAACAAAGACCCGCAATAAATCATTGTAAGTTTTTTGTTTTTATCGCTCGGCACGTTTGGTGAAAGCGAAATTTGGCTCTCGAAAATGTCTAAAAGAAAATGCATAAAATTAATTTTCAGATACATTCGGACTCCCAGCATATTAAATGCGTTCATTAAATCATGAACGATCACCCCTTTCCCCTTGATATTTGCTTTATCAAATTCCATGCGATTAAATTATCTCACTGAATTCCTTACTCTTCATAAGTTTCCATATTGTAACCATAATCTTTCTCTAATGTTAAATGCATTTCAATATTTTTAATTTAATATAGTCATACTGTTCCACTGTGCACTGTGCACTGTGCACTGTGAACAAAAATAAAAAACTAAAAATCGTACTAAAGTAACTTTTTTCCAAAATTCTATTCTGCTACATATTGTCTTTCCACCGAGATAAAGATGACCAAAATCGGTGAATGTTTGACTAAATGGGACCACTTTGATTGGTAGCAGAAAAATACCATATATGGGAATCAGTGTTTTATGATGTAAAAAGAAAGTTAAAATTGCTGCCATTTAGCGAATTTTCAACCGATGTCTATGAAAAAACAAATGTCCTTCACAGCACATTATTTAACTAAAATTAAGAGAAACACAAATTTTTATAACACATTTATTAAACTTTTACTATTCATTCAATGTATTTTAATTCAATGTATATTATTAAATATTTAATGTTATTACTAGACGATTACAATATATTTGATATTAATGGGTGAAACTGCCGGCTGCCAAAAACGAAGTGAAGTGGCGATCTGCTTGCAAACTACAATCATGCTCCCTCTCAGCCTTTTTGGGTATGTATAGCAAACATAGAATGAGAGAAAGCAAACTGCACAGTGGGACCAGTACTTAACAACATTTTTAATACCATTAATTCTATTAAATACAAGTGGATTTTGTTTTTCATTTCCGATAAGGCAAATGACTGCATAATGTCACTGAATGTCGTCGCAACAAAATTTAAAAACAAGACTTTTAAAAATCAATTTAATAAAATTGTGATGCCATTAAGAGTTTGCACTAGGTGCGTTGAGCTCAAAAAAGGTTTATCTTTGACAATTTTTACAAATGGTTCTTGTAATAAAAATTTTTTTGTTTTTCGTCACACTGTGCTATTGAATGGACTTTCAACTGAACTCAAAACATTTATTGAAATAAGATATTTGTTTCGTTCTAATATAAGCATTTAATAAAAATTTCCCATTTATGAATTAAGTCATATTAAATGAAATTCAATACTCAATTTTGGCATTTTTGAATAGTACGCGGTATTGCAAGTGGCGGATACGCGGTATTGCACGCGCAGAGACAATTTTTAATAAGTCATTCGGGATTGAATTTCTAAACATAATCATGCCTCCATTATTCAGTTTCAATTTCAAGGCTAAATGGAAAATATAATTTAGGCTTCCTTTTTACATACCTGTATTTTAACCTGAAATTAAACAAAAAATCAGTCCTCTTTTATATCGATGAATATCGATGAAAAGGTATTTTCGAGTAGATGTGCACAATATAATTTTTAATCGAGTATGTTGTCATTAATATAGGTACAACTATGATATAAGTAGACAGGTAGCCTTGAGAACTAGCTATTTTCTCAGAGCGCCTACCATCAACTGTAAAAATTAATACAATGTTTAACTTGTCATCTATTTTTTAATAATTTATTTTCTCTTTCGTAGCTGGAGCAAAAGAACTGTCATTCACATACAAATATATTTGTATTTTTTTAGTTTGTTCAATACTTGGCTTTTTTCACTTTCGTCATAACGATATCGTCATTTTGACTACTAAATTGACACTATTAAAATTTGACATTAAACTTATAAAACTTAAATGTTTCAGAACCGGAATTTAATTATGTTTTTGTTTGACGATGTGGAAAAGGAAAAAAAGAGTTGTTGCGACAACGCAGGATCCTTAGAAATAAATTGAATTCTTGATGTGTTTCGTTAAGGCGGTCTTCTCATTGAGCAACTTTTTTTTTTTAACTTTTTTTTTTGCATTTATTTATAGCTTGGGTAGTTGTGAATATGCCCCTAAAAGGATTTTTAGAAATTCGAAATACTTTAGACGATACAGCCTTTTTTGTGAAGCAAGGTCTTCGTCAAAATGAGCTATTTGATTTGGTGATGGAGGTCATAAAACCAGCTTACGAAGCGCTGTCGGCAGATAATTTGCTTGAAAAATGCCTTGGATCTGAAACTCAGAACTCCAATGAGTCCTACAATTCTGTTCTTTGGTCACTTTCGCCCAAACACATCAACTCAGGCGCACGCACCATCGAAGTGGCCAATTTCATTGCAACGTGCCTCTTCAACGACGGTTTTATACCCATACTTAAAATTATGGGTTTGATGGGTATTGTGATTGGCAAAAACGCATACGAATACGCACTATCTCGCAATGAAGACAGATTGAACCGATCAGAGACTCGAGCAGCGGCATCATCAAAAGCTGGCAGAACGGCTCGCAGAGCAGAGAGGGCAGCAGAAAGCAGTTTCTACGAAAAAGAGGAAGGTGGCCTGTATGGAGCTGGCATCGCCGACTAATATTTGTAAGTAAAAATTGTCAGCTCTTTAAAACTGCATTTAAACATTTTTGATTTTTTTTTTTTTCCCCCAAAAAAATTACTTCAAACTTTAAACGCGTTTATCTCGAACCCACGTTTTTCGAACTGGCGGCCATGATATCTCCAGTTCAACTGAACCGATTTTCATGAAACAAAGTGGAATCGACGCAGAATTGTCACCATTCTCGGGTGAACATCGACCATAATTTTAAAAAATTTTTTACTATTTTTTTTTACACTAAACTACAAAAAAAAAACCCGAAATTGAAATTTCGAAAAAAAATCACAAAATTAAGCTTGAGGTTCACCCGAGAATTACATCTATACTGATTATAACCCCGTTTTTTTTTTCATTTCAGACGCTCCGGAGACCCGGAATCGTGGCCGCCGTGACGACACCTTATTTTTCACCACCAACTTTGAAGTCTCATTACTTTTTGAACAGCCCACGTATCGAGGCAAAAAAAATTTTTTTTATTTACTTTGAACCTTTTGTAATACAATAAATAAAAAAAGTTTTCAATTATTCTTTGCGTTTTCAAATAAGAATTTTTTTAAAAAGGGTCCAAAAAACGGGTTTTGAATGAGAAGACCGCCTTAAAGAGGTATCTGTTGTGTTTACAATATTCCAGTGTAAGTTGTGTTAATAATAGTTTGCGAGTTCGCGACATAATTGTTGGCCAAGCAAATAATTTCGCCTAAAATATAATTTTGAACACATTAATACGGAAATATTTGAATAAATAGTCAACAGTACTTACATTTTTGTTGCAAATATCACGTCGAAGCACAACAACGAATAAAAAATTAACCAAAATATCACAGATCATATGTTAGTACAGAGCATGTGTTTTTTAGTGACTTTCAAACCTTAGCAAATTTTCAAACCTTACAACGATAGAGGAGACGACAGTGATGCATTTGTATGAAGAAATCACTTGACAATATCATCGTAGAGTATCGTTTGAACGATGATCGTTTTGAAAGTTACATAATGAGAGCCCATGCCTCGGTCATGCCTATCAGGCCCGAATACTTGCCTGATCAGGCATGACATTTTAGTTACCCTTTCTTCTACTTATAAATGAAAATTTTTAACCGAAGTATTTGGATATAAAAACCGAACAGAATGGTCGAATATTAAATACTTTATCCGGGTTAAAAGCAGTTTTGGGACTTATATAAGAAATCAGCTCTTGTACAAATTTGCATTCACATCCTACACATATTTATAAACAAATTATATAGTTGCAACTTTTTAAAAATGCATGTTTGTTCATACAAAATGTTAAAAAAAATGTAGATTCATATTTATGCATAAGTCCATATTCATCTTCATTGCTTAATTACATAAAATATGTACACAATTTGAACACAATTAATCTTTGGTAACAGTTTTGCACTCACCTATAATTTTGATCTTTTCCTTTATTGAAAGCGTTCTAATATTATTTCCAAACATGCTGTAAATAAAACTACCTCTAAAGCTTTAAGACGACTATTGTACTTGAAAGTTTGTATATTTCATTACCAGATTTCCTTTTGTTTTCTGAAATCTAATGAAGATATTCAGGTTCACAGATCACCGCAATCGGTGATTCGGTTATATTTCCGCTCCTCTTTGAAAGTCAGAAAATATATATAGAAAAATAGAAAATATGCTGAAAATAAATTTACATCAGATAATTCTGTATAAAAATGCCCTTAAGAATTTTAGCGTAAAACAAACGGTTTCCACGCTATGTGACTAGATATGTTTGAAAAGCGTAGAGAAGAAATTCCATATTGACTCTGAGCAGAATCTTCTAATATTAATTATATGTATGAAATTTATACTTTGCGCTAGTCAAACATATCTAGTCGCATAGCGTGGAAGCTGTTTGTTTTACGTTAAAATTCTTAAGGTCATTTTTATAGAGAATTATCTGATGTAAATTTTTGTTTCGAGCATATTTTCTGACTTTGAGAATTATCTGATCTACAATTTTGTTCTGAGCATATTTTCTGTTCAACAAAAAGGAGCGCAGATGTAAGTGAATGACAGATTTCGGTGATCTTTGAACCTCAATATCATCTAGTGCATACATGGTATCATAGGAAAATCTTTACAAGTTGTTTATGCGTTAAAGAAGAGATTTGCATTAAAAAATTAGCTCATAATTTTTTGGATTTCAGAAACAAAAATAAGTTTAAAAGTTATATCGCAGAAAAAAAAAAATAAAGATGCAGAAATTAATTTTTTTATGCGTAGTTTTCAAAAATATATGAAGCCCATGAGGTTAAAATTCGTTCCACTCTAATATATATATACTCGTATATATAAATTTATGCACGATTTGATGCTAAACAACTGCAGCAATGAACAGCAGAAAGACGTGCTAGAATATAAAATCAATATTATTATTACTTTTTTATTTTGTTATAAAAAAGTAGTAAAAAAGTAAGTACGAGCAGTTAATGTCGGCGTGAACCTTCCTTTGTCATGAAAATAATCAAAATTCACAAATGTATGCGATTGTCTCCGTGTGTGGGTGCTATTTGCGCTATGACTTTTGTTGCTATATTTGACACCATCAAATTTTGGCTCACACAAAAGAAAACAAAAACACGAAACACGTTCACACATTTCTAGTACGAACAATAGTAAACATTTATTTATACATTTTCGCTCAATCTCACATACATGAAGAGTATATAGAGGTAGACATTAAATGTGACGCCTATTGTAAAAACTTGCGTGTTGCCAAGAAATAATCGTGTGTCAGTAGTTGTAATCATAAAAAATAAGGATGAGTTGAACGTGTTATTATTGTTAGACATCATTGCTTTTGTGTTTTCGGTTTTAATTACATTTGTTTCTTAAATTTTCAATAGAACCCTTACCATTTGACAATTCAAAAAATAGTTTAATATTATTTTAAGATTTCTTTAACAGATCAGTACCTTAAAATTTTAGATACAATTTTATTTTCTCTAAGCTATTTATTCTATTTTTAAATCAATTCTCTAAAATTTTAAATTAAATTTAACATGAATAATAATTGGAACCAAAAATGGTTCATTAAAGGAATTATAAATATTTTAATTTATAAAGAAATCAAAAACTCAAAATCCAAACTAAAATAAAAATTAAAAAAAAAGTTTAAGCCACAGCAAAAACTTAAATTCTTTAAAAAAAAATTACAAAATGCATAATAAAGCAAGCCCCATGAAAAATACTATAAAAGCCCCATACTAATAATTAAAAATAAATTTTAAATTAAAAATTAATAACTAAAAATTAATAGTAAAAACAAACTGATAAATTAAGCATAAAAAATTAAAAACTAAGTACTAGAAAAATAAAAAATAAATAAAAAAAGTGAATAAAAATTTAAAAATTAAAATACAACTTAAAATATAAATTGAGAACAACAAATTAAATATGAAAAACTAAAAAAATAATATTTAAAATTAAAAGTATAAAAATTTTAAATGGAAAATAAAAATATAAAAATTAAACATTAAAATCAACTACTAAAAACAAAAAAAAAAGAAAATAGGAATTCAATACATAAAATAAAATATTAAACAAAATTAAAAATTTAAATTAAAAATCGAATATTTAAAATTTATTATTAAAAAGTAAAAATTTTAAGTCATAAAATTGTCAAATAAATTAGAAATAAACAGAATTAGAAATAAATTAAAAAAAAAAATGGAGTCACAAGGGCCGTGCATGCAGATAATGTGTAATATCTGGTGTCAACAGACAAATAGTCCCAGCGTCTTGGAACCCACGCTTATTTTAAAAATTCAAAATTACAAAAGAATGCTTTATATTAATTTATAAATTTTCAATTTAATTTTATATAAAGTGCAACTTTATATATAAATAACAAAAATTTTTAAGGTTTAAGTCTTAAGTTTTAAATTATAGGTTTAATTTTTTTTTACTTTTAAATTTTAAATTAAACAAAAAATTGAAATTAAATTTATGTATTAAAAAATTTAAACAAAATTTAAATTATTGAAGAAAAAAATTTAAAATTTTACTTTTAAAAAAATTTAAACTTTTTTAAAATATTCGTTCTTAAATTTTGAATTTTACCTTTTTAGTTGTATATATTAAAATTTAAATTTAATAATTTAATAATATCTTATATTTATAACTGAATTGGTGACAACACAGTTAACATTTTTATATTTTTTTAAAATTAAAATTTAATTAAAATTTTAAGTTTAAAATCAGAAATTAATAATTAATATTTCAAAAATTTATGCCTAATGATTAAATATCAGAGAATAAAAATTAAAAATAAAAATTTTAATTGATAAAAAGAAATGAAATTGATGAATGGAAAAAACCACAAAAAAAAAAATTATAAAGATCTTCAATGTAATGAGTAAAGTCTTAATTGAAAAAAAAAATTGAAAAAGAAAATTAAAAGTTGTTGAATTGAAAAAAAAACTTTATAGAAATTATTAATATTATCAATGTAATGATTGAAGTTTTAATTAATAATACAACTTTAAAATAAGAACCCAAATTTCTCAAAATGGGTTCATAAAGAAATATCTGTATATGGAAAGTTGAACTTGCTAAAATTGATGACTTACTTCAGACGCTTATCTCAACGTAATGAGAATTGAATAGCTTTAAAGACATGAAACAGAATTTACTGAGCTTAACCCAGCCCATCCTAGCTCCTGATGCAGCTCAATGATTTAATGGTACACCTGAAAACTAATCAATTTAATTACATTGCTAGTCAAAACACATCGCAGCACTGTACTAAGTCAAGTGCCTTAAAATCAAATAAATTCACACTAACTTCAAACACAATAGCAATAAAATAAAATAATTACATTCAAAGCTATTTCAATTACAAATTCTGTGAACAAATTTCGCAAGCTCAGAATGACAACAAAGCAAACTGTCTGCTGCTACAAGCCGAGTTTACAGCCCACCCACATATAGCAGCAGCTGAACGGTAACTGCAGTGCATACTAAATGAACTGCATGGACGGCATAAGAACAAAAACAACAACAACAACTTCAATGGCTGCTACAACAATAATGAAAACAAATGCATTTATCAAGTGTCATGCATAGAAATTTGAACTAAAACTAAAAACTGCTGCTTAAGAAAATTAATTGCAGCAAGGATTGCACAGATAATAACGAAAGCACTTCAAGTACCAAACATACAGTCTGGAGTCAACCCAAGCGACTTCAACAACCAACTGAGCACGAAAAAAAAAGTACTGGCAGCCAAAACAGTGGGAACAAAAAGAAAATCGAATAAAAGTTTGCTTGCAGCACCAACGTTGTCGACAACTCAAACTGCAGTTACAATTAACGGTAATATTATTAGCAAAGGTGGCGATATGCTTAAGATGAATTCAAAGAAGACGAAGAAGTAGGAATAATAAGCGGCAGCAGCTTTAAGCTGTTAACATAGCTTTGCCAGAAGCCAAACAGGAAACTCGTAATCAACAATGCAATTTATAGACATGCTCAAAGCGGCAATAAAGGACATATAAATGAGCTGGATGTAAGAAGGGAATGAAGAAGTTAAGGCGTACAGCAGAGAAAGAGATGAAGAGAGGGATGAACAAAGTAGAGCAAAATATAGGGAAGCCTCTGAGCTTGCATTTATTGCTTCATTATTATAATGTGCATTTATAAATGCGAGTGTGCCAGCATGTGTGTGTGTGTGTGTTTGTGGGTGTGTTTGTTTTATAATGTATGGGTGTACGGCGTGTTATATGAGTGCATTTGCTATAATTGAATTTTAAATTGAGTGCGGCTGTCTTCCTTGTATGTATGAGTGTTTGTGAAAATGTGTGAGAGTTCTTTATGAGTGTGTTAAAAAGTCAGTTAAAAGCCATATATATGTGAAGCTGTGTGTTCGAATCATAAATACTGAAGCAGCACTTGTAATATTAATGAAACTTTCTTGTATTTAGTGGGGTAAAAAGCGATGATCCGAGAAATCATTCAAAAGATTTTTAACAAGTTTGTTAAGCACAGTTTCATTTGTTGACCACAATCACGCAAGCTTAACCGATAATTTACTCTTAAGAAAAAGTAAATTATCCGTTAAGTCTTTTATGAATAAATATGTTTAAAATATAAAAAAACCTGCTAAAAAACATGCAAAAAAAAAACTGGAATAGACATGCTCATGCCTCAAAAAGCTGTAACGGCTAACATGTAACGGCTGATCAAAAAACTAAAACTAATTCTTAAAAAAAGTTTGTTCTAAGATAATTGGATCCTTTTTTGACATAGAATTACGTCATTTTCGGCGGTTAGTAGGGTGTTTGATTGCGATCAGAAATCGTTTTTATGTCACATTTTGAGCCTTTGGTGTGCTTAAAGAACTGATCGTACAATGTTGATGTAAGCACCTGTTCGTCTGGCTGATCCTTACTAGGAGAAAAATTCATGTTTGAACTCTCTAACTTTTATAAATTTTACACAATAACATGAAGTCCAAAGCCAACATTTGATGTTACTGTAATAGTAAGGACTACAACGAATGCATAGCACAACACAAGAAAAAGTGCAACATTTACTGTGTTCTATTTATTCTCTTATTTATTTTGGCTGTGTTTACAAACAGCTCATCTCGACAATTAACGGAATCTATATACAATGTTCTGAGCTTTTCAATAAAGATATCAAAAAAAATTAAAAATGGGACAAAGACATAAAAGACATAAAAATTTGAGAATATTTTTAAAATTTTCTCTAAAGAACCTTCCTCAAAAATTTTTAATGAGGTACTATTTTTTCGAAATAAAAAATATTATTACGGTTTTTTTTTTTAGTTCAACAACAAACCATGAAAAATAAAATAATTCATGACTAAAACATTTTATAAGAGGAATACCATAGCTGATTGTAAATGATATAATAACGGTACAAAACCCGTTTTCTAATATTTTGCACCATTGTCTTCAACTTAGGAAACTTCAAATTAGGAATCCGCGATGGTGACCTGCACAGTTGGCCGATACTTGGTGAAATCGCTCATATATTTCATCTTAAGAATATAATTTGTTTGTTAAAATTTAAATTCTCAATTTAACTAAGAATATATTTCTGAATATATTTACTGCACAAAAAATAATAATTTCATATTATTCCGAAATATTTATTTCCATTTATTAAACATACGATTGAATAACATTTCTTTTAAACCAACATAGTAATGAACAAGAACAACAAATCCAACGCCAAATATATCAAACAAAAAATTCTACATCCACACTTACGATACTATCGGAACTGTGTCTTTTTTTTCATAATTGGATACGTTTATATAAGTTTTGCTTGAAAAAATAATTTATTAAAGCACATGTGTCCGGTATATTTTTAACATAACTTTGTTACCCGATTTGAATTTTTTTTTTATGTTTTAGCAAAGTATTTTATTAAAACTGAAAAAGTTTACTAATTTCTCTATTGTGGATGCCAACGATCATCTTATCTGACCTTTCTCTTCACTCACTTTTTGCTTAGCAATGATATGGGTGACACAGGAGCGGTCATGCTCGTTATTTGTATTTATAATTGTTGAGTAATTATATGAATACTCTAACCAAGTTAAACGTTTCTGTAAGAGGTATTCCCCGGTTTTGTGTGATTTATGGGGGAAAAATAGGCCATGGAAATATTTATGTAGCTTCTGGTCCGCACTGTAATTTAATGAATCCTTTGATATTATTTACTTAGGTTGCCATAACAACCCGTGTTCGGGTTTCAGCCGACCTCATCAGCTCTTGCCAGGCGCCTCTGCTTTGTGCGCGCCTTCTTCAATCGGATACACCAAGTGCGGTAAGGGCTTCCTCGGCCTGCTCCATCAATCAGATGCAAGGTCTCCCTCGTCGTCGTTGACTTATGACCCTAGCCTCGAGCACCTTTTCGCTGGAGCTTCGTCGTCCATACGATGGACATGCCCCAGCCAGCGTAGTCGCTGCACAGTTATACGCCGAACTTCAATGACTTCGTAGAACTCATACAGCTCATGGTTCATTCGGATGCGATAGTCATCGCCGACTCAAACAGGACCGAAGATTTTGCGAAGAACATTTCTCTCGAAAACCCCCAGAGCGGCTGCGTCAGTTTGCGAAACTACCCCTGCCTCTTCACCATAAAGAAGCACTGGTAGAATGAGCGTCTTGTAGAGTGTTAGTTTTGTCGATGGGGAGAGGGCTCTGGAACTTAGTTGCTTACTAAGCCCGTAGTAGCACATATTAGCAATTATTGCTCTTCGCTTTATCTCCAGGCTGACTTCATTGTTGGTATTAATGGCGGCGCCAAGGTATACGAACTCCTTGACTACTTCAAAGTTATAGCTGCCGGATGAAACATGGGAGTCTAAGCGCCGTGCTCCCTTGTTTGTCCTTGTCGTTGAGTCCTTAAGAGCATATACTTTGTTTTACCCTCATTTATCGTCAAACCCACTTTGACTGATTCTTTTTCGATAGCGGTGAAAGCAGCGGTCATCAGCATATGCAAGGAGCTGGACACATTTGTAGAAAATGGTGCCATTACAATGACCACCGGCCTTTCGTACGATCCCCCCCATGATGATGTTGAAGAGATCGCAAGACAGTGGATCGCCTTGCCTGAAACCTCTTTCGGTATTAAAGGTTTCGGAGAGGTCATTTGCTACCTTGACGGAGCTGCATGTGTTTCTCAACGTCATTCTGCAAAGTCTAATCAACTTTGCAGGTATACCGAACTCAGAAATTGTTGCTTATAGGCAATCCCTTCTCGGGCTATCGAACGCAGCTGTAAAATCGACAAAGAGCTGATGTGTGTCAATTTGGTTTTCGTGGGTTTTCTGCAGGATTTGTCGTAACGTGAAAATCTGGTGTTTGTGTTATCGGCTTTAATCTTTTACAAAGTACGCTTGAGAGAACCTTATATGCGATGGAAATAAGACTGAGACCTTGATAGTTGGCGTAGATTGTTGAGTCTCCTTTCTTATGTATAGGGCAAAGTACGCTGAGATTCCAATCGTCAGGTATGGTTTCTGCTAGCCATATTTTGCTGATGAGCTGATGCATGCGCCTTATCAATTCATTGCCGCCGGTTTTAAGCAATTCAGCTGACAGGCCGTCAGCACACGCTGCTTTATTTTTTTCGAGTCGTTGGATAGCAACTCGATCCACTTCGTGGCTAGGTGGTGGTACTTCCACTCCGTCATCGTTGATAAGTGGCACTGAACTGCGATCTCCTTTTGATATAAGCTGAGAAAAAAGCTTATGTTAAATTAACAAAAAACCTAGTATAATTAATAAGCTGGCTTTGTCAGTTTTCAGCCTCCCAAGTTCTTCATTAAATCGCCAAAGTTTTTCATATTAACTTGACAATCTTTATTTGGGCGAGAAATTAACAAACTATTTGGTAATTTATACATTATTAAAAAACAAAATTTGCAGAAAATAGCTGAAATCAATGCTTAAGCATTTTTTTTTTTAAAATATTGTATTTTTGGATTTTGGGCTTAGGTGAATCAAAAAAATTTTTTGCCAGGGTATCGAGGTTTGTGCTTTCAAAACAATGTATTAAACAATAAATTACTTGGGTGAATAAGCATAAGTTAATAATTCCCATGCAATTTTCTCTACCCAAGCCGACTTAAGTGATTTAACTATTACTCTTTTCTCGGTGTAGGTTTCATAAAAATCCATTAAGTAGTTTAGGAGTCTATTTCTTACATAAAATTAATAAAACATACACACATAAACAAAAATTTTATATAGATAAGTTATTTCCCAATTCCCAAATTCCCATTAAATCTGAGGAAAATATTAACTAAGAATATAGGTATTTGTAACAATACCTGACAGGTGTGTTATATATAATTCTTATATATAGCATAGTATATAATTCTTATATATAACACACCTGTCAGGTATTGTTACAAATACCTATATGCTTAGTTAATATTTTCCTCAGATTTATTGGGAATTTGCAGCTTGTTTCTTATACATTTTTTCCTTTTGTTTTCTCAATAATAAGCGAACTTTAATTCTACAATGATCATAAATTGAGTTAGTTCTGTGTTTTTTTTTAATTACTCTTAACTGGGTAAATAAATATTTGTGTTTGTTTGAAAAAATAAATTCTCCTATTTTCCATGCTCCTTGGCATCCGCAACATTAAAATGCTAACAAATCACATATTGTACTTATATTGCTGACAGTGAGTTATGCTCAGAGTTTGCAGATGTTCAAAGTTACAGAAAATGTTATTGCTTTTGTTTTTTTTATTTTGTTTGCGATGCTATTCTAGCTGTTGCTGCTGATGTCTAACTTCAGACATTTCATTTACACATAATTAATGCATGCCATTAACATGTTTAAGTGAGAAATGTGCGCGGTAACAGTAATAATAACAATAAGTTGAGCATAGCTTAGAGCAGAGTACATGTTGAATACAAGTGGTGGCTATAGTCGATTGGTTAAGTGCATGAACCGTAGGCCAAAGAACCCCGGAGGACCCAGGTTGAAATCACATCTAACAAAAAATATTTATTTTTTTTTCAAATGAATTCAAAATTTCCTGTACGGTTGTCACCTCTCTGCCGGCATTAGTAAGCCTCAGAGTGTAAGAAATTTAAAGCTTCTTGAGAACATGAGTCGACATTCAGTTGTCGATGATTTGTGTGCAAGCATTCAATAATACGCACAACACAATTGATCATAAGACGCTCGGCTAAACACTTGTCACGGCCTGAAAAGGAATTCGTTTTTTAGTTTTTAGTTTTTAGCTAACAGAATACTAATCTGCTAAACTAGGCTTTAAGAGTAAAAAAAGGTACCTCATGGCGTATGAATAACATTATAATTGCTTAAAAAAACATCAAAATTTGCCATTCCTACTCATGTGATTACTTAAATTTATTGACAAATGCTGCATAAAAACGCTTCAAATTCATCAAGTGTTGATTTTTTACAGTGTTGATTTGAGTAGCATCAAAATAGCTCACATCACATGTTCAGTCATAATTAATTGATGTACTTGTATCTCGTAAACAAGCACTAGAGTGTAGCAAGGCGTTAATTTGTTTAAATGTGCACAGCATGTTGCTGTTATATTTTACTGTATGTAAGCGTATGCATTATACACACTCACATGCAGACACAGAAAATAACATTAAAATAAATAAATAAATTACTAAATTAGTGGAAAATTCTATTTCCAAATTTGCAAATTGACAAACATATTAATGGCTGAGCAAATTATTTATATAAATATACAGAAAATGTTCGCAATGCCTCAGTTGATATAAAATTTCAATTGATTTTCGCATAATTTATTCGCAATGTCGATGTACAAGTTTCTAAAAAATATATTAAATTATGCATGTATGTACATGTGCTTGTACGAGTAAGTAGTTTAACTTATAAACATGCATACAAGCCTACATAATGGCACGTACATGCCAATGACAATAAGTGTTTAATTGAATTAAAAAGGTCATCGCTCAGTGACCATCATTTGATGTGTGAGGATGTGTGTGTGTGGGCGCTTAGGTGTGTGGACTTACGCCTGGGTATACGTATAAGCTATATAAATTTGCTTCCATACTTGTTTGCATTGCCGTCACATTTCAAAATTTATTGGTAATTTAATGCATCTGCTGGCATCAATTTCATTGCTATCAATAATGTTGCCAATTTAAAGGGTGCTGCGCACACGTTGCTTTAATGCATGCGGTGGTAGTGGCGTCAAAGCGTAAGTGTATGCCACATGGGCTTCAATAAGCATGGACGGTATATGTGTTTGTGTGTGTTTGTGTGAAACTGTTTATGGTTTACGTGGTATGCGGTATTTACAATAAATGCTGTGTATTTTATACTTTATCCTTTTTATTTTAAAGTCTGAATTGTTCATGAGAGCTTACATACAAAAGTGGTTTTCATAGGAAAGTATTTTTAAAAAAATTTTAAAGCTCATGTAACTTTCTTACATCGAAGTAAAAGAAAAACAAAACTGTATCATGAAATTTTACACTTTAAGATAAACCTGCAATTTTCATACAAAAAAAAAATAAATATATATATATATGTGGCCGCCACGCACAGTAGAAGTGAAACTTTTATCCAAAAATGGAATTTCTGGAAAGATTGCTAATATATTTTATTAGCATTCCCTCCCTCAGTGCAACCAAATGGTTAAAAAGCAGTCTGCCTTCATACCAATAGTACTTCAGAGAACTGTCTTTTTTCATAAAGCCAACTAGTATATTCAACATAGTGATATAATGGGAAATATCAATTGTCCCTTTTGCTTATGGACAGTTACTGGAAAGTTCCATATTCACGTAAAGAATTAAATCAGTTCTTGTTTGAAATGCCAAGAATGAGGCGTGGCAGGTATTGAAAATGTATATATTTTTGAGCAGCATCATCATTTCATTCGATTTCCGTGTGTCCGTCTGTCTGTGCGTCTGTCCGTCTGTCGGACTCCGCCAGGTTTCGGCCTGCCTGTCCCAAGCCAGGATAAAGGAGGAAGGTTGGTCATGGGATACGTCCCATGCCGTAAAAAGTTAGAGCCAACCAAGAGCTCGGGGTGGCGCCCATCTTGGTAGCAGGTCAATATGTATATCATATTGACAAAAGCCTGCGATGGAATAGCAATGGTCCATAAAACTTGTTAGCACGGGGATAGTCAAACCCGTCGAAAAAATTAGGTGACCTTATCTATCCACGGCATGGAGACATGGCCTATATGGTCAACAAAAGACAAAAAATGGTGTCTTAGGGCACAAGGAGTGTCACGTATGTGGGCACAAAGGCGACCTGTGACGCTGGGCACAGGTCAAATTAAATCGTAGGCACTTCATATAGGGTATGGTGATAAAACCATGCCTTGTATGGAAGTGCCAGTCAGATACGAAACAGTGCTATGTGCACGGTCAAAAACAAAAGTTCTTATATATGTATTTATATGTATATAAGAATTTTTTGTCTCTTTGCTGGGATGTTGTAGACCCTCATTTTCGACGGGACCGAGTTGCCCAGGTGACTATCATGGGTTGGCCCTTCGGGGAGACTCGTGCTGGCTGTGGTTTGTGCACATCGCTTGCACAGGTCTAGATTGACCGGCGGGGTCGCGCAGTTGTACGACCGGGCTGGCATACCTGCTTAGTATGCAAGAGATTGGATAGGTCTCGTGGTCTCAACCAGTAGATGGTAATGAAGGTACGCCGTCTACCGATAGCCAAACTGGTACTATTAAGGGCAGTATGGAATTCTTATTGCATACTGCTTTTACAGAATAGGGCACAGGGTAATACTATTGTGTTTATGAATGTGACATCTAGTACGTGGTTGCTTTTCTAGTGTCACTTGGATAATACAGGTCTGTGAAGAGTATTTCAGGTGCATATCCTTTTTGGATATGCATTTTTAATACTGCTATATGTTCATTCATGAACTATAACTCCAACGTCTGTGGACCCAGAAGAATTAAGCCTTAACTGGCAGGGGTCTTCTTAAAACACAAAATAGTGGATTTCTGTCCGTCTGTCGACTCGATTACAGCCGCAATGTTAAAGCTATATTTTAAAGCAAATTAAAAGCTATAGGATGAAAATCCACAAAAATTAAAGAAATGTCTTGAAATTATGCATATAGGCTTTGATACATAACATAGACCACCACTTTGATATTTGGCAAAATCGAATGAAAACTACGCCTACCTCCCATACAAATTGGCTTTATTTTAAACTCTTAAATTCCACAAAAATTAATGAAATATCTTGAAATAAGCTTTGATATATAATATGAACCATCTCTATAATATATGGCAAAATCGGTTCAAAACTACGCCTACCTCCCATAAAAAGTGTCGTCATCAAAATTGGAAAACTTTCGTTAATATATATATCGTGTATATCGTGGCTAAAGACTTCGAATATACTTCAATATGCCCGCGAGGGGGTATCCTGCCGAAGCTCCATCCTTACTAGTTTTTATTAAACATAACTACACAAAACGATGTTGTTTATTGCCACTGGTTCTTTGGATGCATTTATAAAATCGTTTTTCGGAAGAATTTTCTGGAATATGGTAATGGGTTTAGAGAAATGTGTTGCACCAATATTAAGTAAATATATCTATATTTTGAAGAAAGTTATTTTTTCTAAGAACTATGAACACAATTAAAAGAAAAGACTTATTAAACATCAAATAATATATCTCTGTTTTTGGAAAAAATTAAAGCAATAAAGAAACGGTTGAACCTGTTTTAAAGGAATATTTTTCTGTTAAAGAGAAGGTGTTATTATAATATATAAAGAAAATATTTCTCTTTTTATTGAAGCTTTTTACCATTTTAATGAAATATTTGGGATCATATTTAGAGAAAAGCACTCTCTGTAGCATAGTCATTACCATTTTTTTCTAAACATGATGCCTTTTTTCTCATATTCCGAGAAAATTTTTTCGAAGTGTAATAGATTCATTTCAATACATCTCGAGTCAGTATAGACCGAATTGGTTCAATAAAATATCAAATCTGTATTTTTTTTAAAAAAGTTTTGAAATGTGTTTCTAGTTCCACAACTCAAAAACGAAGCGTTCGATTTGATTGGGGATTTTTTTGTTATGTTTTTCTAAGCAAAACTCATTTTACTCATTTGTCACAAGCCATTCAACACCAAAAGTTTAATAAAATGTCGGCAACTGTACCAAACATTTTCTTCCACGCCCCTTTTACCGCCTACAAATCAATACAAATGCTATTTATCATAGTTTCTTTTATTTTTTTTTTTTATTTATTTTATTTATTTATTTGAATAATTCTTCTTAGGACACCAAGATGATAATCTAATAATATTGCCCTAACAACATGATTTTAATTAAGTATATATCTATCAAATAATTTAACATGACAGAGATTTATTTAAACAATAATAATAGTTAAACAAAATACGTTATGGATATTAACAAAAATTGTAGAAAGAGTTTTGCACTGGACATTAAAATTGAAGAATTTTATGAATTAAAGATAATTAAATTAAAAGATTTAATAAACTAAAGAAAAGAAAGAAATAATAAAGTAAAAAGAAAACAAGAATTGAATGACTTAATAAGAAAAGAAAAGCAAATAAGAAAAGAGTACACATTGCAAAGCACATAATTAAGATATCATATTTAACCAATTTATTTACCTTAATATCACAAATTTTATATATCACAAATTTTACAAATTTATTACACTTGATATATTTGAATAAGCGTTTTTTTAAATAGTTCTACATTGCTTATCAGTTGCAGTCGGGATGGTAATGAGTTCCATAGTATGACAGAGTATAAGAAAAATTGACGTTCTGACGTTAGAGATAAGTGCCTAAGTGGGACAGTTTGATTATTACGGCTTGAGCGTGAAAGGGTGAGTCTGTTATACAAATAAGGTGGTTCTTGAGTAAAGATAACTTTGTGCAGTAATACAGGGTTGCCCATATTCGCCCATTTTATTTTTAAATGAATCAAAGAATCCAACATTTTTTGTCTGTTCGTCATGAATATCATTTAATTGGGTTCAAGTAGATTTGCTTAAATCATTTCTTGAATATGATATCTCGTAAATGGTCGCCATTGGCCTCTACGACATATTGTGCCCGTTTTGCAGCATTTTCCATGGTTTTCTTCAACATTTCGATGGGAATGGCGGTTATTTCTTGACGGATGTTGGTGTTCAGCTCTTCTAGGGTCTTTGGCTTGTTGACGTAAACCTTTGATTTCAAATAACCCCACAAAAAGAAGTCTGGAGGCGTTAAATCTGGTGATCTTGGCGGCCAATCGAAATCACCATTTTTTGACATCAAACGGCCAGGGAACAATTGCTTCAAAAAATCGATTGTAGTGCGGCTTGTGTGTGGTGGCGCGCCATCTTGTTGAAACCAGTAGTGCCTGATACGCTTTCGACGAACGATTGGCATGAAAAAAATGTTTATCATATCGCGATAACGCTCCTGATTGACAGTAACTCTGTGGCCATTATCATCTTCGAAAAAGAACGGCCCAATGAGCATTTTAGCACAAACGCCGCACCAAACAGTGACTTTTGCATCGTGAAGAGGTACCTCTTGAATCTTTTGTGGATTTTCAGTGGCATCAATACGGCAATTTTGTTTGTTTACCGTTCCGTTCAACTGAAAATGAGCTTCATTGCTCATGATAATTTTATGCCAAAATTGCTCGTCTTCTTCAGCCATTTCGATATCTCTTTGGGCCCATTCCAATCGACGTGGCTTATCGGTAGGCAAGAATTTGTTCACCAATTGAATTTTGTACGGAAACAAATTCAAATCAACACGTAAAATGCGTTGTAAAGTGGATCGGGGAATGCCGAGCTGCTGAGAACGGCGATTTTGGGATGTTGTTGGTGACTGCTCAATACTGGCTCGTACGGCTGCAATATTCTCATCCGATCGCCTTGGTCGCTTTTTATTTGGCCTCTTTGGGTTACCAAGAGTATTACCAGTTGTAAATCTTTCATACAAACGATAAATTGTTTTCTTGGAAGGCGCACTTTTCACTTTATTTATTTTTTTGAAAGCACGTTGAGTTTTCACTATTGACTTGTTTTGTTGAATGTAAATTTCAACAATTTTAAAGCGTTCGCGTGGCGTTTACTGTTCCATTGTAAACATTTGCTTGGAATGACGCTTCAAACGCGGTATGTCATTAGTCGATTTGGTATCACTGCAGAAAGTTACAGTATTGCCAGATGGGCGCTTCGAATAAGGGCTACCCTGTATTACGGTTTTGTAGTCAAGAAATTTGTTGAAAATCATTTTTAAAATTTGTTTTGAATACGTGGATACGCGATCCCGATTTTTGAGGCAGAAAATATATCTCGCGATATTGTTAAATACAACGTTTAGCTTTTGTTTGCTTGCAGTATCACAATTTGTAAAAATTTCACTACCATAGAGCAATTTTGGTATCAGGTAAGCTTTAGCAAGCATTCTGATTCTTTGCGGAATAAAGTGTTGCGTGGCCCGAAGTTCGCGCAGCATTCCATATACTTTTCCAACCGTCCCTACAATGTGGGAATTCCAGGAAAGTTTTTTGTCAAATATTACTCCTAGGTTTCTTGCGGACTGTACATAATCAATTTCAGAAGTATGCATTTTTATTTTAGGTAGCATTGATATATCCATATTGTGCTTGTTTATTACAAGACATTTCGTTTTTTTAGGGTTGAGGCACAAGCCATTGATAGAAGCCCATTTGTGTATGCTACTCAGATTGTTATTAAGTCTTGTGACACAATCAGGTATTTGGTCTCGATAGCAGCTAGTGTAAAGTCGCACATCATCTGCATACATATGAATATTACAGTCACGCAACACATTTGGTAGATCATTTACATAGATTGTGAAAAGTAGGGGTCCTAAGATTGATCCCTGTGGCACACCTCTTATCGTAAAGAGCGATTTAGATATAGTGTATATAAAAGTTAGTTCCATTGTTATTTGACTTATACACCGCTTGCTGTCTACCAGATAGATATGATTTTATAAGTTTTACTGCAGTCGCAGAAAAGTTGTACAATTTAGACAATTTAGTGCATTAAATGACATGATCTACTGTGTCAAATGCTCTCGAATGATCTAATAGTGTCAAAAAGGTAAGTTTATTGTCATCCAGTTCCGTCCGAATGCCCTCTGTTACGTCCATAAGGGTAGTTATGCAACTACGCCATTGTCTGAAACCAGATTGACATTCATTTATTATTGAATTATCAGTTAAAAATTCTTTGATTTGTTGCGTTATTAAAGATTCCATTCTTTTAGATAGGTAGGGTTATATAGCTATTGGTCGAAAGTCGTTATCTGCTTTAGTTACTGGTATTATTTTTGCAAATTTCCAGCTATTTGGAAATGAGGAGGTCATTGATACTGTGTTAAAAGTATGAGTCAGGTGGGGTAGAAGTTTTGAAAGAAGTGCTTTGACAAATACAGGATGAATGTTGTCGAAACCACACGCATTAGACTTTAAGCGAAGAAAATACTGTAAAACATCTAGAACACTAACACAATTAAAACTAAACACATTTTGTGCAGAAACTACACTGTTGGCTTGAAGGTATGCATTTGTTCCGATTGGTGCACATGGGATATTTACAAATTTTTCATTAAGTGTATTTGGATCAATGTTAGAACACGTATTAGAAGCATTTTTCCCTATACCGATATTTCGTATTTGTTTCCAAGTTTGTTTACCTATAAGAGCCCTATTAAATTTTTCTTCATAAAACCTAGACTTAGCAGATTTTACTTCTTTTACAACACTTATTCTTAAGTTCGTGTAAGCCTCATACAAAGAAGCCATACGGTAGCGCCTCCACCTGTTATAAGCAATGTCACGCATATGAATTAGGTTCTTAATATTAGTACTAAACCAAGGTTGCTAGCTCTGATTAAAGCAGCGCACTTTTAGTGGAACAAATTCTTCGAATAATGGCGTGATCATAGCTTGAAGGTACTCAACTTGTTGATTTAGGGAAGGCATGTAGAAATTTGCATCCCAGTTAACCATGTTTACTTTAAGTGAAAGCTGCTGATAATTAATATTTCTAAAATCACGATATATGTAGCTCTGCGGACAGCAATTTATTACAAATTCATACGTTAGAAAGATCAGATCGTGTTTTGAAAAACAAGGAACTGAAAGTTGATTATAAAATTTAATTTTGGATTTGTCGCTTACAAAGAATAAATCCAAGAGTGAGCTGGCAGCGCTACTAAAGTGAGTTAAAATTGTTGTATTAACAATATAGTGACCTAAAGCAGTCATTTCATATTAGACTTTAATTTTGTAATTTAGTTCACATGATTACTGTCGGGAACTGTACCAAAAATGGGTGTGGTCAAACTTTAGCAACGCCCACTTTTTCAGTAATCATGACAGTTGATTGCTGAATCGATTCACCTGAAATTTTGGCCGCAGATTTTATTCAAGTACGGTATAGTTTAGAAAAAAGTTGCCACATCTCTTTTTACCGCCCAAAAATCAATATAATGCGCGTTTGATCATACTATATATATATACCCCCTTTTTGATATATCATTGAAATAAGCGGATCAGGCAGATGTTGTCTTGCTCTTTCTGGTAAATAATGAAAAACCAAAACTGCATATTTCAGGGGTTTTTTTTTTCAAAACTGTCCCTATTTGAATGGGTCCCTGGATGGTTGCGATTAACAATTGGACGCTGCAATCGGGAAAATCGCCAAAAACTCCTAAGCATACCATTAACATAGCACGAAAATGTTTATATATACGTAAATGTTTTCGGGTACGGCAAGGAGCTTGGAGATATCTATTTTGTTATATCTTTAACCCATTAAAGCCTGCCCATAGTTCGGCTCGTACGATTTTGATTTAGTTCTGTAATATGTGCCCGGGGGACCATTGAAGTTGATGAAAAATAAAAGAATTTTACCTGAGCACACACCTGAGATATGACATGGGTGAGATTGCATGTGAGCTGCAAATCGCTGTCGGTTTTTTTACTTCCATAGAAAACTTCTTAGGATATCTGGAAAAGGTGTGTGTTTTCCGTTTTTTCCATTTTCCTTTTTCTGGCAACACTTTTACTGAGCAATTTCCGACACAAAAAAACTACGATTTTCATCTGTGATATTTCACCTGTCAAACTTTTGTCAAACGCGGCAAATAAGACTGTTTCATTTTTTTTTTTTTTTTGCCTCGACGCATTCTCTCTCTGTACTATAAAAAACTTTTCTATAAGCGCAATATCTCTCATCCAGCACGCGCTAGAATTGTTTATGTGTCAACACTTTCTTTGGTTTTTAAATACTCATTACGCAGTAATGAGAACGCCAGAGGCCATGGTTGTACAAATCGGTTTTTCCAGCAAATAGTAGGGCCAGTCAGTACAAAAAATAATGTAATTACCAACCAATGCTTATGGCCAGCTTTGTCAATCAGCTCATCACTTTCTTCCAATCGAAAGAAATACGGAATAATTCATAATTGCTGCGAAAATCACGAATAATTTCTCCGTATTTCGGATTAATATTGGAAAAAATTATTTTATAAATTATAACAAAAATTCTATCTTCAGTAGAAAAAAAAAATAATTTCTTAACTCTAGTGAACAAAAAAAAAAAAACAAAAAATATCAAAACAAGAATACGTTCTGCTGTAATGCAAAAATTTTCAAGGAAATAAGAGAAAAAATAAAAACTGTCAAATGATCGCAAAAAATTATTAAATAAAAAACAAAAATGAAAAAAAGGGGGGAAAAAAAATATAGACACCATTATTCGTTAACAAGTTTCCAGCAGCGCAATCAGAACCATAATAAAAACAGGGTCATGATGTGCACGTTAACAGTTGAAGCAGCAATTTTTTGACACGACCAAAGAGTGAGGGAAACAGGGGGAATAGAAAATTTACACAGTAGCAAAAGAGTACAACAAAAACTAAGAACAACAGCAACGAATGGCAAAAACATCAAAATGACAGGTAAACGGACCAAACATCCGTCCGGGGTTGCTGGCATATGCAAATGACGCGCCTGCAAAGCCAACAAAAATAGCTGAACAAACAACAACAGTTGCAGCGGCAGCGGCAATGAAAATAAACAACAATAAAAACAAGAGCAACAGGAAAGCAACAACAAATGCTGCCATGCAAATGAGTACGTATGACAGACGTCATATAAACTTCACACAGGAACAAATTTTTTTTTTTTTTTTTAGCATGGTTGTTATGAAAAAACAACAACAACTGAAACAACATATCGCATGTTGCTCTAGTTGTCGCTGCTGCTGCTGCTGCTACTAGTGCTGTTAACAAAAAACCAAATGTTGCAGCATTTTTATACGCTTATGCAGCATGTTGCAAGCCAAGTCAACATAATTCATCAGCAACAAGACACAGCTAGACAGACAGATGACTGAAGGAAAAAAAAACAAACGTGTAAAAAAACAAACCGGCAGCTCATCTAAGTTTGCAACTGTAAATGCAGCTTTGTTGGTTTTTCATCAAAATTTTGCTTAAAAAATTCTCTCTTCTTACTCCCTTAACTCTTGTGATATAATGTGAAAATATTTTCATTTGTTGTATATTACTTTGGTAAATTTTTTTTTCATGTTTTTTTGTAGCTTTTCTGCTAATAACGGCAGCAGTTTTAATTGCCAGGGCTGACAACAGTGCAGAGTTGGCCAACTTATAGTAGCTTCAACAATATGCCACTGCACTACTAACAATATTCATTTCATTCCAGCCCCTCTCATTGCTTGTTAATTCTGCATCCTAGCTTCTCTTGGCTTAGCTGACTTTGTTGATTGTTATTATTACTTAGCCGCTGTCATTTGTTGTGCCGTCAACTTTTCTTTTGTTGTTCTTCTGAGTGACTTGACTGATGCATAACTTTTACAGCAGCAGCACCAACAACGTTATGTATAACTATGACTATGGATGTGTCTGCAGCTTTAAGTCAACTTTTGCTGCATAGCTACCTGCTTTATGTATGCTTGACAGTGTGTCTAATAAATGTTTCGATGTATGCCTTATTTGCATTTATATTTATATATTTTCGAGCACATTGGTGTGTCTGTGTATCAGCTAGAAAACTCCATTTCTTACATGGAGATGACAGAAAAAAAAAAACATTTAAGCTTGACATATTATGTTGTTTGCTTTTCAGCTTTTCTGACAACATGCCGACGATGACTTGACTTGATTTGACTTGCTTCTAATTGTATTCTATCGGACGCTTGGAGCGGCTCTGTTTTAGTTATTAAAGAAAAAAAAAAAAAAATAAATTTAATTCAATTTAAAAATTGCTACGAGGCAGCTCATCTTCAGCAAAGTTTTTCTGTCAACAAATTTTAATTAACTTAAGAAATAAAGAATTTTATTTCAACTATTTTGTAGCACAACAGTTCAGGGAAAAATCAAATAAGCAGAAAAACAAACCAAGATAAAGCAGTGATTTGAAGCACAAATGATGATGATGATAAAATTTTAGTTTTAAAATAATTTGAATCAATTTGTATGCTATTGCAAAACGACTTCGAAGAAATTAAAAATGTTCCGAATTTGGACATATCACATCTCGCCAAAGGCCAAGCCGAAGCTATAACATCTTAAAAATTATACTCCTGCAGCGCATTGAAATTCATCAGTACAAATGAAAATTGTTGTCGCAGATGATTTACCTAATAGATAAATAATAGATGATAATAGATGATCAGATCGTAATAAAGGGTGGTTAAATTTTAAAGGCCGATGTTGAATGTAAACCACACCTAAACGTCAAGTTTTTTCTGCATTTCATTTGACATTTCTCAATTTCAGACTGTGTCAATTTGAACTATGGAAAGATACACAATCGAGCAACGCGTAAAAGTTATTCAGGCTTATTATGAAAATTGACGTTCAAATAAAAATGCATATCGTGCACTTCCTGATTTTTTCGGTCAATTTAATCGTCCAAATGTGCGTACAATCGAAAAATTCATGCACAAATTTGAGCAAACCCAATCTGTAGGAGATGAGAAAACACCAGTGCATGCTCGTCCACCTCAACTCGTCCTCGTGCCCAACAATTCCACCTCTCACGCTCGTCATTGACATTATGCATAATGCCTTGCAAATGCACACGCTTACAAGGTACAATTGACTCAAGAACTAAAGCCTCTTGACCATTTCAAGCGTCGTCAATGGTCAGAATGGTGGTAAGAAATGGCAACAGTGGATGATCAATTTTCGAAGACAATCATCTTCAGTGATGAGGCACATTTTCACTTCAGTGGATTCGGCAATAAACAGAATTGCCGCATTTGGGCGAATGATAATCCAAGAGTGATTGTAGAAAAACCAATGCACCCACAAAGAGTGACTGTTTGGTGCGGTTTATGGGCTGGTGGCATCATCGGGCCGTCCTTTTTCCAAAATGAGGCCGGTCAGGCAGTTACTGTGAATGGTGTTCGCTATCGTGAGATGATAACGAACTTTTTATGGCTCGAATTGGAACATATGAATGTGGACGATATGTGGTTTCAACAGAACGGTGCCACTTGCCACACAGCTAACGAAACAATGGCTCTTTTCCGCGACAAATTCAATGGCCGTGTTATCTCACGTGGTGGCGATATCAATTGGCCGCCAAGATCATGTGATTTGACACCGTTGGACTTCTTTCTTTAGGGTTATTTGAAAGAAAAGGTGTACGTCAATAAGCCAGCAACAAGTCAAAAGCTAAAGGATGAGATAATTCGGCACATTAACGGCATAGAACCTCACTTATGCCTCAGCGTCATTGAAAATTTAGACCATCGGATGGATGTGTGCCGCCGAGGTCGCGGCGTCCATTTGGCCGATATTTTGTTCCACACATAATTGAACTATACCAATATTATCATAATAAAATGAAATGGCAATAATTTCTTAAATAATTTGTATTTTATTCAAAATCAACATCGGCCCTTTAAATTTAACCACCCTTTAGATGAACAAGTAGACAAGTAGTTAAAGGATGGTATTATTCAGCCAAGCGCCTCTCAATATGCATCTCCAGTAGTTCTGGTTGCAAAGAAAGATGGATCGAAACGATTATGCTGTGTCTTCAGAAAGCTGAATGAAAAGATAGTGCCCGAAAATTTCCCGATGGTGTTGATGGACGTCCTGGAAAGGTTACAAGGGGCAAAAGTGTTCACTACTCTAGAGTTGGCCAATGGGTTTTTACACGTACCTGTGGAGCCAAGTTCAAAGCGACACACATCTTTCGTAACACATAGCGACCAACATGGATTTAATTTCGTTCCTTTTGGTATATGCACTTCATCTGCGGTTTTCTGCTGATTTATACCAGCTATTTTCTGAGATTTCGTACAGCAAGTAATAACCGTGATTTATATAGACGATATAGTCTTTCTAGCAAGCAAGAATAAGGTCTTGGACTTCTCTCTGTAAATAAAACTATGCCTACTCATTACACCAAAACCAATAATTCTTTGTTGGTTATTATTAAAGGGTGATTTTTTTGAGGTTATGATTTTCATGCATTAGTATTTGACAGATCACGTGGGATTTCAGACATGGTGTCAAAGAGAAAGATGCTCAGTATGCTTTGACATTTCATCATGAATAGACTTACTAACGAGCAACGCTTGCAAATCATTGAATTTTATTACCAAAATCAGTGTTCGGTTCGAAATGTGTTTCGCGCTTTACGTCCGATTTATGGTCTACATAATCGACCAAGTGAGCAAACAATTAATGCGATTGTGACCAAGTTTCGCACTCAGTTTACTTTATTGGACATTAAACCAACCACACGAATGCGTACAGTGCGTACAGAAGAGAATATTGCGTCTGTTTCTGAGAGTGTTGCTGAAGACCGTGAAATGTCGATTCGTCGCCGTTCGCAGCAATTGGGTTTGTGTTATTCGACCACATGGAAGGTTTTACGCAAAGATCTTGGTGTAAAACCGTATAAAATACAGCTCGTGCAAGAACTGAAGCCAAACGATCTGCCACAACGTCGAATTTTCAGTGAATGGGCCCTAGAAAAGTTGGCAGAAAATCCGCTTTTTTATCGACAAATTTTGTTCAGCGATGAGGCTCATTTCTGGTTGAATGGCTACGTAAATAAGCAAAATTGCCGCATTTGGAGTGAAGAGCAACCAGAAGCCGTTCAAGAACTGGCCATGCATCCCGAAAAATGCACTGTTTGGTGTGGTTTGTACGCTGGTGGAATCATTGGACCGTATTTTTTCAAAGATGCTGTTGGACGCAACGTTACGGTGAATGGCGATCGCTATCGTTCGATGCTAACAAACTTTTTGTTGCCAAAAATGGAAGAACTGAACTTGGTTGACATGTGGTTTCAACAAGATGGCGCTACATGCCACACAGCTCGCGATTCTATGGCCATTTTGAGGGAAAACTTCGGAGAACAATTAATCTCAAGAAATGGACCGGTAAGTTGGCCACCAAGATCATGCGATTTGACGCCTTTAGACTATTTTTTGTGGGGCTACGTCAAGTCTAAAGTCTACAGAAATAAGCCAGCAACTATTCCAGCTTTGGAAGACAACATTTCCGAAGAAATTCGGGCTATTCCGGCCGAAATGCTCGAAAAAGTTGCCCAAAATTGGACTTTCCGAATGGACCACCTAAGACGCAGCCGCGGTCAACATTTACATGAAATTATCTTCAAAAAGAAAATGTCATGGACCAATCTAACGTTTCAAATAAAGAACCGATGAGATTTTGCAAATTTTATGCGTTTTTTTTAAAAAAAAAGTTATCAAGCTCTTAAAAAATCACCCTTTATTTCTATTAAAAATACTTCTATATCTTGACCTGATTTTCCTTTCATATGATTTTCAATTCATTGATGCGGACCATTGCTTTAGCTACCGTGACTTTAAAAACATAGATTATGATCGCTTTGGAATTGTTGACCAAGTATAGTTTTTTAAAAGAAATGTAAACAAGCTCTTTAGCGATTTTGTTAAACTAAAGTACAAAAAAAAAAAAAAACAATATCAAGGTTCAAATTTTGCAGCACAATAGTGAAAACGTGAAACGATTCAAAATCCCACCTCTATACAAGGAATTCAAAATCTTGCGTCCGAAAGTTACGAAAGAGGTAGAGGCTGCAAAATGGAATCATTATGGTCGCAAATTTGAATCTGCCGTGGGTAGTAAGCAAATGTGGCGAGAGATACGCAATATTGGTCTTTGTAAAAAAAAAAAATGAGTTCTTGAGAAAATGTAGATGCTGAGGATTTCAATAAATAATTTGTCAATCCGTCTCACACGATTGAGACGGCCTGTGGTTACTCAAAATGTCTATCAAAGCACTACCAGCACATTTGACCACAGCAGTAAATTTAGTTTTTTTTTTGTGTTAGTCAAGCCTAATGTTCTTAAAAGTGTTCTTTCAATCAGATCGAACGCTGTTGGATATGATGAAATAAACCCAGTTTTTTAAAATTTTTACTTCCGAAGATACTACCATTTCTAACCCATTTTTTAAATCCCGTGCTCACCAAATCAGTCTACCCGGAGAAATGGAAGAAAGAAAAATTCATCCCAGTGCCTAAATCACAGAATGTTTACCGTCCAATTACAATCCTCGCGTTCATATTCAAAGCATTGGAAACGTTATATAGTCATCAAATTAACAGACAACTGTAGCTCGTTCCTGCAACAAAATCGGTAAGTTACCGATTTGTGTGACGTTATGCGATATCGATATCTAGTTACCGATTTCGTGACAACTAATGTTTCTGTACGTTTAGATCGGTAAAAATTCGGACCGTGATGAAAAAGAACACAAATTCAGAAGAAACGCTGAGAAATTGACTCAAATGACAAGCAGCTGTTTAAGGATATTTATTTTATTTTATGTGCGCTATAAGTTAATAATAAATAGGTAATCAAAAGTATTTTAGTGAACAGTGAAGTCAGTTAGAAGTATTAGGAAATCCATTATTTAATGGATTATTGTTTCAGTAATATTCAAAAATTGACCCGCCCCTGCTGCTTCATTGAGTCCAACAGCCTACTCCAGCCTTCGCCCGAATTTATTTTGCTCTTCAAATATATTTTATTAGTTATATATATAAATATTAGTAATATATACATTAGACTGGCCGTAATTTTTTTTTTTTAGAAATTTAAATTTTATTTTTTCTTAAAATGTTTGTTTTGATATAAAAACAAACTCCAGAAATTTTCAGCCAAATCCGATGATGCCTAGTGGTGCCTAGTTGACCTTGAAGTTTACAATATGTGCATTATAGGGAAACCTACATAAAGAAATAACGTTTTCACCAATAAACGGTAGATTTTAGAAATATGTATTTATTTGAGTTATGTATATTAAAATACCTGGTTTACAAGGGAGCTTTTCGTGTGAGACGGATGTATTTTCCTATAATGTTCCACCACTTGCAACAGATATTGCTTGTCTTCCTCGTCATACGTTAGCGCTCGATTAAAATCTGTTATCAATTTAACTCCCCTTTCGGCTGCATCGTTGACAACGGCCAAATTTTCGCAAATAATTTTTCCAGCGCAAAAATCATCTCTATCTTTCCACGTTACCGGATCCGAATGCAAGAAACTGCAATCAATTTGCAATCGAGTGAAGAATCTTTTTGTTTTTGCAGACACGAAATCGCTCAAATTTTTTTCAGTATACGCTCTGACATCTTCTATTGTAGTTTTAATTTTTTTCGAAATATCTTCTTCATATAATTCTTCATTGTTACCAAGGGCATTAACCATTTTTAGTTTTATATCGTAAGGGATTTGGTCATCAAAGAAAGACAGAGCAACAGCTTCTTCACTCAAATACCATAAATGATTGATAATTTTTTTTAACAAAATGATGGAAATATTTGTATCATAATATGCAGTTACATCATTTATAAGTTGCAAATCTAATCTTGGTGCATTCACAGATTTGACACATCCAAACCAATACGGAACGTAAATTCGCGTCAAAAATACACAAATGTTACGAAAGCTATTTAATTCCGCTGTCGTTAGTTTAAATGGCTCACGAAACAGAAATATTTTAAAGCAGTATATATTTTTCGACATAAATCGAGCATGCGTTGTTGCACCAGGTGCACGGAATCCCGAAAAGCCTGGTGGTTTTTCACCAATAAAAAGCAATGACATTTGCAATACTTCTTTATAATCTGCCCGAACGTATTGAGATTTCAATGCCTCAAGGCAAAATATTTTGTGGTATTCTACTTCACCCACCGTAATAAGTTTTTCTACATCCTCATCCGATATTCCACTCTTAAAATTATTTTGGTTAATATTTGGCCAAAACTTGGAGAAGCGATTAAAAATAAGAACTTCTGGTGCAGCAGTTTTACCAAAATTTAGTTCGAAGACAGCTCTTATCAACAATTCACTAATGTGATGACGACATGGAAGAAACAGCAAGTCCCTTTTCAATTTCTTTTCTAATAAGTAGGCTGCACCCTTATTAATGCCAGTGTTACTTGCTGTTGTGTCAAAAGATATTATTTCGACTAAATTGTCCATTTTCCATTTTATCAACAAGTTAAATATTGTATCAGCTATACTTTCACCAGAGGAGTCTTGAATTTTTGGAATTCCAAGCAGTTTCTCCACATTTTTGCCAGTCACAACTAGAGCTAGTCGCTCTGATTTTTCTTTGCCTTTTACTTCTGGAAGTAGTTTGCCATCCCAATGAAGGACAAATACTTCAGGTATCTTGAATCAGAAAAATTAAAAAAAAATATTATTTTTATGCAACTAGTCACAAAAATAGATTTTTTAGTATTAACATTGAAACTTTCCAGAATCTGCTGAGCTTGTTTGCGGCGATAATCCCTCCTCATCGCCTGAATAGTGGTGCGATTGAGGACTAAAGCGTCCAATTTTATTGCTGTGGAAGTTGGGTTGACTCCCTCAATTGCTCGTAATAGTGCAGCTGCTGTTGCAGTAATTAAATGCATGGCATCTCTCGTACTAATTTTGCATTTGTCCAAACTTGCCAGCATTCTATCATCAATAAAATGGATATTTCCACGCGATTGTTGACCTTGTGTTACGACGGTGGGTTCATCGTCTGCTATATCAATTGATACATTTTGATCAACCACAGAATACGCCATTTCGCTACTTTCAGTACTACCTGAAATATCTATAGCAGATATTTGCTCTGATATTTCAAGAAAAAATAAATAAACTAATTTGCATGATAATTCAATAAAAATCTAAATTACCTAAATAAACATTTTTCTCGCGATACGTTTCAACGCGCATTTTTAATATATCAGAACGCTTTTCTTTTCGTTTCTGTTTTTCCACCATTTTTACATCTACACCAGACATACTTCCTGGTCGACCTCTTTGCCTTTGAAGAACAAGAAAGTCTTTATCCTGTTGGATCTTCATAACCGCAAGTGCATCTGACGTTGCAATGTCAAATATATAATTTTCAATGTGATCCACAAATTCCTCTTCGTTTTTCCGGTGCTTCTCATACTTGGACTTGGCATTCTTCTGCAAATTTCTCCATTTCTCATATATTCTCTCCAAGGCTTTAACAGAGTTTTGTTCTGACATTATCGGAATGTTGGCTCTTTTCCAAAAATCAGAAACAACTGCAATTGTCAATTTTGCACTGCTTTTTAAAGAATAGTGTTCCATACGCATTTTATAAAAAAAAAATTGAAGAACCTGCTTCACTGACGGTAATTTTGCACCCAAAATTTCATTTTTACATTTTCCTATGAACAACACTAAATCATCTCCAGATCTCAGTTGGTTTTTTAATGCCATTATTTGTTATTTTTTTTATTCTTCACTATTTTTTTTAATTTTCACTTATATTCACTGTCACTTCACAGACTCTACTTAGTAATGAAACGCAAAGCTTACATGCTTGTTAATAGCTCTTTCACACTACCATCAATGTTTATTTGCAATGGTGGCTTTGGTGGTGGCCGTTACATTTTTCTTGTTTAGAAAATGTAATTAAAGAAGAATCGCGGTGAAAAAAGCAAGCCGTAAAGAGGAATCGAAATATAATGCAACACGAAGCTAACCATAAAGAGGAATCGAAATTAAATTCACCATTAGGCAAACCCTACACAAAGAGGAATTTGTATTTCTTTTTTGCAGCATGCTTCTCATCATCTCAACTTGCTTTAATTTTTTTTTAACAATTATGTATTGTTTTTTTTGGAGCGAAAGAGAGAGTAATTAAAAGAGAATAGAAAAAAGCTATGCCTTGAATGAATTATATGTATATAACAGATTTAATAGTAATAATATAATAAAATTAAATCTGTTGCACATTTTTTTTTAGTCAAAGTAAGAACAAACTTTGTCCAACGCATAAGAAAAAAAAGTTTTTGGCGTAGTAAACTTCAAGGTCAACTAGGCACCACTAGGCATCATCGGATTTGGCTGAAAATTTCTGGAGTTTGTTTTTATATCAAAACAAACATTTTAAGAAAAAATAAAATTTTATTTTCCAAAAAAAAAAACAAGCCATACATCGTACGGCCAGTCTAATATACATATATAAAAAATTCAACTTAAATGAAAGCAACCATTTGTAAAGGTATATTTCGAGTATTTATAACTTATAATACACAACATTACTGACATTAGATAAATCGGCACAATTCTCACTTGCCGCAAAGCCAGTGAGAAAAGTGACACATTTTTATCGATTCACTTTTTGTACAGAAACACTTTTTTAAAAGGTCCCATTGAAATGAAATCGGGACAGGTGACAGCTTATCGATTTGAAATGACCGAATTGAACAGAAATCGATACACATTCGTACGGAAACATTGCAAGTGAGACTGACGTCAGAGTAACGTCAAATCGGTAATATGAGTCGGTAACTCTGATTGATATGAGTTACAGGAACGAGCTACTGATTAGATATGGCTTTATCATAGACAGGCAATCAGGATTTAGGGCCAAACATAGGTGTATCACTGCTGTACTTGATGTAACTGAAGACCTACGTGTGAGTTTGGATGATAATGAGGTGAGTTTTTTAGTTCTTCTAGATCACTCTAAGGCCTTCGACACTGTTGACCATGACATTCTACTCACAAAGCTATCTAAAATGTTCAACTCTCACCAACTGTTGTAACCTATGACGCATCATACTTCTCAAATAGGTCGCTAGCTGTTTCTGCTAACAATGTTTCTTCAGCCTTTCTACCCATTAAAAGAGGTTTACCTCAAGGGTCGGTGTTGGGACCTCTTTTTTTCTCAATGTACATTAACGACCTTCAAAGTGTGTAAAAATATTCACATGTACGCGGACGATGTCCAAGTATATGTGAGTTGTAAACGTGAAAAGTTACTAGAATGTATAACTTACCTAAAAACTGTTATTGGAAATATTTTTGACTGGGGTTTAAAAAACGGTTTAAGTTTTAATCTCCATAAGTCGAAATGCCTGGTGATTTCAAAAAGAGTTATTGACATCACAACTGTGCCTCGCTTTGTATTAGACGGTTGCAGCCTTCCCACTGAACCATAAGCGAAGGTTTTGAGTAAGCTGAGAGTTTTGCGAACGTTTTTGGTTAGAATTTTTTTTTTTTAATTTTTTCTTTTTTATTTTGTCGCTTATATTTTGTTATAAAAGATCAAATTCGTGAAAGCTTTTCACATAAAGAAAAATTGTGCATATTTTGGGAAAAAACTTATTTTGAGTAGAAAATGAATAATTTTTGTATCATTTCAGTAGGTAAGACTTCCTTGTAAATGAACCACCTTTTGTTCATAAATGAGTTCGGAAATGTATCATTTATGTTTCTTTTTTGCATTCTGAAATGAGTTCAGAAAAAAATAATTTTTTTTATCATATCAGTAGGAAACAATTTCTCATAAACGAACCATTTTTTGCTCATAAATGAGTTCACAAAAGAATCATAAATGTTACTTTTTATATTCTAAAATCCGGTAAATAAAGGAACTTAAAATGAAAATGTTAACCTTCGTACAAAGGTCTTATGAACTTTTTTACCAGTGCGAGTGCGAAATTTACCAGTGTGAGTGCGAGATGGATGTACTGCTACACGTATGCATTTCAACATTTAAGGCGGTCTTCTCATTGAGCAACTTTTTTTTTTTACTTTTTTTTTTTGCATTTATTTATAGCTTGGGTAGTTGTGAATATGCCCCTAAAAGGATTTTTAGAAATTCGAAATACTTTAGACGATACAGCCTTTTTTGTGAAGCAAGGTCTTCGTCAAAATGAGCTATTTGATTTAGTGATGGAGGTAATAAAACCAGCTTACGAAGCGCTGTCGGCAGATAATTTGCTTGAAAGATGCCTTGGATCTGAAACTCAGAATTCCAATGAGTCCTACAATTCTGTTCTTTGGTCACTTTCGCCCAAACACATCAACTCAGGCGCACGCACCATCGAAGTGGCCAATTTCATTGCAACGTGCCTCTTCAACGACGGTTTTATACCCATACTTAAAATTATGGGTTTGATGGGTATTGCGATTGGCAAAAACGCATACGAATACGCACTATCTCGCAATGAAGACAGATTGAACCGATCAGAGACTCGAGCTGCGGCATCATCAAAAGCTGGCAGAACGGCTCGCAGAGCAGAGAGGGCAGCAGAAAGCAGTTTCTACGAAAAAGAGGAAGGTGGCCTGTATGGAGCTGGCATCGCCGACTAATATTTGTAAGTAAAAACTGTCAGCTCTTTAAAACTGCATTTAAACATTTTTGATTTTTTTTTTTTTTTTCCCAAAAAAATTACTTCAAACTTTAAACGCGTTTATCTCGAACCCACGTTTTTCGAACTGGCGGCCATGATATCTCCAGTTCAACTGAACCGATTTTCATGAAACAAAGTGGAATCGACGCAGAATTGTCACCATTCTCGGGTGAACCTCGACCATAATTTAAAAAAATTTTTTACTATTTTTTTTTACACTAAACTACAAAAAAAAAACCCGAAATTGAAATTTTTTTTTTTAATGGCCGCCATTTTGTCAAAAAAATCACAAAATTAAGCTTGAGGTTCACCCGAGAATTACATCTATACTGATTATAACCCCGTTTTTTTTTCATTTCAGACGCTCCGGAGACCCGGAATCGTGGCCGCCGTGACGACACCTTTTTTTTCACCACCAACTTTGAAGTCTCATTCCTTTTTGAACAGCCCACGTATCGAGGCAAAAAAAATTTTTTTATTTACTTTGAACCTTTTGTAATACAATAAATAAAAAAGTTTTCAATTATTCTTTGCGTTTTCAAATAAGAATTTTTTTAAAAAGGTTCCAAAAATCGGGTTTTGAATGAGAAGACCGCCTTAATTAATTTTCAACATTTCAACATATCTATCAAAAATTAAAATCAAGCCCAAATAGAATGAAAACCACGAAAACATTCCATGCAAAAATGTAATCAAATAAATTCCCCAATTAATAACTTAACTATTTTGATATTTCATATATAATTTGGAAGTTTGTCAAATTGGAAAACAATCACGCCTTTTCCCCTTTGAAACATCAATATCATGAAAAACACAATGCGTGAATTCCAGCCCAGGTATATTAATCCTATTAACCCAATGTTTAATATGATCTCTAATTTTAGTAAAAGTCATTTCTTCTTTAACAAAATATCGATATGTAATTATAAATAGTATTATGCAATTATAAAATTTATAATTCAAAAAGGTTCTTTTTTTAACTCATTATTGAACAAAAAAAGGTTTGTTTTTGAGAATTCAGTCAGCAATTCAGTCCAAAGATTGATACAAAAAGGGTTCAATTTCGTTTCGGTTTTTTACAAAAAAACTTTTGTATGGTTCATTTTTGAACTCATTTCCGAAGAAAAACAGTTTGTTTCTGAGAGGCATTTTCGTCCGGCGATTGATTCAAAAAGGGTTAATTTCCGAGTGCCGAAAAGAACTTTTTTGGTTCTTTTTTTAACTCATTTCCGAACAAAAAAAGAATAATTTATGGTTCTTTTTTAACTCATTTGCGAACAAAATAAGGTTCGTTTTTGAGAGGCATTTTAGTCCGACGAATGATATAAAAAGGGTTCATTTATGAGTGTCGGAAATGAACGTTTATACCCGAAAAGGTTCTTAAATGAATTCCAAAACGGTATTTTTGGTTTACTGGGTTTATTTCGTTACACTGCAAAAAATCTAGGGGTAATATTTAATATTTAGGGGTAATATTTAATTTTATAATATAGGTGAACGCTGACTTGTCACCACCATGAAAATATTACAGCATAGATAAAGTCAAGCGCTAAAATTAAAGTTATGGAACAAATATAGACGTCGTCGGGACGTGGACGGAGTGCTTAACCCTAAACCTATGGCATGATACGCGTATTATGGAAAACTCAGTATTTTACACCTCTTCATATACGAGTGCTGCTCGCCAAAACCTATCTTGTTCAAGTAATGCTCTATGGTTGCGAAGTGCTTGTAAACTGTGACAGTTCAAGTAAACGCAAATTTAACGTTATTTTCAACAATAATGCTAGTTACGTATATGGGTTAACACTTCTGTTACCTCAAGAAAAAGTCACACTTGTGATCTTAAGGTCACAAAATTACCAAGCCTGTATGGATATGGCCATGTATATATATGTTGTAAGAACAAAGTTTTTATTATTAATTTTTTTATTTTTAATGAGTAGTAATTAATTTTAAACTATTAATTATTATTAATTAATTTAAATTTTTATTGGTAATTAATTAATTTCAAGTTTTTTGAGTGTTAGTTAGATAGAATTACAATAGAATCACTCGAAATCACAATCTCTTGCCATCTGTAATCTCCACCACAACATAGTCTCCGTTAGAACTGGGTTGAAAAGTATTCATTGGAATTCAATTCCAATTCCTTGGAATTAGGAATTGGTAATTGGTCATCTAAATTCCTCAGGAATTCAATTCTAAGAAATCGTCATTTCCATTACAGGAATTGTAATTGATAATTTAACGTTTTACTTCCTCAGAAATGGAATTGGAAAAAATGGTCAATTCCATTGCAGGGACTGCAATTGGTAATTTAACCTTTCAATTCCTCAGGAATGGAATTAGAAAAAAATCGTCAATTCCATTACAGGAACTGTAATTGGTAATTGAACATCTCAATTCGCCAGGAATTAAAATTTTCAATTCCACTTCAGAATTTGTAATTGTAGGTTACTGTAATCCAATTGCAATTCCTTGGAATTTGTCAATTACAATTCCTTGACAAATTCCAAGAAGTTTTAAGTGGAGGATACTATACTGTAATCCAATTACAACTACAATTACCTCCAATTACAATTCCTGTAATGGAAATAAAATGTAAATTCCTGAGGAATTGAGATGTTCAATTACCAATTACAGTTCCTGTAATGGAATTGACGATTTTGACGATTGACAATTACCAATTAATTCCAAAATGCAAGGAATTGGAATTGATGTGAAATTAATTTCAAAAGGAATCATTACACCCCAGCTCTGGTCTTCGTCCGCAATGGCACTGCACTCATCAACATCGTCTCTTTCTGCAATGATCTGCTGTATTTCGCTGTCTGTCAGAAGCTGTGTTTGCTGTGTTAAGATCCAGTTTAAACAATTAAAAAAAAAAATACTGTTCTTAAATTTCTTTGCATTTTGAGAAAAATTCACTTGACATATTATTAAAAAAGATACGAATTCACGACTCATCGCTAAACAGCTGATGGCCAATGAATGAATCTAGTCGCACAAATTACATTAACTCTTCACGTCAATGTTGTTTGACATCTGAAAGGCAATTCTTTGCTTACTCTATTCGTCTTTAGAATACTATGCAATTTAAAAATAAATTAGCTTTGCATTTTTCTTCGTTGTAATAAGAATAGTTATAAATAGTTAGGATGTTTATTTGGGTTCTATGTTTAGATGAATATATAATTTGTTCAAACATTTCTTTCCTTTTTAGACATTGTGGTTTCCTAAATGTTTAGATTCATTAGATTTTAAATGTTGTGTTATGTGTTAGTTGTGAATGAATGAATGGCATATTTTGTACTTCTATGCTACCAGTACTGTCACAATAGGTTATTTAACTTTGTTGTGCTGGTTATTCGAAAGTAAATAAATAAATACAAATGCAGTGAAGTGGAAAGGATTAAGAAGCTTAAAATTATTTTGGATAGAGCTGCTGAAATTGGAATTTAAATAAAATGGCAAAAATGTCAATTTGTAATGAAGAAGATACACTTTCCTAGATATATTGTTGAGAACGGTGGCATAAAACCATCAGAAGAAAAAGTAGAAACAATAAAGAGGTTTCCAGTTCACCATTAAATATCTTAAAAGTTTTTTGGGACTGACAACTTTTTTTCGACGATTCATGGATAGATACGCAGTAGTCCCGTAGCCATTAAGTGACTTACTTAGGAAAAATTCAAAATTTAAAATCATTTCATTTCACCAATTCAAATCAGCGCTTATAAACGCTTCAGTTTAAAATTAAGCAATGCGAAGGCACAAACTGAAATACACATGGATGCATCTATGCATGGCTACGGTGCAGTTCTTCTACAAAAGGATACCGATGACCAGCAATACCACCCAATATAGTACATGAGTCGCAAAACAAAACCTCAAGAGGAGAAATATCATTCATATAAACTGGAAGTTCTGGCAATTATCCAAGCTTTAAAAAAGTGGAGTATATACGTCCTGGGGAAAAAATTTAAAATTGTCACTAGTGCCCCTCAGAGTCACACGCTGGGCTATGTATCTGCAAGATTTCGATTTTGAGTTTGAGCACAGATCATCTACCAAGATGAAGTATGTCGATCTTTAAGTCGGATAACGACCATTCTTCTCGAGGATTGTCTCAGTTTTCGGCTAAAAGAAGCTCAGCAATGTGATGATGGACAAAAACAGTTATCGAACTTTTAGAAAACAATGAATATAAGGGCTTTTACTCAAAAAAAGATGTGTTGTATAAAGATGTAGTAAAAGAACTATGATAGTAGTTGTACCACAAGCTATGAAAGAGAAGATTATTCGGCTGGCACATCATTAAGGGTACTTGTCTGCAAAGAAAAAGCAGTAAATAAAGCTGTGTAGGGTGCGTTGTTGTACAGGCAAAGTTTGGCAAAAAGGATGGTCTGCTTTCTCCCATTGACAAAGAAGATACACCACTAGGTACCATGCACATATACCACGTAGGCCCTATGGAACTAACCCATAAGAAATACAACCATCTGCTTGTAGTAGTGGATGCTTTCAGCAGATTTGTCTGGTTATATCCTCCGCAAAGCACCGATGATGCATCTGCAATTGACAGACTAGAAAAACAGTCGGCTATATTTTGCAACCCACGCAGAGTAATAACAAATAGATGATCTGCTACAGCGAAAATATTTGAAGAATATTGCCAACGAGAGGGTATTCAACATTTAATGGTTGCAACAGGTGTGCCGCGTGGGAATGGCCAGGTGGAACGAATCCATAAAATCATAGTGCCTATGCTCGCAAAATTATATGAAATTATCCAGCCAACTCGTATAAACACGTAGATAGAAGTCAACGAATTATCAATAATAGCCCACCACGGAGTACCAAGCTTACATTGTTTAATGTTCTTACTGGGATTGATATGCTCACTGCCGATGACCTTGAACTTTGACATTTACTGGATGATTCTATTTCAGACGAATTCCACATAGAACGAGAGAACATCAGAGAAGAAGCCAAAGACTACAAAAGTCTTTGCAACTACAAAATTGGAGCTCTAGTTACTATTAAAGGAACCCAATATGGTCCGGTATTGAAATTAAAACCTAAATATTTGGGACCCTAGTCAATAAAAAAGAAGCTTCCCATGGAAGATATGAAGCCTCCAAAATTGGCGATCATAAAGGACTCTTCCAAACAATAACCATTACTGAATTCATGAAAGTTTCGTGTTCATTGTTCGAGCCGAACGACATTGCAGTACTGCCGAATGTAGGAATGACATATGGGATTGAAGGTTTGACCGACGGACAAAAGACCACAAGAAGCGGACTGACGTTTTAATTAGTTACACATTTGGCCAACAACTCAACAGACGGACAAAGATAGCTGACAAAAAAGATAGAACTGAAGATAGTTCAGTTTTACTCTTGAAGAGAGCGTACGTGTTCTTCAAAAGCTCCTCTAAATATCGTAGAATAACAAAAATAACAAATTTTGTTAAATATATTATTTAAAAGTTGCATCGGTTTTTGTTCATAAAACTTTTCAAAATAACTTTGCTAAAGCGAATAAACCAATTTAAGCGAACATAAACAAAACCAAGTGCAAATATATCAACTTAAAAAAAAATTTCGTCTTAATATGGCTGCAACTAGAGCTAAAGCTGCCAGTGTAAAATCACTCCCGATGACACCAACGCAGTGTAACCCCCCGCTTGCCGGTCACCAACATACTGCCATCACACTCCAAGTTCTGGATGATCGTCTTGCGAAGCAGAGTGAGTTACTAATAAAAAACATGAACCAAGAGCTAAACAACATACGGGATGAATTTAAGAGAGTTATTGAAGATGTAGAGCAAGGTTGATTTATAAGGTTGTCGCAGGGCTGATCGCACTCTCTTCTCAGTACCCATAATTGTCAAAACCAGCCAATTTTGCGAATGACTACGAAAGAAAAACGAATGATAATTGAGAGCACTTGCAGATTTTCTATGAGCTTTCAACTTCGATTTGACAATTATGGGTACTCGCTCTCTCCCTTGCGACAACCTTATAAGTCAACCTTGATGTAGAGAAAAGTTGGGCTGCAAAATTAGAAACAACGAATGCTGCTCTCGCAAGTGCCATAGAACGCATCAGCATAATTGAAGCTGGGCCAGTTTCAGCTGAGGTGTCTGAACTCCAAACTGCAGTGTGTGACGCACACAAACAAATATGTGCGTTAGAGCGGCGTGAAGTTGCTTCGGATGCTGTGTTGCTGAGAGTCCCGGAGGTTGATGACGAAAATCTAACGGTCATCTACAACAAACTTTGTTTCTCGATCGGATGTAGACCCCTGTCATTTAAGAGCATATTTCGCGCCAAATATAATAATAATGTGCACAAAAGTGAGTCATCTTTTGCTCCCATTGTGATAAAATTCTCAACATCGTATGAAAGAGACTCTATACTACGTGCTGCAGCACTCTTTAGGAAAAACAACAATCGAAACCTCCTACTCAGCGATGTTGGCATTGAGTCATCTTCCAGCTGCTTTCTCAACGAAAGCATAATAAAGCGCGACCGTAAACTGCTACAACGTGCTGTCAAGCTAAAGCGAGACTGGAAAATAAGCTCTGTCTATGTAAGGAGAGGAATGATCCACGTTAAAAGGTATGAGCGGGGCGAAGGCATAATGGTTGAAGATGTTGATGCACTCAATAACATCTTTTTGAGTGAAGCTGATGATGAGCAGATTGAGTACTTTCGTGACAACTAAGGGTTGCCAGCAGACAAAAAATTCAAATTTTATAATTATACGTATAAGTTTTTTAAGTTCATTATTTCAGTTGTACTTCATTAATTTCTATTATTTTACCACTTATTTTTCTTATATTCTTACTTTCTCTAATATCTACTGGCCTTTTGTTTATTTTGTTGTAAGTCATTGTGTTGGATCTGCGTTTAATATGTATAGTAACTTTTTGTCTTTTTTTATATATCTGTCTTGTTATGTCAAGTTTGAGTAACTATGGTAATGGTGTTAATAATAAAATTCTTGTGGAAGTTTTATGCAAAAGACAGCCTGGCCTTAAGGTTGTTCATTTTAATGCTAGGAGTCTGAATTCAGTAAAAATGGACTATGTAAAATATGTTTTTGAGGACTCGTCCGTTGATGTTATCTGTGTGTCGGAAACATGGTTTTGTTGTGATGTGTTGGATTCTGTTTACAATATTAAAAATTATATGATTTTTAGAAATGATAGGCACGGGAGAAGAGGAGGCGGAGTAGCAGTTTACTGCCGATGTAACCTAAAGGCGAAAATAATAAATAAGTCAAATAATTCTAGTCCTGTTGAGTACCTGAATATATGTTTAGCTGATAACAATGTGAATGTTTTCGTGTCATGTGTATATAATCCAAATAGGTGTAATAGTCTTGACTCTTATTTTCCAGAATTGTCAGATCACTCAATTAACTTTAACCATTTTGTTCTATGTGACGACATCTCTACACGTTGTATGTATGACAATATCGCATCTGTTGGTCTCTCTGTTTTAAACAATACTATGCCTACGCGTTTTTCGTCTAATGATAGTCCCAGTCTTCTTGATTATTTTATTGTTTCTGATATTTCAACTGTTTCATTGCATGACCAAATTTATTTTTTGTCGGACCATGACTTAATTTTCTGTACTCTTGGGATCAATCTGTCTCATTCTGTTATATCAAATACGTTCTCGTATCGTGATTTCAAGTCAATTGACTCCCAGTCTCTCTTATGTGACCTGTCTTTAACACCGTGGAATGATGTGTGGTTTTGTCTTAATATTGATGATAAGGTATCGTTACTTTCAAGTGCAATAAATGAATTATTTGTTAATCATGTTCCTCTTAAAACCGTAAATGTAACAAATACGTCTTGTCCGTGGTTCACCAATCGTGTTCAGCTTGCCATAAAAAAACGAAATATATTGCGGAGCATTTGGAGAAAAAACCCTTCACCTGAGAAATGGGAAAGCTATAGATGTGCTAGGAATGCCTCAATTGCTATAATAAGGTAATCAAAAATAAAGTACTGCGCTGCTAAACTGAAGACATCTCTTCCACCTAAAGTACTCTCGAATAACTTAAAGAATTTTTGCATTGTAGATAAACAAACATTAAACTGTCAAATTCAACCTGACTATCTTAATGAATATTTTCTTTCTTGTCTGAGTGTAAATCAAACCAGCACCTCCACTTCTTCAAATATTTTAGACCCTACTGCTGAGCAGATATTTCAGTTTTCTGCTGTAGCAGAGGATGAAGTAGCAAAAGCTGTTTTGAAAATTAAATCAAATGCGGTTGGAGAAGACGGCATAAATCTAAAATTTGTAAAAATTATTTTACCGCATGTTCTGAGCTCACTAACTCACATAATAAACCATTGTTTTACCACATCATCTTTTCCTTCTTTATGGAAGTCTGCAATAGTAACGCCGGTAGCAAAAAAAACTGGGGCTTGCGAGACAAAAGACTTTAGGCCTATAAGTATCTTGTCTTCCCTGTCCAAAGTATGTGAATCTCTTATGGCTAACCAAATATCGTCGTTCCTAAGTCAAAATAACCTTTTGTCTCCGTTCCAATCAGGTTTTCGCGCAGGTCACAGTTGCTCTACTGCAATGCTTAAAGTATTGGATGATATTAGGTCCCCTTATGATGATAGCCAACAAACTCTATTGTGTTTGCTCGACTTTTCTAAAGCTTTCGACACTGTAAGCCATGAGCTTTTATGTCAAAAATTAAAATACCTGTTTGGGTTTTGTGACAGCGCTATTCGCCTTGTAAGTAGTTATTTGGCAGATAGAAAACAAAATGTAAAGGTTGGCACCAATTTTTCTAATTTCAGAGCTGTTTGCTGCGGTGTGCCCCAGGGATCGGTTCTTGGTCCTCTGCTGTTCTCCATATTTGTGAATGACATTTTTCGCTGCTGCACCTATTCAACAATGCACGCTTATGCTGATGATGTGCAGATTTATTTGTCTGGCAAAACAAATCTTATGGAAGATCTAGTCTGTAAGCTTAATGAAGATCTTCACAGTATAAGCCTATGGGCTATGAATAAAAGTCTCCATCTTAATGTCTTAAAGTCCTATGTGTTGCCTATCTCTAAAGTTAGAATTAACCCTGGCTCAATTCCTGAAGTATTAATGGATAATAACATTGTACAAATTGTTAATAGTGTTGTTGATCTTGGATTTCATGTTAATGCTTCTCTCACAAGTACAGATCACATCAACGGTGTAGTTCGAAAAATATATTTTATTTTACGAAATCTTAGAATGTCGGCTGAGTACACTCCCATTGGTATAAGACGTAATCTTGTGATTCAGCTAATTGTTCCTATCATATCGTACTCTGATCTTGTACATATATAGTAAGTTGGACTCACGGTCCCAGCTTAAATTGCAAATCGCTTTTAATCATGCTACACGTTATGTCTATGGGTTACGTAGGTTCGATCATTTAGCTGAGTTAAAAACCTGTATACTTGGATGCGACTTATCAACTTACTCTAATATCAGAAATTGCATATTCTTACATAAGCTTATACACTCAAAAACTCCTCTTTACTTATTTGATAAGCTACAATTTAGTAGATCGCTTAGAAGCCAAGCACTAATTTTGCCAACTTCTAACTGTCTTAACTCCACAAGACTATTTTTTATTAAGGCCATACGAATTTGGAATTCATTACCTAGTCAATTAAAATCGATCCAGTCAATAACGCTTTTCAAAATTTCAATAAAAAGGCATTTTTCATCGTCTAATTCTTAATAAAAGGTCAGTTCTCTTTCATCTCTTTCTTATGCTCTATCTCAATCTCTTTCTCATCATCTTGCTTCTTATATGTATTCTTTTTTTTCACTTTTCTTCTGTTTAGTAATTTAATTTTGTTATATCTTTTTAAACCTTTTATTAATTTTAGTTTAGTTTAAGTTGAAATTTTATATTAATTATTAATTACTGTAATCAATAATTTGTGATTGATCTTTGTACTTTAGAAGAACTAAGTTCTTAGTGTACTAATACAATAAAGACACCTATTAATAATAATAATAATAAAAAAAAAGAATAAAACAAAGAAACACTTGCTGATTAGCCTCGAAATTAACTGAACGCTAAAATGTAATTGTCACACACTTTATTTAAAGTAAAGCTTAATTTTATTTTTTTGAAAGCGAAAACTCATATGAACTGTGTATAATGAATTTAGAAACTGTTAACTAAACTATTTATAACTATTTAACTATATATTTCTATTAAATTAAACCCTTAAGTGTTTTATTCCTACATACAGTTTGTCAAGAAAATATTTCTACATAGTGAAATAATTGTAATTTTGACTTTTGTATTAAAAAAAAGAAAAAATATTTATTTTTTAATAAATAATAATTTATTTATTCTATGAAAAAAATATAGTGGTGAAAAAAGAAAAAAAAAATCAGCAGCAAAAGCAACAACAAAAACTTAGACCACTTCGAAATTTTACTGTCAAGAAAGTGTTTTTACATTTCGCTCTCTTTCTATATTGAAGCTGTTGAAAGGATTTACCATTATTGATTTAATTTTTTCAGAGATAGGCTCATGTTTTAAAGAAAATAGAGCAAATTAGTATGTGTTTTGTCTTTTGTAGCACTTTAGATATCGTGCTATACAGTGGATATTATTACGAATTAAACTAAATACAAACGATATAATTCCGTTAATTTTTTAAAATCATTCCATTTGGAAAACTATTAAAAAGTTATTCGAAATATTTTTTGATACAAGACAAACTTACTAACTTACTTACTTAGATGGCCGTAACAACCCGCGTCCGGGTTTCGGGTTTCTCCAATCGGACTGGTCCATCCATCGGAGGCTTGGTCTCCCTCGTCGTCGTTAACCAGAGACCCTCGCCTCCACCACCTTTTTCGCTGGAACTTCGTCGTCCATACGATGGACTTGACCCAGTCAGCGTAGTCACTGCACAGTTATAAGCCGAACTAAGTCAATTCTAAGTCAATTCTAATTCAATTCGAACTAAGTCTTCGTAGAGCTCATACAGCACGTGGTTCATTCGGATGCGATAGTCATCGCCGACTCGAACAGGACCAAAGATTTTGCGAAAAACTTTTCTCTCGAACACCCCCAGAGCAGCTGTGCCAGTTTGCGAAACTACCCTTGCCTCAGTGCCATTAAGAAGCACAGGTAGAACGAGCGTCTTGTAGAGTGTTAGTTTTGTCGATCGAGAGAGGGCTCTGGAACTTAGTTGCTTACTGAGCCCGTAGTAGCACCTATTAGCAATTATTGTTCTTCGCTTTATCTCCAGGCTGATTTCGTTGTTGTTATTAATGGGGTGCCAAGGTATATAAGCTCCTTGACTACTTCAAAGTTATAGCTGCCATATGAAACGTGGGAGTCTAAACGCCGCGGTCCCTTGTTTGTAGACAGCATATACTTTGTTTTACCCTCATTGATCGTCAAACCCACTTTGGCTGATTCCTTTTCGATAGCGGTGAAGCAGCGGTAACATCTCTCTTGGTTTTGCCGACAATATCAATATCATCAGCGTACGCAAGGAGCTGGACACCTTTGTAGAAAATGGTGACATTAGGATACACACCGGCCTTTCGTACGATCCCTTCCATGATGATGTTGAAGAGATCGCATGACAGTGGATCGCCTTGTCTGAAACCTCTTTCGGTATTGAAGGTTTCGGAGAGGTAATTTCCTACCTTGACAGAGCTGCGCGTGTTGCTCAACGTCATTCTGCAAAAGCTAATCAACATTGCAGGTAAACCGAACTCAAACATTGTTGCGTATAGGCAATCCCTTCTCGGGCTATCGAAAGCAGCTTTAAAATTGACAAAGAGATGGTGTGTGTCAATTCGATTTTCGTGGGTTTTCTCCAGGATTTGTCGTAGCGTGAAAATCTGGTCTATGGTGGACAAGGTGGATAAGGTCCAATGAGTGTTTTTGTAATTGGTTTTAATCTTTCACACAGTACGCTTGAGAGAACCTTATATGCGATGGAAAGAAGATAAGATGGAAATAGACAAGACAAACAAAGACAAAAGACTGCATCACCATCCATCAATCGGTCGACCACGCATTTTTTCGGAAAGAAGGGAACGTTTCTGGACAAGAGCATTGAATAACAGCCCTAAAATATTGACAAAAGCTATTGCTATTATGTTTAAGGAAGAGTCCGGTGATGTTATTTCGCATGAGTAAGTAAGACAATACCCAGAAAGAAATGCATATCTTCCAAGAGTAGTACGTAACAGACCGAAGCTTACGACACAGCATATTGAGAAGCACCTTTCGTTCGGGATGAGATACATTGATATGCCAGAATCCTATTTGGATAATATCATATTCTGTGACGTGTCATATATGATGATTATTATCATCAGCAGGTTCAATAAAATATGGCGTCTGCCCTTAAAAGCGTTGGCAAAACGAAATACTATTCCTATAGTGAAATTCGGCCAACTATTTGTAATGGTAAGGAGGTGTAGTTATATTAAGGAGAAAGCTTGGTGATATTGTGTTTATAGACACAGCGGCAGCGAAACAATATTTGAAGGTTTTGGAAATAAATTTAACTAACAGTGCTGGAAAATTCGGATTTTATAAAAAATGTATGTTCAACCAGGACACTTTTCCGAAATATAGCAGCGCAGAGTGAAGATGTGGCTCCTTTTCAATTGTGAAAAAGTGCTAGATTCATCAGCTCAGAGGCCGGATTTTAGCTCCATAGAAAATTTATGGCTGTATTTAAACAAAAAAGTTGCCAAAAGGTAGCTTAAAACACGTGCAGAGCTTAATACTGCTTTTAAAGAAGGGATATGACGAAAAAAGTTACCACCTGTTAGTAAATCCAAAGGGGATCATACTAAATATTAATTCTTTTAATTATAGTTTAAAAAATAGACTTTCTTGACAGCAAAATGTCCAAGTATTTTAAGTTTTCGTTCTTGCTTTTGCTGCTGCTGTTTCTTTTTTCTCTTTTTTCACCACTACATCTTTATAATTAATAAATAATACTTAATCAATAAATAAAAATAATCAAAACAAAATCTAAGATCGTTTTTTTTTAAGACAAAAGTAAAAATTACACTAATTTCACTATGTAAAAACACTTTCTTGACAAACTGTGTCAAGAGCACCGAGTAGTATACAAATTTTTAATGTAGCACCTGGCCTTAGAGAGTTGCAATTTCATTAAACAATTTTGCAGTTTTTTTCCCTAAGTACTTCGTGCACGTCCCGACGACGCACAGTGTCGCGAAATGCTCCCTGGGTGATCGAAATTCTGTAACTTTAAAACGGGTTGCGATAATTTACTCCGGTTTTTTTGTTCGATTGGAAATCAATCTAGCTACAGAAATGTAAAATATAAGTTCAATTGAGCAAAGGGCAGCTCAGTGGCGTTGCCCCAAAGTCAACTACAAAATAAGTTTGTGCTTCTTAGGTAACAAAACCTGTATTTTATAAAGATATTTTCAAAATCCTTTTTTTTTTTTTTTAAAAAATCTATGTCACTATGAACACAGAAAAAAGCTTGACAAAAAAGCTAAAGGGGGCTTTGCTGGGTTGCCCCATTCTCACCGAACAAAGGATTCCGTTGATTGCGTGATTGAAATTATAAAATTTTTTCACGGATGGGCATATTTAATTTTTTTTTTTTTTTGTTTTGTTGAAAATCTATGTGCTTAAGAAAACAGAAAACATATGTTCAGAAAATCGTAAGTGCCTTGGTAGGGTTGCCTGTAACTTAATTAAAAAATGTCAAAACTCATAGAATCCTCTTATTGCTTAGTTGTTTTAAATGATATCATTTCTAGCAGAATAAGAAAATTAAAATGTATTTAAATTGTTCTAATTTCTTAACCAGTTGTTGCTCAAAGTACCTTTAAAAATACACCTTTTAAATATAAAGTAAAATTAGATGATTTAATTTAATAAGCATCAATGTAAAATTTTATTTGAAATAAAAACCAAATTTTCCTTTTTCTCCGGTATTTCATTCTAGGTTAAGCCCAGAACCTACCAAAACTTTTATGTATCAATAAAATAGAAATCAATAATTCATACATTAGTTTAACCTTTAACTTATGACGTGGTAGTAAATTTTACACCGTTTTTTTTATTTCTTTAAAATCTTCTCTCTGTTGCACGCACATTATTTGATATTCTCAGTACCCTCATATTATAGTGTGCTCTTCTTATCAGTACTGTTTGTTTTGTCGCAGAGGTCAGTAACGCGGAGATATTTGAGTGCGGGTGTAAAGTTTACTACACGTCGTCATTTGTGTTAATTTTTCATAGAAAATATATTACTACCACATAGTCGTTTGTGTGATTTTTTCATAGAAAATATTTTACTACCACATCTGCGTTAACGTTATTAATCCATATGAACAAAATTACTACACATCTACGTAAGCGTAAGTTTTTTTGTAGAAAAATATTTATAGTTTGTTTTTGAGATTTAAAAAAAGTTTTTTAACATTTTGATATTATTATACAATTAAAAAGTGGAAAATGTCACATTCAAAAAATATGAACATACAGGAAATCACTAGAATCTTAGAAGAAGATGTGGACTTTTACGATGACGAAATTTATGATGATGGAAGTGAAGTTGATGACGAAGTCGTCGACCCAAACTTTTGCACTGATATTATTAGTGACAGTAACTCAGAAATATCGGAAACGGATAACGAAGAAGAAATAGACACGACTCTTATTGTAGGACAATACGTCGAAGGAGAAGTCATCGAAGCACGGCAAAATGAAGTTGAAATAAATAATAGCTCTACTTCTGAAACTCGTTATTATTATGGAAAAAATCGTTTCAAATGGTCAGCACAACAACCACAACGTTTTAGTAGAACTCCCTTACATAATATCATAAGATTACCAACTGCAGTGGGTTCCCAAAATAGTCAAGACGAATCAATAAATATAATGTGTCGATATTGGTCACAATTTTTTGATGACTCTATTGAAAATATAGTCATTGAACACACCAACAGAAAGCTAGATATAAAATTTCAATCAACAAACAAATTAGAAGCGAAACCTTTGGATAAAATTGAATTTAGAGCATTTTTGGGCTTATTGCTTTATTCATCTGTTTTCAAATCTAATCGAGAATCCATAGATCTTATATTTGCAACCGATGGAACCGGCAGAGATATTTTTAGAGCCACAATGTCTAGGCTTCGATTTCTGACTGTACTTTCATGTCTACGGTTTAATAATTCTTCTGACCGAAAAGAAACATTATCAAACGACCCCTTGGCAGCAATTTCAGAAATTTTTAATAAAATAATTGAAAATTGTAAAAATCAATACTCCATAGGTACTTATGCCTGTATTGGCGAAATGTTAGTACCATTTCGTGGAAGATGCAAATTTAAAGTTTATATGCCTCAAAAACCGGCAAAATACGGCATAAAAATAATGGCTTTAACGGATGCACGTACCCATTATCTTGCAAATGCCTATATTTATTACGGAAAAAACTCAGACGGTATCAACCTTACAAGTGATGAAAAAAAGCTTGCAGTGCCAACTCAATCTGTATTGAGATTATGCAGTATAATTGAAGGGACTAACAGAAACATTACTGCAGATAACTGGTTCTCATCAATTCAATTAGCTGAAAAATTAAAAGAACGCCAACTTACTTATTTGGGTACTCTAAGAAAAAATAAAAAAGAGATTCCTTTAGAATTTTTACCAAACAAAAATAGGTTAGTTGAAAGTTGTATTTATGGATTTACAAAAGAAATTACATTTTTATCTTACGTACCCAAAAAAAATCGTTCAGTACTTTTAATTTCTACTATGCATCATCAGAAAGCAAATGATCCACTAACTAATAAACCAGAAATGATAGCTGACTATAATAACACTAAAGGAGGAGTTGACGAGCTAGACAAAAAGTGTTCAATGTATTCATGCAGTCGCCGTACACGACGTTGGCCTTTAGTTATATTCTACAGATTAGTGGATATAAGTGCAGTTAATGCGTATATTTTGAATCAATCTTCTCGTAATTGCAATGAAATTTCAAGAGCTGACTTTTTAAAAACACTTGCTAGAAATTTAGTTGTGCCACACTTACAAAGAAGAGAACACAACCAAAGATTAAATCGTTCACTGCGAGGTATTATTCATATGATATTGGGTTCTGACTCACTTCCCCAGCCTGTTGTGCAAAAACCAATTACTACAAGTAAATTGTGTTACATTTGTCCTAATAAATTAAAGAGAAAAACAACTCATACATGTTTACAGTGTGAAAAACCAATGTGTATGGGCTGTAGCAAGCGATTATGTATTAATTGTACAAATACTAATTTTGACGACTGATAATTTTGACTTAAAAGACTGTTATTTTTAAGTAAATAAGAGATATTGAAATGTTACTTTTTTTTTAATAAATATATACTATTAGGCTGTGAAAAAATGCCATTTAATTTTTTGTTAAGTTTATATTTTTTAAAATGTACCAGTAAAGAATACATCTATTTTTTTGTTCATATAAAGAAGGTTTGTGAAATAAACCACAAGTTTTTCAAACAAATCCCAAATTTTTTTAATTTTTTTCCTAACGCTGTATTTAAAAGTAATTAACCTTGAGTAATGTAAGTATGAAACCGTTACAATATGTAAACGTTAATAATAATACTAAAAAAATAAAAGGTGTAAATTTTACTACCACCTCTTCCTAGATGTTAAAAATTTTCACCTCGTAAGTTAAAGGTTAATGTTCTGTTTTCCTATATAACCAAATCAATTACAACAAATTCCTTTCAAGTGAAAAACAAGAATAAAACTCGAATTTGATTTATATATACGTTTTAATCAAGTCTTCCATTACACCGAATATACCGTCATAATCTCTAGTATATGGCATTTTCTCAATACTTCTAACCGATGTTATTAACGAATCTGACGAAATCATCAAAATAGTAATGAGATCCATGTTCTGGTTTTCTCTGCTATTTTTTCTGGTATTAGATATTCTAGAATTTTTATATTCCCTATTTTTTGCCTCTTGGGCCTCTTCCGATAACTCTCCTATAGCGATGAAGTGATGTTTTATGATTCTCTCTCTATGACATAAGACTTTATGTATGGTTGGAGTAAGATATCTCCATTCGCCATACAAAGACTTATACAAATTTAGAGTATCTGGTGCAAATTTTCTAAATTTGTCACTATCGATTAGGTGTCGGGAGCTTATAGCATTTAAAATTTTCCTAAAGCGACTAAGTACTTAGGTCTCCATCAAGTTTTGTAATGTTTTTGTTGTTTCCACATCTTGAAAAAAACGCCAAGCAGTGTTGCCGTCATTGCTGTTTCCCGAGCATTGTTTCAAAAAATCCACTCGTAACCCAATTGAATCCCTGAATTCGTTTTGAATTCTTTGTTTTTCTGAATTTTTCCTTTATTTTTACTTGTTCCTTCTTGTTTTTTGATTTGAAATCAAGCGTGAAATTTTTAAAATTCTCAAACTTTATGTCGTAAGCTAAGTGCAGACAATGTTCTATGAACCTAATGCTAGCATGAAGAGTTGAAAGTCCATGTTCATACATAGCCTCAATATCATCAGGAGACTCATACATAGCCTCAATTGATCTATTGCCTTGGCTGAATTGGGCTTGTGTCGCATACCATAAAGTCATATTGTCATATTTAGAATTTACAAAAAAAAAAAGAAATAGGGCATCAAACTCTAAGTTATATGTACTATTTTTTTAGTGCATAAGTAAATTATGAAAACACAATAAATATCAGGAAACATCGTAATTTTTTCTTCAAATTACAAGTTTGTTTAACGTCCGGCAAAGTTCGGCAGAATATCATATATGGTTGTAAAAAGGATACTCCAAGCAGGGATGATATTGACTTAGTTGGAAAAGGGCCAGAATTCAAATAAAAATTGGGCCAACTTGACGTTAATAGGGCTTTTAGTTTTTGTTTTAAAAAGTGGCAATTCAATATTGAAGACTTTCTATTTGGTCACACGGTCATGCCATGGTCTCACAAATAGCACACTTTTTAAAAATCTTAACAAGTCCAGTTTATTTTTGGTGAAAATAATCGAAATTTCGAATTAACAGTTTTGGGAAATCAAAAAAACTTTTACTTTTTCGTCTTTTATTTCGTTTGTACCGTTTAAGGCGAACATGGAAGGAAGTTCTTGGTGGATCACAGAAATAACACACTCTAATTTAAATGATTCAATTTCCATCTTAATAGTGTTTAAGGTGATTATTTCAAATACATTTTATTTCACGCATTATTTGTGTCAGAATGGTTTTTAATTAAAAAAATGACAAAAACAATCTTTAAAAAATTGCAAAGCATTTCTACATAAAACCGCAAATCGGTTATATCCATCTTTAAATAGTCGTAGAATGTCAGAAGTGAATGAGCAATTTAATGTAGATTCTTCTCCGTTAAGACTTGTAAGAAGACGAATCAATGAAGCGGAACGAAATTGAGTAGAAAAAATTCAGTCCTGTCAAAAATATATTGAGGTTGAATTTAACAAAAAATTGTTTCATAAATGACCACAATTTTAGAAAAAAGAATTTTGCAAGAGAAAATTAAGTCAAATTACATCTGATAAGATGACAAAACAATTGCCAAGAAATAAGTTTGAAATTTGCTACAAAAACTTCATCAGGGTGTAGAGAGATTGGACTGGCCTGATTTTCTTAGCGTTGATATTGAATTGATAACAAAATTGATTAATTTGTATGTATATTAAGGGGGTCTTCTCATTTTTTTTCAACTTTTTTTTTGCATTTATTTATAGCTTGGGTAGTTGTGAATATGCCCCTAAGAGGATTTTTAGAAATTCGAAATACTTTAGAAGATACAGCCTTTTTTGTGAAGCAAGGTCTGATGGACAAGAAGGTGATGGAGGTAATAAAACCAGCTTACGAAGCGCTGTCGGCAGATAATTTGCTTGAAAGATGCCTTGGATCTGAAACTCAGAATTCCAATGAGTCCTACAATTCTGTTCTTTGGTCACTTTCGCCCAAACACATCAACTCAGGCGCACGCACCATCGAAGTGGCCAATTTCATTGCAACGTGCCTCTTCAACGACGGTTTTATACCCATACTTAAAATTATGGGTTTGATGGGTATTGCGATTTGCAAAAACGCATACGAATACGTACTATCTCGCAATGAAGACAGATTGAACCGATCAGAGACTCGAGCTGCGGCATCATCAAAAGCTGGCAGAACGGCTCGCAGAGCAGAGAGGGCAGCAGAAAGCAGTTTCTACGAAAAAGAGGAAGGTGGCCTGTATGGAGCTGGCATCGCCGACTAATATTTGTAAGTAAAAATTGTCAGCTCTTTAAAACTGCATTTAAACATTTTTGATTTTTTTTTTTCCCAAAAAAATTACTTCAAACTTTAAACGCGTCTATCTCGAACCCACGTTTTTCGAACTGGCGGCCATGATATCTCCAGTTCAACTGAACCGATTTTCATGAAACAAAACGGAATCGACGCAGAATTGTCACCATTCTCGGGTGAACCTCGACCATAATTTTAAAAAATTTTTTACTATTTTTTTTTACACTAAACTACAAAAAAAAAAAACCCGAAATTGAAATTTTTTTTTTGAATGGCCGCCATTTTGTCAAAAAAAAATCACAAAATTAAGCTTGAGGTTCACGCGAAAATTACATCTATACTGATTATAACCCCGTTTTTTTTTTCATTTCAGACGCTCCGGAGACCCGAAATCGTGGCCGCCGTGACGACACCTTTTTTTTCACCACCAACTTTGAAGTCTCATTACTTTTTGAACAGCCCACGTATCGAGGCAAAAAAAATTTGTTTATTTACTTTGAACTTTTTGTAATACAATAAATAAAAAAGTTTTCAATTATTCTTTGCGTTTTCAAATAAGAATTTTTTTAAAAAGGGTCCAAAAAACGGGTTTTTAATGAGAAGACCGCCTTAAGGCATTGTCAGGATTGCGATGGAGCCTTTAGGGCTCGCTCTTTTCGTATAATTTGGAAAACATAGTAAATTTGTAGTTGAGATTACTAAAAAGTATGCTTTTTGTGTGATAATGGCTGTATATAACGAAACTTGTTTTAATGAGAACATTTAAAAAGGCATTAGGAAATATAGACTTTAAGTAAAAATCACTCCAAAATTCAGTTAATTTTCGTTTAGAAACCGCCAAAAAAATGATGCGGTTTTGGACGTTTTTTGATTTGGTTATTTGCCATACAAAATTTTGTTTCCGAGTGATAGTTCACATTGACTACTAGGGAAATGGTTATCTATATGATTTTTACGCAAGCGCACTCTTTGTGATGACTATGAAATCTATACTGTAGATGCGATTTTCATAAATTTTAGGCAATGTTTCCAAAATTTTTGGCATATTTTCGTTTTTATTAGGTGTTTTTTTTACAATTTTCTTGAATGTTTTTTGGTTCATTTTTCGTTTTAGTGATTTCTTAATTTTATTGTTTGTGCGATTTTTCTGTGGACTATATTTCCTACCTCCATTTTGTACCTCCAAATTTAAAATTTTGTAGAACGATGACATAGTACACAAATGTTGTCAACAGACATCAACCATTAAACTTTTCTTGTTAAAAATTGCGATTATTTTTTTGGGTTAAATTTTTTCAAAAGGGCCAAAAACGACTAAAAAGGGCCTCGGGGCTTTTTTAATTAAAAAGGGCTAAACAAAGCCCTAAAAGCCCCCAAATATCATCTTTGACTCCAAGGTTTTATTTTATGCATGTCATTCCCGAATCTTGAGGAATCTTTACTTTTTATCCTTACCTAAACCTCAGGAATCGTGAAAAATAAGGATTAACTGACCATAGCTATTGTGGTCAAACAGTAAACGATTTGAAAATTTTAGTAATTTTTATCATTAGAGATTACAATACCCATGCTCAAAGAAAAAACAGCAATCAAATATCTTTAATCATTTATTTACAGGACTATTTCAAATTTAAAAAAAAATTCTGAATGTGAAAAATTTGCGCAAATAACAAAAAAGTTCAAACTTTCGATCCATATATCTAAAGAAGTGTAATAGATACAAAAAAAACGACCGTGAATTTGAAAAGTTCATTCAATTTTGACTTAGAATAAAAAAAAAAGTTTAAAATTTTCAATTTTGTATTTTATAGTTTCGAGTGCTCAAACGGCAAATAGCGACACTGTGCGACGTCTATATTCGTTCCATAACTTTTATCTTTGCGCTTGAACTTACCTAGATTTAATTCCATGCAACGCCTTTGCATATGCAAAAATAAATTAGTTAACATAACGTCATGTCAAAAAAAAAATAGTTTTTGAAAAATGTAACACTTAAAAAGCTAACAGCATTTTGTCATATAAATTTAAAAAAAACATTTATAAGGAGGATTAATGGCTCGTGGTTATTTATTATGTGTATTCAAATATTGTACGATGGTCATTGTATCTTCTAGCAGTGTTTATGATATCTCTTTTCTCATTATTATATTTACAATAAAATATATGAAGGCTGCCAAAAACAGAAACAAAAACAAAAATAATAACAACAACAATTTTAATAACTACAGACAATAACTTCAAATTGTTAACAATTAGCAGCATCGAGCTGCTGCAGATAAACTGTTGTGTGCTCATAGTTGATGAAGATGATTAAATAGCTGGCATTAACAACAGCAATTTAAAACCTAATTAATATTCATTCCAATGCCGCCCACTCCGCACACACCATTCGACCAGTAAAACCTCTTGTGAACAAATCTCTTCTTATAGAATTTCTAATGGTAGGCCATCCAAAACTTTTGCTGGGACATAATTAAAAGAGGGTGCTCCATACAGCGCAAAAGAAATACTAACGCTAACCAACTCACACCAAATTAATTTACACCCACCGTTGTAATTAAAACACAAAGACGTGCAACGCTACAACTTGTCTTAACCTAACTGTGGCAACACTGATTAACTCCAGCGCCTATTTGCCATGCTTTATCGGTATTTTTCAAGACAAGCGAGGCACAGCAAAAAATGGTTTAAATACCAAAAATTTCTCTGTACTGAGTGGAAAGCGGATACTGAGCGGAGGCAATCGACGAAATTCTTTCAGCACCTTTTCCTTTTAAAAGGATTTTTGCTTTTAATCTTACAGCTCTAGCTTCAACATCAACTTTGGCTGTTTGGCACTTTACTCGCGGAACAGACTTTGCTTGCTTTGCTCCTGTGAGGATTTTCAACACTCTGAATAATAAACTGAATACACTTTAAAGTCAATGTGGTTTTTATTTTTTTAATGCATTGGTAGTGGGTGTGGAAATTTATGTTTCCCAGAATTAAGCTTTATGCGCATTTTCGTTTTATTTTTTTGAAAACTTTTAACTTATATTTTGGCATACTTTATGTAATGGTTGCCGCTAAAATTAAATCAAAATAAGGTCAAAAGTTGCCATAGCTGGGATGCTTTATTATAGCGACCGTTCTGGCAGCTAAAATGAAATTTTTTTTTTGTTAAGTTTCAACTTGTGCAGCTTCTTATCCGAAGCAGACAGCCAGGCAGCGAACCAGCCAGCTAGCCACCTTGACAAGGCTGTTGATGTTTGTTGCTGTTGTTTTTATTTTTGTTGTTCTTGCTGCGTTTCACACTTTTTATCGCTTGTAATGAAAAAAACAAAGTTTGTGTTTGTTGAAAATTTGAGCCCATGAATAATTATTTTACGTTATGACTAATATTTTTTTAAGCTTGACTGTTGGCCGAATTTGAAGAAAGGTCCCAGGGTTTTTCTGTTCATTTTTGTTAAGTGGCCGCGATTTATAAACAAATTAAAACTAGCTTATTATTTTTGGCTTCGTCAAAAGCCTTGTTGATTAGTGCGGTTAACTTTTTTTTTTATTTTTCGTCTGTACGCTAAAAAAACGAAGGCGGAAGAATTGATGCAATATTACATTAATTTTCTGTATGCGCGTTAGAACGCTATATTTACTAATATTTACAATATGTTAGCACTTAAAATTTGTCAAATAGAGACAGTGTATTTTTTTTTTTAATGATACTATGGTATTCTTATGAAAAAGAGTTGATTCAATTGATAAATTGGCAATGTTATTGTCATAACAAGAAAATTACTAAATTAAAGCTGAGATATGAACCGTGTCTTCGAAAATCTTGCATGCCTGTCGCACGCACTTCCACCGAACCATTGCTTGCATTAATAAATTGGGAATTAAACGCGTAAATAAATTGATTACTAATTGAAATATTGCAGAACTGGCTGCATTTTTTTTTAAAGCAAACTTTTTACTCTACGCTTCAGAATTTTTTACAGTTTATCAGCTTACTGCTGCTCTCAAAGTTAAAAATGCACTTATGACTAGGGTCGCATTATTTATTCCTAAAAATTCAGTAAAATTATTGAATTTCTAGAAAAAACAGTAATTTTAACTTGGATTTTTATAACTTCGTGAAATTTACGTAGTATTTTTTAAGGTTATTTTTTTCTGTGTAGATTGGCCAGCAGAGTGCAAGAAGGTGCTTTAATTCAAATTAGATTTTTCTCAACGTGCTTGTCTTATTTTTTTTTATTTTTGTTCGTTGCAATATTTGTCCTGAGTTGAAGCAAATAACTAGACGTCAAGTAGACGTCAGCTCATATAAGCATTTGCTCCAGAGCTCATTAAATATTCCTTTGCGATATTGTGGAGTATTTTGAACTTGATTTATAAAGGTCATTCATGGAATTTTTGGACAAACATTTTAATTTTTCTAACATTTAATACTTGTATATCAAGCGAAAAAAAAAAACGAAATGGCCATCTCAGCCCTTGAAAGGACTTTGACCGAGGTTCTTATGATCAATTGTGTTGTGTGTGATGTGAAATGTTTGTACACAAATAATCGAGAACTGGACCTACATGTTTTACGCCGACTCCGAACGGCTTATGTTCTCTCAAGAAGCTTTTCATCGCAGCTTTTAATCTCTGAGGTTTGTCATTGTTTGCAGAGAGGTGACGACCGAACAGAAAAATTTATTCAATTGGAAAAATTTTCCGTTCAGATGGAGGATTCCAACGTGGGTTATCTGGTATAAGAGTCACATACTCTATATCAAGCGATGTTTGTAATAAATAAGTTATATATCCGTTTTGATAAAAGCTATGCTCTAATATGAGCTGGATAATGTTTTTTTAACAATCATTTAATAAAAATTAAATCTTACTATATCTTTTAAGCAATTTGAGTTATGAAACCAATTTATTTACCATATTAAGACTAAATCTTAACCAGTATTATCTTAACACTATAACAATAAGCCGGGGAAGATATCCACCCAAGGCAAACTTTGAACTGCGTTTCAAAGTTAATCAGTGGCATTATCGAATGACGACCTATACCATAATTTAGTTCAAGACTCTAACAATAGGGCGAAGTAGCGAGGCCCTTCCGTTTCTTATTTACTGTGACGGAGTGAAGTCGTTAAGTTCGTTTGGGGTTAATATCTACCCCGCACAGTGTAACACTTTCATATAATGAAATTTGGCATGTACTGTTTTTTTTTTTGTAAAAATTTAGAAATTTTGGCAAAATGAATAAAATTGGTTCATAATCATACAAATCCCAAAAAAAAAAATAAAAATAAAAAAAAATGATATTAAAAATATTAAAAAGAAAATTTTTTTACAAAATTTCAAAAGTAGGTTCCTATCTTCTTTAAAAATAAGACTGAAAAAGAATAGGGTCAAGTTCTTACCTCCTTTAAAAGGAAACAAAAAACCATTTAAAACCAGCTGACAGCTTTCACGTACTTTTATCACTTTTTTGAAAAATATACATAAATAAATGTGAAATGATAATTATTCCAACCAGCATTTGGAAGATAAATTGTTCGCCTTTGACAGAGGCGAAGAGAAAAAGACACTTTTGGAAGATATTTAGGCGATGTTCCTTTTTCGCTAGAAGAAAGCAATTCGTTATCGTTACTTCTGGATGGTACATTTTGCGTAAAGCCTCTATGATAATTTGTTTTGCTCAATTTTTGTCATTGAAAATGAAAACTAGAGCAGTTCAAATAGTACGAATGCATGGATTCAATTGGTGTGAGTGAGCACGCGTATAGTACGAATTGGAGAAAAATTTGTAGGGCGGACTGTATTTTCTTTACATTTTTTTTTTTTTTTCCGTTTCTTTCAATTCGTTCTTCGTTAAGTTTCGATCAAATATTTACTGTGCTGTTAATAATTAATTTGACATTTTTAGAGTAAACAAAACTATTTAATATAAATGTATGCTGAATTGGAAGTGATGTGTGTAGCTAATATTAATTTATTAAATGCAGCTGGTCTTCAAAGCACCAGAAATAAAAAAGTAACAACGTTTATCCTTTTCTCACAAAATATGTCTATCCTGCCCACGCGCCACTTATTTTCAGGTTTTAAAATTGGACAAAAAAAAATGAAGTATCATACGGGCTTGAGTATTTGTTTCGTTAAGTTTCTCAATTTTCGTTTACTTTTGATAACTTGAGTGAGAGCGCTCGACTTCGTAGTTTGCTGAGCAGAATAGGGTTGCAAACTGTATTATAAATAATTTTAATTTTGATTGGCATAATTCTTACACCGAATTATAAATTTAATCATTGGAATTTTTTGAAAATTTATACTTAAGGCAATTTTTGCAAAATTGAGTGAATTTCTCTGGGAATTTCAGCCTTTTTAAAGCTTAATAAAGTTATAAACACTCACAATATAATTTTTATAAAAAATGTTGGCAGCCCTTTTCAATAAAAACAAAATAGTTTTTATTTGTCAATTTATTTGAATTGATATACAATATGTATATCTATACAATATGTATAATTGATATACAATATGTTGAAATTTTTCCTGATGCTTACTTTGTTTCTTGTTAAATATATGGCAGTGTTTTTTCGAGTTTCGTTCAAACTTAATCGTACTTATCGTTAACTTCTCTCTGATACTTTTGTTTGCTTACGTATAACTTGGTTGAGCCTTGAGGCATTTTCAAAAATTTCTGCTCAATAAGAAGACTCATTTTATGCTGCTCAGTAGGCGTTATTTTCTGCTCTTCTAGAAGATTTCGCCACCATGGACTTTTTTCTTCCACGAGAGAGCAGAAAGCAATAAGATAGCAAAAACAACCTAACAAAAACAACAAAACAAGTATTTTAATCGATGCCACATTTTCAATAAAACCAATTTGATGTTATTTTTAACAGTTGATTTTGCTCCATGCTGAGTATTATGAAAAGGCAGGACAGCCCCGGGAGAGCTGTTGCGGAGCCATACTGTTAGCAGCTTTCCTCATCGCCACATAGAATCGGGATTGTAGACTTATGAATATCTTTCTCTTCTTAACAGGTTTCTCCAGTACCTTTCATTTTGAAAACTAAATATTTAACAAATCATGTCAAGTCATATCATATCATGTTTTCAATTATACTTACTTAGGTGGCGCCTACAACCGTAAGTCGGTTTCCACCTGTCGTAAGCTATTTCTGTTTTGCGCTTGCTGGCGCCAGTTGGAAGCTCCTAGTTTCGTCAGGTTGTTCTCTACTTGGTCCTTCCAACGTAGATGCGGTCGTCTTCTTCTGCGTTGACCGCCGTTGGTTACCGAATCGAGTATTTTCTTCGCTGAAGCGTCGTCTGCCATCCGCTCAACATGACCTAGCCAGCGAAGCCGCTCGATTTTTATGCACTTTACTATGTCGATGTCGGCTTATAGCTCATACAGCTCATCGTTCCATCGTAAACGCTACTCACCATTGGCGCAGATTGGTCCGCAGATTTTACGAAGGATCTTTCTCTCGAACGCTCCAAAAGTCTTCTCATCAGAGCTGCTCCACGTCCAGGTTTGTTCTGCATATAACAGGACGGGCATGATTAGTGACTTATAGAGCGTGACTTTTGTTCGTGAAGAGAGGGCTCTGCTTCTCAATTGCCTACTGAGCCCAAAGTAACACCTGTTGGCAAGAGTTATCTTTCGTTTTATCTCTCTACTGATATCGTTGGTGGAGTAAATGCTGGAACCGAGGTAGGTGAAGTCCTTCACACCTCGAAGGAAGTGTTGTCAACAGTGACGTTGGTACCAATACGGGATATGGGACTGTTTGTTTGTTGACATCAGATATTTCGTCTTATATGCGTGCACTGCAAGACCCATGCGACTCGACTCTTTTCTAATTTGGAGAATGCTGCACTGACTTCGCTTGTGTTATCGCCAATGATATCAATAGCATCGGCATACGCTAGCAGCATACCAATCTTTTAGAATATTGCGCAACTTTGTCTCAGATTAGCAGCTTGAATGATCTTCTCCATAATTTGATGAAAAAAGTCGCACGATAAAAAATCACCTTGTCCGAAACCTCGTTTGGTAGCAAATGGGGGGAGAGGTCCTTCCCGATTAAAACTGCGCTGCTGGTGTTGCTCAGTGTCAGCCTGCATAGACGGATTAATTTTGCAGGTATACCAAATTCAGACATGGTGGAGTATAGGTAATTCCTTATAGGACTGTCGAAAGCGGCTTTGTAGTCGACAAAAAGATGGAAATTATATAAGCTTTAATTTTTGGAACTTATTTCATTGGAAGGTATATAATTTCTTTTGTAACTTATTTCATTAGCAGTTAATTCATATTTCCAGTTGAGACTTATTTCATTATGGATTTACTCTCAAATATTGGAATTAATTAATTTTTCCTATTGGTGGTTTTACCCACCTTTTTGGAAGTTGGAAGTATTTCGCTTTTGTTGGCACTTATTTCATTAGGAGTTATTTAGTGAGATTTGCTATATTTTGTGTTCTTCCGAGCTATCACATAATCCTTCGACTTATACAGTTTAAACTAGACTTACAAGTTTCTTGTAACTGGTTTCCTATTTTTACTTTTTTTATATTATTTATTGATATTTATTAACTAACCAACATTTTCTTAGCCGTAAAATTTTGCTACATCTATTTTTAAGCTTGCTCCAAAACCTTACGTTCGTTCATTTGTTAAACTCTGCACGTGTTTATGTATTATTGTTTTTTTATGACTCAAAGTGTGCGTGTTTTTTTGTTTTCTGTGTGTGTATGTGTGTGTTTATTTCATTTTGTTTCAAATTCTAATGAAATGATTTCCTCATTTAATTCGCTTTTCTGTTATTCTTCCTCATTGCATTCACATGCAATTCCGTTGCCAATCGTTTGGCTTTGCTTTGTTTTACTTTCGTTCTTCAATGTGCTGCGTTGGTTGTCCCTTGTGTTTGTTTTTATTTGTTTTGACTTTGTTTTTTTTCACATTTTCATTTTCTAATTCTAAATCGGTTTTCTTTAGATCGTCAAAAGCTTATGTTTTTTATTATATTCTTTTTAGCTTTTCGTTCTGCTTTTGCGTGCAGTTTTTCTTACTTTTTCCTACTTTCACTAACTTTTCTTTAAAAACAATTTTTTTCTGTGTTGGCAGCACTTTAATTGTAGTATTGTTGTTGCTGTTTTTTGTGAGTTTGTTCTTTTAGCTGCCTTTGCTGCAGTCTATGCAAAACAACGCTTTGGTAGCCAAAGTTTGCTGCATTTTTATTTTTTTTTTGTGAATTCTACTATATTTTTTTCTGTCGTTGTTGTTCTTGTTTGTTTGCCTTAATTTTTGTTTTTTTTTTCTTATGTAGCTTTCGTTGGCTTTTTTCCAAATGGAAAAACTTCAATAAAATCTTGTTCTTGTTTGTTCACTGCGTCTTGTGGTTCCTACGGGTAGTTGTTGTTGCTTAGAGTTTTTAACACTTCGCAAAAAAAAAATGCCGATTTGCTGTTCTCCAAAGTTTTGAAGCTCAGCACGCTGAGACTCACGTTAAGCTTAGGTATTAATAGCGAGATGCTTGGAAATAATAAAAATTTTGAAACTGCGTGCATGATTATCATACGAAAGTTTAACAGCAAAATCTTTTTAGAACTTGAAATATTTATATATCGCAAGTAATTTAATGTATTGAACTTTAAGAAATTTAATAAAAAGTTTTTCTTATGAATTGCTTTAAAATAATGGAGCAACTTCAGAAGTTTATTAAGGAATTTATATCGCTTAGAAGCTATATATTAACGCGAGTGCTCGAAACAAAAAAAAAAAAAAAAAAACGGCCTGGTAGCTCTAATGCACAGGTATTCAAGCATTACCTATCGGATGTTCTTGCCCAGGTATTTGAGCATTACCAATCGGGAATTAGAGCTACTACCCGGCTACTTTCGAGTTTTGTAAATATTTTTATTGAAGTGAATCTTCTTGTGTGCCGCTTACATTGAAGCGTTTATGAGTTATACAATCAATTTTGAACATAAAATTTTGAAGTGGTACAAAAAAAAATACATTTAAAAAAGCATGCCCGAACTACTCGAAAAAAACGAAAATACACAAAGAGCTTGATATAACAGATCGAAAAAACAATATTTACTTTATATCAATGGTGGGCATTCTAACACCAGCAAGCAAAAAACTTTACTTGCTCTCCTATGTCGTGGTCATGCTAGGTTTGGTAAGCTTTCTTTGTTGTAACTCGTAGTGTCTTTAACATAAAATTAGAAATAAGCTTTTCTCTAGTATGCGTAAGATACTAACAACAAAAAAAGCTAACTAAACAACTAACTTGGCCCAATGCCTAGCCCAATGTTGTTCATTTGGTCGCCCATGGGCGGAGAGCTTTCATAAGCATTTGTTGACAGAAAACTGAAAAAGCTTTCAGTAGCTATCCACATTTTTAGCAGGTAGGTTGGGGTAACTACACCCAGAGAAAAAAATCGTAAGTCCAAAGAAAATGCACTTTACCACAAAAACTTTTATTGGTTCGATTGTGCCCAAAGACAAAACAGCGTTACGGCAAAGACACAAAGATTGTTGGATGCCCAAGAATAACATACTTTGAATCAAAAACATCAGAAAACAAATATTAATTACAAAGCATAAATTTAATGAGCTACGCAAGTCCAAGCTCGCATCCCACAACCGTCGTTCTCAGTATATATTGTCCTTTGTTGTTAATGTTTTTGAGTTTTTTTATGTGTTAAATATTTGAATGCGTTTCACTTACGCGTTTCACTAAAGTAAATAGAAATACTTCAGTAAAAAGCTTAGATATAATAATTCAATAATTTCTAATTAGCTATTACAATGTGTCAAAGTAATAAAAGCTTTTTTGAAGGTTTGCCACTTGAGGAGCGGGCTTTCCAAAAATCCAAACTAGGCTTATAATTATTTTAAAGCTTTTCTAAAGTTTTATATAAAGCTTCCAATGCTTGATTTTTTTTGCATGTTACTTTTAATGTTCTCAATCTAAAGTAAATTCTCTGAGCTTTTTGCATTATTATATAGTATTTTAATGTATTTTTATACAGCTTCATTTACATTTTGACAAAACTGCATTTTATTTCTCTGAACTTTAAAGAGAAAAAAAACGTTTTTGAGCTTTGCAAACCCGTTTGTTTTGCATCACCAGCAACATATTGCTTGCAATTAAATTTGCAATTTTTGCTATGACATAAAAATAAATTTCTGTCCTAAAATTTGACGCTACAGCCAATTCCTCCATGCATTACAGCAGCCTAGTTAGCCACCATATCACACCCCCCGTCTATGAAATGTATTCCAGCCATGCGGGTACACAAATCAATTTACTTGAAATTGAACTGACAGCAGCGACCGACAGTGATTGTGTTATTTGAGCTTTCAATAAAACTCAATAAAAAATGCTTCTCAATAAAGCAAAAACAGCAGCTTGCATAGAGCTTTACATGAATGCACTTGAAACTTCATTGAAGAATTTGTGCCAAAATGTTTTTGCAATTTTACGTTTACATATATTTTTTATTCATCAAAAACTTTGGCCAAGCTGTACTGTACCACTGGCGATGAGCCCACTAGGGATCAAACCAAAACTGACAGCAAGCTTAACTGCGCTTTTGATTTGCATACTAAAAATATTTTTCTACTTTTATTCATTCTCTGCGTCAGTTATTGCCGGAAAAAAAATCAAAATACGGCTACGCTTTTATACGCCTTTCTACATCCTTATTTATTTACTTCATACTTTTAAAACTAATATTTTTGTTTTTTTCTTTATTCTATTTTTAGACTTCTGCCTGGGTCTCTCAATGACCGAGATACGTATACCGAAGCACATCATGCGCCATGAGGATGCAATGCTGGGCTGCAAGTACGATTTGGATGGTGAATCATTGTATTCGGTGAAGTGGTACAAGGACGGTTTTGAATTCTATCGCTATGTGCCGCGCAATATGCCACCCGGTCAAATGTTTCCGCTGCCTGGTGTCGATGTTGATGTAAGTTTCAGCCATGATTTTCTCAACTTTTAGTTATATATATTTCGGAATATTTGTGTTATTTGCGTTAGAATTTATAGAGTTAGAATTTTTGTGGTTGCCACAGCAATGTGTGCAGTAAGTTGATATAATAGTCAAGATTTACATTTCTAGTTTATTGCGGGCAAAGCGTTGCAATTTATTTTTATTTGTTGACAGCATATATGTGAATGTCTTCAGTTAAGTATCTACTTAAAGCTATGCAGTGTAGAAAATATAATAAAATTTATGAATAAAAATATTGCAATATGGCAAAAGAATCTACATGAAAAACAACAGCGCTTGTTTTTGAATACTTAAGGTTTGTTTAAGAATAGCTGAGGAATTTGAATTGAAGAAAATTTTCATATTTTGGAATAAGGTCAAGAATTACAAAACATTCTTTCGCTAAAATCTACTAAAATGAAACTGCTGAGCTTCAAAGCGTTTTGTGGGCTACCTATAACTAAACAATTTTTTGAATAATGAAAGCAGCTCCATTAAAACTTTCTTATCATCAATCAAAATTTTTAAGAAAAACTTCACGGATAGTGTGAGAACAGTCTTGAGCTATTATGTACAAGAAATTCATAAAAATTTGTTTAACTTTTTGAAATAATTAGTATATTAAATTTTTTTATTTACTTTATGATGAAAACTTATAGTTTTTATTATAACCTTCATTATATTTAATATTAAAAAATAATGTTATTTTTACGGTTTTACTTCTCTAACAAATGTTTTTAAAACAAAAAAAAAAAACAATTATATATGTTTTTATTTTGCAATAAATGCAATTTGAATATAAAAAAGTTTTTTTTTGCTTTCTTTCTTTTTGCAATACCTGTCTTATTTTGTCGTAGACTTCTAGTTACCCTAGGCATATTGGAGGTACCACGTCTCCTGTTCAATCGACACTAAACTCAAAGGAATGCTCTCAAGATATTGCTTCAGTTACCCTACAAATTTCATAAAGATTGGTTCAGTGGTCTTGGAGTATGTACGTGATATACATACATACCCTCTAGGCAAGTCAATCCCAAAATTTCGGATCCCAGACAATTTAAGCCCCTTTCAATCCTCGGATTTTCTTTTCGGGATCCCAGGGTTTTCCATTAAAAAAAAATGGACGCTTTTTTTTTATTCAACAGCTTAAGGCCGGCCAAATAATTAGAGGAGAGTTAAAAAAGTGCTATAAAGTTGATGGTTTTTATTAGAAAAACTTTGCTTAGATTTATGTTTACAAAAAAAAAGTTTTTTTTAGAAACAAAGACCTCTTTTCGCACTGCGGGCATTCTGCAGGCTCCTTTTTTGATCTAAAAAAAAAAAAAATTTAATTTTAGAATGTATTCAAAATATCTCCAATGTGAATGAGAAAGAATTTTAAAAATAGTCTTTTTTAAAAGTTTGTACGTACTTGGAAAAGAAAAATTAATTCTTTACTCATTTTTTGTTTAAATTTTGAATCAAACTATTTTAAAAGGCTTTTTTAAACATCAGTTTCATTCAGATTGATTACAATTTTATTAAAAAATGTCCCTCCAAATATTGTTTGGATCAGTCAAGTAGTTTTTGAGCTAGGTTGCCCGCAGCTTTGAAAAACATAGCTTTGAGAAAAACAACTTTAAAGTTATAAGAAACAAATAATACGAAGACTTCAACTTTCAACTTTCAGTTGATCTCGTCTACTTGTCGGTATCGGTGTTGTTTTTTTTAGTGTGTGTTGTAATAGTAATTATATAGTGGAAAATTTAAAATTTTGTTAAATCGTTTGTATTAAAAACTATTAAGAATTGTATTTATGTGTTTTTAAAAGAAAAAAAAATTAATTTTGTTTAGTGTTCTTTTAGTGATTACATAATTTATGTTATTAATATAGAACAGTTTTTGCTGGACTTCACACAATCTAGTGTTTGTATGCCTAATTTTTTCTATTCCTCTTTGTGCGGTGTTTGTTTATCTGTTGTGCAGTGAGAGTCTCTAGTGTTGTTATTGTGCTTAACACTTTGTGTACGCTGCATTTAACTGTGTCAACCCTGAAAGCACATTTTACATTTAAAAACGCTCACAAAATAATTTAAATTTTTTTCCAATGGATTATTTTTCCATTGATAATATTGCTGCTTGTTCTCTGAACGAGCAATGCAAAAGCAAGAATATTCTGTACCCTATGTTCAGCTGTTCTGGCCCATGTGAGCGAATGTTCCACGCTTCTTGTGCTGGTATTTCTAAATCGTGCCTTGACGATTTAATTTCAGTCCGATCTGGTCTTCGCTGGTATTGTGCTTCGTGCAGGGCCCTTTCCCCGGATGAACTCTATTCTAAAATTAAGCTTTTTGGGGAAAGCCTTAACTTATTAAATAATAACTTCAGAGAAATTGTTTCATTTTTTAGCGAAGTTAGTGCCGCACCCACTACCAGCGTTTCTGATGAAATTACTGTTCAGGATAACATTTCGGTTCCTTCGTCCATGACTGCATCTTCCGGAATTTTGTCAGTTTCATCAGAAAAAGACCTTAAAAGCTCTAAAAGACAGAGGAAAAACAAAAACAAAAATAAGCGTCGGAAGGCGTCCTCCAGACCTTCCAAGGCAGAGCAGCCCCCAGCAATGCCCTCAGAAAATAATAATACGGTGATTTCTCATACACCATCTTCTATTCCTCCATTGACTAGTAGCCCAAATACGATTTCAACTACGCCTAACAGTCATTTGACTTTAAGAGCAGTTTCGAGGACCAGAAATGTTTTCATTTCACGTCTTCAGCCCGACACATCAATAGAAAATATATTAACGTTTGTCATGCAATCCAAGTTAGTGAACTCAAATGCATTCTGTTCATGCAAAAAAATTGGTAATAAGCCTTCCCATGCTTCTTTTATTCTAACAGTTGCAGCCGAAGATTTTACAACTGTTCTTAAATCTAATTTGTTGGCCGATAATATTCTTGTTACTGAGTTCAAGCCAAAAAATAAGTCTAAAAGGGTGACTCAAGCCGCCCGCCAGACTCAAAAAAACTAAATAGGCTGTCCCTTTACCATCAAAATGTAAGGGGACTACGTTCTAAGACGCAGAGCTTATTTCTATCAACTCAAAATTGCTCTGAGGATATTATCGCGTTAACAGAAACGTGGCTGAACGGAAGCATTACCGATTTGGAATTGTTTGACAATAGTTTTCAAATTTTTAGAAAAGACAGATACACTGAAAATATTTCTTCTGTCGGTGGTGGTGTCCTTTTGGCTGTAAGGAACTGCTTTGTCAGTTTTATTACTGACATTCCCTGCTCTTCTAATATTGAACTAATTTGCGTTAAAGTTATACATTGTAACTCTAATGTATATGTTATTAATGCGTATGTTCCTCCTAAGAGTAGTGTAGAGGTCTATGCAAGCCTTGCGGAGTGCATAGATTACATAATTGATTTACTTGACGACATTTTATTATTGGGCGATTTTAATCTACCTGATTTAAAATGGCATTCTTCTGACGATGATACGTACTATTGTGCATCTAATTCGAAGACCCGCCAAGAACATATATTTGTTGATAATATATGTTCAGACTTACAACAAGTGAGTTGTATTTATAATAGTCTTGAAAGACTTCTTGACCTGGTCTTAACTACAGACAGTAACAATGTTGTTGTTAAGAGGGCCTTTCATGCTCTAACTACTGTTGATGAATATCATCCACCATTGAGTATTTGGTACAAACCCGACAGAGCAAATATAGTAAATTCTAATTCAGCAGATAAGCTTTATGAATTCAATTTTAAAAAAGCTGACTTTTTGAAGTTGAATCAGTTGTTTCATGGTAAACTTAATGCAATTTTGGAATATATAAATGGAAATTGCCTTGATGACTCCATACATTTTTTTTATATGGAACTCTTTGCTGTGTTTTCTCAATCCGTACCTTATAGTCTCAAATTTGCTAGGAATTCTGCGTACCCGTGGTACACAAAGGATTTAAAGACTCTTCGCAAGAACAGGAATAGGGCATGGAAGAAATACGTCTGCAGCTTAGGCTCAAACGACCTAGAAACTTACAAACGTTTGTTTCTGGAATTTGAAAATCGCTCAGCTACATTATATCACGAATATTTAGATAATGTTAAGCTGATGGATTTCCTTCTTCATTTAGAACTCCTCAGGGATTTACTGACAATCCCGTCAAAATTTGTGGCCTTTTCGCCAATCTTTTTAAAGAATCATTCTGTTCAGATTCTTTTAATCCTGATGGAGAGTACTTTGAATATATGAATTCCGAACCCAGAGTATCTTTGGAACATATATCCTTCACTCCAGAGGATATTTTAATGTATATTAGATCGATCGATGAGGAGTTTGGTGCTGGACCTGACGGTGTTCCTGCCGCAGTGTTAACACAATGCGGTTCCGTTTTGAGTCAACCACTTTCTTTATTATTCAATAAATCTATTAACGAAAGTTATTTTCCACTTTTTTGGAAAAAATCATTTATAAGTCCTATTTTTAAAAAGGGTTGCAGGAACGATTTCAGTAACTATAGGCCTATCGCTAAGCTCTCATCGATTCCAAAACTTTTTGAGCGGATGGTGTATGATCGGGTGAAAATTCACTGTGGAGAAGTCATAACAACTCGTCAGCATGGTTTTGTGAATGGCAGATCCACTGTGTCTAATCTTCTCGATTTTACAACATTCTGCTTAAATTCTATTGATTCTGGTAACCAGGTCGATTGTGTTTACACTGAATTTAGTAAGACATTTGATAAGATACCACACAATCTAATCTTATTTAAACTTGAGTTAATGGGATTTCCACAATATTTTGTGAACTGGATTAAATCGTATTTGGTGGAGCGATCTTATCAAATACGTTTCCGAGGCGCATTGTCTTCTGAATTTATTGCTGGATCAGATGTTCCTCAAGGTAGTCACCTTGGTCCTCTTCTTTTTATTTTAGCTATCAATGATGTAACTCACGTCTTTGAACACTCTCATCTGCTTATTTATGCCGATGATATGAAAATATACAGAACGATTAATTCTAGAGATAATTCAGATCTACTCCAGTCTGATCTAAAATCCTTTGAAGTTTGGTGTTCTAAAAATAATATGTTTTTAAATCCAGATAAATGCCAAACTATGACCTTTTCGCGAAAAAGGAATAATTTTATTTTGGAATATAAGATTAAAGATACTGCCTTGAGTCGTGTAGACACCATCAAAGACCTGGGTATATGCATGGATTCTAAGCTGTCGTTTAACATTCATATTGATAATATTTGTAAAAAAGCATCTTCAATGCTTAATTTTATAAAACGCTGGGTCAAAGAATTTAATAGCATGATTACAACTACAACGTTGTATTATGCAATCGTGCGTCCTCACTTAGAGTATGCAAGTCAAGTTTGGTCCCCAAGTTACAATGTGCATGTTGATCGAATAGAAAGAATCCAAAAACGTTTTGTTCAGTTTGCTCTTAGGGGCTTAAGTGGAACTGACATATTAGACCTTCCTCCTTATGAGGATCGTTTAAAACTATTAAAAATGCAGTCTTTAGGTGATCGAAGGAAATCGGCAGATATCGTATATTTACACCAGCTCATTACAGGTGTATTTGATTCTCCAGAACTTCTTTCTCACATAAATTTTAACACTAACCGTAGAAGCAGTAGAAACGGTAACAACTTAATTTACTTGCCATTTAGTAGAACAAATTATATGGCTACTGCTCCCTTAAGTCGCATGAGTTCCTTTGTTACCAATTGTAGCATTTTTGATGTTAATTTGTCAAAAGGTCGACTCAAAAGTAGATTAAAATTAGTTGTGTAATTAGATCTATGTATACGCATAGTTAGTTGTTACGTCTTGTGTTGTCCCTGAGCCCAACCCATTTATTGTTGGGTAAATTTTTCCCACATTAACTTGTTTGTGGTCACGGGTCTCCATAACATTGATATTTTCAATGATTACTGGGTAGTGGCTTTAGATGGGTTAATGCTGAGGAAGTGCGATATAGCTGTAGTAGCTGAACTCTTTTGTTATTGCATGACTTAAACTTCAAAACTTAACTAAATCACTATATATACACACACAAAACAATTTTTATCATTCTTTGGAATATTCCTTTCTCAAAAATACCTGTTTGAACAGATAAAGTAAAAGATATAATAAAATAGCAGCTGTAGTAACCTGATTTTTATATTATATCGAACACACTCGCGGGTCTTTTTTCAAGCTTATAACTTTCTTAATATCCAACATATCTTTATAAAGTTTTTTGACATATTTGTAAGATGTTTTTAAGGCATTTAAAATGAAAAAAAAAAAGTCGATTCTGGGATGCCTCTAAATGTATTGCCGGCCTTAAAAATTCATCGCTTTATAGAATCTAACAAAGCAGACCAACATATCCTGCCTTACTGAACTTCCATACAACTGCTGAATTGAAATTAACTGAATTCGATCAACCGTGCAGCTACAACATAACCACATTGAATATAAAGGGTGATTTTTTAAGAGCTTGATAACTTTTTTTTAAAAAAAAACGCATAAAATTTGCAAAATCTCATCGGTTCTTTATTTGAAACGTTAGATTGGTCCATGACATTTACTTTTTGAAGATAATTTCATTTAAATGTTGACCGCGGCTGCGTCTTAGGTGGTCCATTCGGAAAGTCCAATTTTGGGCAACTTTTTCGAGCATTTCGGCCGGAATAGCCCGAATTTCTTCGGAAATGTTGTCTTCCAAAGCTGGAATAGTTGCTGGCTTATTTCTGTAGACTTTAGACTTGACGTAGCCCCACAAAAAATAGTCTAAAGGCGTCAAATCGCATGATCTTGGTGGCCAACTTACCGGTCCATTTCTTGAGATTAATTGTTCTCCGAAGTTTTCCCTCAAAATGGCCATAGAATCGCGAGCTGTGTGGCATGTAGCGCCATCTTGTTGAAACCACATGTCAACCAAGTTCAGTTCTTCCATTTTTGGCAACAAAAAGTTTGTTAGCATCGAACGATAGCGATCGCCATTCACCGTAACGTTGCGTCCAACAGCATCTTTGAAAAAATACGGTCCAATGATTCCACCAGCGTACAAACCACACCAAACAGTGCATTTTTCGGGATGCATGGCCAGTTCTTGAACGGCTTCTGGTTGCTCTTCACTCCAAATGCGGCAATTTTGCTTATTCACGTAGCCATTCAACCAGAAATGAGCCTCATCGCTGAACAAAATTTGTCGATAAAAAAGCGGATTTTCTGCCAACTTTTCTAGGGCCCATTCACTGAAAATTCGACGTTGTGGCAGATCGTTCGGCTTCAGTTCTTGCACGAGCTGTATTTTATACGGTTTTACACCAAGATCTTTGCGTAAAACCTTCCATGTGGTCGAATAACACAAACCCAATTGCTGCGAACGGCGACGAATCGACATTTCACGGTCTTCAGCAACACTCTCAGAAACAGACGCAATATTCTCTTCTGTACGCACTGTACGCATTCGTGTACGCATTAATGTCCAATAAAGTAAACTGAGTGCGAAACTTGGTCACAATCGCATTAATTGTTTGCTCACTTGGTCGATTATGTAGACCATAAATCGGACGTAAAGCGCGAAACACATTTCGAACCGAACACTGATTTTGGTAATAAAATTCAATGATTTGCAAGCGTTGCTCGTTAGTAAGTCTATTCATGATGAAATGTCAAAGCATACTGAGCATCTTTCTCTTTGACACCATGTCTGAAATCCCACGTGATCTGTCAAATACTAATGCATGAAAATCATAACCTCAAAAAAATCACCCTTTACAAACAGAAAAATTTGCTATTGAGGCTTAAAAGTAAAACAACTCTTTTCGGAGAGTAATATCTGAAGAGTGTAAAGGCGATGAGTGTTCGAAACCAGAAGACGGAGAAGGATTTTAGTAAATCCTGTACTGTATATATGGCGACACCGATATTGTATTAAAATTTACTCCACGCCAAATACTAAAACTAAGTTTTATTCCCGCATGGGCTTAATTTGCAATACCCGATGTGGATTGAAAACCTTATTACAAGTTGTATGCGATTTTAAACCATAGCGTACTAAAACAAAAATGGTTTTGTTTACACAATTTATTTCCTCTTTTTATTTTTTCTTTCATACTATAATTATTAAAGTAACTCCTATTGTAGGTTTCGAACTCACGTCAACATTGAAATGAAAGTAGTAAACGTTGCTTGTGCGCCATAATCAAATGAAAATGAGCTATGCCCACTTTTAGGGGATAAGCGCTGAGCGCAGCGAATCGCTTCGGGTATAAGCTAATTCAACATAAAAATTAACAAGATCAGCAAATTCATTACCAAATATATATAACAAGAAAAAAACTTTTTGTCTAAATTTACCATACTATCATTTCTTTTTGGTATGATTCATATCCAAATTTTTTTGATCGGTTGTGTAGATTTTGTTTGGCGTCTGTTGAAAAATGGAAAATCAAAACGAACATTTTCCTCATATTTTGCTTTTTTATTTCCGGAAAGGAAAAAACACATCGCAAGCTCACAAAAAGTTATGTGCTGTTTATGGTGACGAAGCTTTAAAAGAACGGCAGTGTCAAAATTGGCTTGCCAAATTTCGTTACGGTGATTTTTCACTCAAAGATAAAAAAAAACGCTCTGGTCGTCCAGTTGAAGTTGATGCCGACCAAATCCAGGCAATAATCAATTCGGATCGTCACAGTACAACACGTGAGATTGCAGAGAAGCTTCATGTATCACATACATGCATTGAAAATCGCTTAAAACAACTTTGCTATGTACGATAACTCGATATATGGGTTCCTCGTGAACGATTTGTTAAAGAAACGTAATGAAAATGATCCATTTTTAAAACGATTGATAGCTGGTGATGAAAAATGGGTTGTTTACAACATTGTCAATCGGAAGAGATCGTGGAGCAAGCCAGGTGAACCAGCTCAAACAACAACAAAAGCTGATAGTCATCAAAAGAAAGTTATGCTATCAGTTTGGTGGCATTACAAAGGAATTGTCTACTTTGAACTTTTACCACCCAACCGAACGATCAATTCAGATGTCTATATTGAACAACTAACAAAATTGAACAATGCAGTTAAAGTAAAGCGGCCCGAATTGACAAAAAGATGTTGTATTCCACCATAACAATGCAAGGCCACACACATCTATGGTCACTTGGCAAAAATTATTGAAGCTTGGTTGGGATGCTTTGCCACATCCACCATATAGTCCTGATCTTGTACCATCTGATTATTTTTTATTTCGATCTTTGCAAAACTCCTTGAATGATAAAAATTTCAATAATAATGATGATGTCAAATCGTACCTGGTTCAGTTTTTTGCTGATAAAAACAAGAAGTTTTATGAACGTGGAATTATGATGCTGCCTGAAAGATGGCAAAAGGTCATTGCTCAAAATGGGCAATAAATTACAGAATAAAGTTATTTCGTTCCATGAAAAAATTGTCTTTTATTTTCTAAAAAAAATCCGCAATTACTTAGTTACCAACCTGATATTTATGTTATTTTCTGAGTTTTTCGATACATTACGATTTAAGCCATTACAACAAATTCTACACATATATACAGCTGCTATACTTACCCTGTAGGAAAATCAACTAATTTAAAAGTAGTTGATAAAGTAGTTTTTTGTCAACCACAACTAGTTAAAATTCTGACTTTTTTCCATAGAACGAACTAACATATTTTGTATGGTGATGTCCGCTAAGTAAGTCAATTGACTTTCGTCTGCATATATTTTCAACTACTTATTGAATTAGTTATATTTAAACTATTTTTTTAGTTACTTTAAAATAACCAATTGAAAACTATTACTGATGGCCTAAAGTTAATATTTGATGAAATAACTTGGTTAAATATATACAAACTTGTAATCTAATAAAAATTTGCAATTAAAACATGTCAAAATCAGAGTAGTTGCCGCCTTAATATAATTCAAAGTAGTTTATCAATCACTTGTTTTTAAGTAGTATTTTAATTACTTCGTGTATAATGCCCCTATAGGAACAAACTAACTTGTTTTTAAAAACAACTGATTAAAAAACTAATTCAAAATAAACCAGTATATGAACTACTTTGAATTATATTAAGGCGGCATTCACTTCAATTCTAAATAGTTTTTATTGCATTATATATGAAGTAATTGATTGATTTTCAATTGGTTATTTTAAAGCAACTAAAAAAATAGTTTAAATATAACTAATTTAATAAGTAGTTGAAAATATATGCAGACGAAAGTCAATTGACTTATTTAGCGGACATCACCATACAAAATATGTTAGTTCGTTCTATGGAAAAAAGTCAGAATTTTAACTAGTTGTGATTGACCAAAAACTACTTTATCAACTACTTTTAAATTAGTTGATTTTCCTACAGGGGCAATAAGAACTATTTAGAATTGAAGTGGATGTCGCCTTAATATAATTCAAAGCAGTTCATATACTGGTTTATTTTAAATTAGTTTTTTAATGAGTTGTTTTTAAAAACAAGTTAGTTTGTTCCTATAGGGTATTTACTCATATTTTTTTCTTTGCCAATTTGTTGTTACCACAGTTAACACTTCCCCAACACTTTGCTTTCTTCTCGAATACATTCACATTTTCTTATTCCTTCAGGCATAGTTCTTCTTAGGAATACCTTCTTCATTTCTACTTATTTTCAATGCAAAACTGAAAGTAATAGTTTCTGATTTCTTGGACATATTTACTGAGTGCAACTATGGCTCCGTTAAACTAGCAAATACAGAATAACACACACACACACTCAAACTTAAGCTTTGCAAGTGTTTATAGCAGGAAGACAAAACTTTACTAACACAATAATAAAAACTTTCACTTTATTGCAGCAAGTTTGTTGGTTATTGTTCATTTTGTAGCCGCTGTTGGAGTTGGTGTTGTTGTTTTTTTTTTTTTGTTTTTGGTGAAAATTTTATTGTTGCTATTGTTAGCTTTCGTGGGCTGCCAAAATTGTCTACTCTTATTTGCAAGCACTCAAGCGTAGAATTTTTTTTTCTTCTTTTTTTTCGTTTTTTATTGTTGAAAAGTTTTTTTATTTAATGCTGCATATTTTTAGCTGTTGCAATAAATTATTTTCTTCTTTGTTTTATAGTTAATTTTATATAATACCGTCGTCTGGAAATAAAGGGCTTTTTTGTTTTTTGCTTGAAGAGGCTGGGGAAAACTTTTTGTAAAATACATTTTAATTCTTAGATAGCTTGCAATCTTTTAAAGGTGCAAACTGAGATTTTAGTTGTTAGTGCTTAGCACTTGAAAACTGTCTTGAAAGATAGCTTCCAGTTTTTAAATTTTCTTTTTAATGTTTTTAAACTTTTTATAAATATTTTTAAGTATTTTAAAAATATTTTAACCTGAAAAATATCTTTGAGCAACATTTAAAAAATTTCTTGAACAGTAAACACAACTTTTGTACATAAAACACAACTAGCTAATTTTCGAAAAATAAAATATAAAAACTAGCTACACCCAGAAAAAAAAATCTGGTTAATTTAACCAAATTTTAACTAAATTTCGGGCTAAAATATGCTAACATGAATCGTCAGATTAGGATTACCACATGCCATTCGGGAAGATTTAACCAGTTTTTGTGGTTTAATGAAACTGACAAATGTATTTATCTGAACTAAATTTTAACCAGTTATTGTGGTTAAACCGAATGAAGTAAATTTATCGAATTGTCAGGTATAGTGTTTTTTGATTCGTCAGGTTAAGATTACCATATACCATTCAGATGAATATAAGGTATAATATACGTGTAACAACGATGGAAAAGTAGTTTTTTTCAAACATTTTTTTAGATACAAGGAGCTATTATTTTTTTTCAAATTAATACAGCTGATTGTACATAAAAAGTACTTTAGAGAACTTTGTAGAAAATAATTTTTATGTTTCCACATAGAGGGCGCTGATAATGACATTAAAAAAAAGACATCCAAAACGGTTCGAGGGATATCGCATTTCCCATGTATCTAAAACAAACAAATCAAATGTAATTTTAAAGTACAGACCACTAGTTCGGCAGCACCCGCTTTCGGTAGCGTTTTTTTGACTATAAAAAAACAACAAAAAACACTAGGTACTTGAATTTAAAAGAGATGCTTAAAGGACAAAATTACAAACAAAATGCCCTAAGATTCCACTTTAAAAAAACTAGTTTCGAGGAAATCGCGTTTAAAGCTCAAGAAGTCTGAATGACTTCAAATTAGATTGTGCCAAATATATTTTTGTTGAGTCCTCGGTAGATGTACTTTGCGTCACTGAAACTTGGCTATGCAATAATATAAAAGACTCGGTAGTAAACATTGACAACTATAATCTTTTCCGTCATGACAGACAAAGCGGAAGGGGAGGGGGTATTGCAATATATTGTAAAAAAAGCCTTAATGTCAAATTTTTGAGCGACTCTAGTGGATCTGATGCGGAGTTCTTAAACATTGAAATCTATGATTGCAGAGTTAAAGTTTATCTCTCGTGAGTTTACAATCCCAGCCGCAGCTCTAGTCTTGAAGCGTTATTTACCTCGATATCTAGCTGTTTAATAGACTATGACTATATTATATTATGTGGAAACTTTAATATTAATTTGCTCTCCAAAGATAGCTTAACAAACAAATTTCTTGATGATTTGTCTGAAGTTGGTATTTCTGTTGTCAATTCTGAGGCGCCTACTTGCTTTGCTAGCAATGCTGCTCCTTCTACTTGATTTATTTGCAGGCTCGGACACTACAACGGTTCTTTTATTTGATCAGATATCATTTTTATCCGATCATGACCTGATTTTCTGCATATTCAATATACATCTTATATACATCTTATCGAACATTCACTTATCGGGACTATAAATCGATTTGCTTTTATGCTCTATTTGCTGATCTGTCTAGAGTAAATTGGATGGATTGCTACTACTTCAGTTCTGTTGATGATAAATTGAATTTTTTTCTAAGCACAATTTCGTCTACTTTTGAAATCCATGTGGCACTATGTACAACTCGAATCATTAACAGTACTTGTCCATGGTTCACAAATTCCATCAAGCAAGCTCTCAAAAAACGTCATAAGGCCTATTCTAGGTGGAAACGCAATCCAACTGTGACCAACTAGGAAGAATATAGGAGGGCTAGAAATGAGGCTTTATCTGCAGTGAAATTGTCTAAAAAAAGATTCTATCTCTCAAAGCTAAGTACGTCATTGCCATCAAAGAAGCTCTGAAATAACCTGAAAAAAATTGGAATTGGAACCAATAACAACTCTGGAGAATGTCTAATAGATCCAGATGTTCCTAGTGCGTATTTTGTGACCAGCCCTCGACTGAATCTCCCAGCTCGAACTCTAGCTCAAATATCAATATCTCCTCCTCCAGTTTGTTGCAAAAATTTCAGTTTACTGCTGTAAATGAGTCAGGTGTTGTTAGAAGTATCTTGAGGATTAAATCAAATGCTATTGGCGAAGACGGGATTGAGATTAAATTTATCAAGCTCATACTACCCTATGTTATTAGTCCTCTAGTACATATATTCAACCACTGCCTCACTAGCTCTACGTTTCCTTCTATCTGGAAAATCGCTACGATATTACCTATAGGTAAAAAGCCCACGGCAGCTGTACCGAGTGATTTTCGTCCAATAAGCCTTTTGTCGTCCATTTCTAAAGGCCTCGAATCTCTTATGGCTGAGCAGATTTCCAACCATCTTTGTGCACATAATCTCTTGTCTCCTCTTCAGTCAGGCTTTCACTCAGGACATTCCACGTTCCACTGCTTTAGTGAAAATTCTCGAAGATTTAAGGTCATCTTTTGATAAAGGTTATATCAGCTTAGTCTGCCTCTTAGACTTTTCAAAAGCGTTCGACAGTGTAAGCCACCATATTCTTTGCAAAAAATTGGAAATCTGCTTCAGCTTCTCGGATTCTTCTGTACATCTCTTGAGTACAACCTCAAGGGTCAGTTCTGGGACCGCTTCTGTTTACAATGTATATCAACGACATCTTCTCTCTATGTAAGAATGTCACAATGCATGCCAATGCGGATGACCTGCAACTCTATCTTTCCCGACCGACATGCCTCATTGAAGATCTTTACGCAAGAGTTAATGAAGATTTGGATGCTGTCAGCAGATGGGCTGATGCAAATAAATTGAAGTTGAATCCTCTAAAATCGTATGTCTTACCAGTAGCGAAATCTAAATATCCTCTGATTGATCTGCCTCCTAATTTCTTAAGCGGCACTAAGCTTGACTTTGTAAACAAAGTTACTAATCTAGGATTTGTTGTAAACTCTTCTCTTACGTGTGTAGATCACATAAATGGTGTGGTAAGTAAAGTTTATTATTCCTTACGCAACTTTAGGAAAACTGCTTCGTTTGTTCCCACTGAAACTAGGCGGAAACTAGTGATTCAATTAATTGTACCTCTTATTACATTCTCTGACGTTGTCTATAGCAAGCTGGATTCTAGGTCACACCACAAGCTTTTATTGGCTTATAATAATGCAGCAAGATATGTGTACGGTATCCGAAGATTTGACCATATCTCATCATTCAGAAATCCCATACTAGGTCGCAGCATTACAAATCACCTTATTGCAAGAAACTGTATTTTTTTGCATAGGCTTGTAACTCTGAAATGTCCAAGCTACTTGTATGATAAACTTCAATTCTGCAGATCAATTAGAAATTTATCTCTCGTAGTTCTCCATTTTCGTTACAATGAATCTAGTAGAGTGTTTTTTATTAGCGCAATAAGACTCTGGAACTCCCTACCAAACAACATAAAACGCGTTAGTAACATAACGAAATTTAAGCATCTAATCTATGAACACTTCTCTTGACTCTTCTTATAATTTTCGCTTTTCTGAAACCAACTATCCGAACTTTACTTTTCTCTATCACAATGGTTACCCATTTCTCAAATTAAATTCATTTCGTTCAATTATATTTTATCAGTGTTACTATAATTTATTGCAAACTTTATAATTGTACTGCTTTTATTATCACTTTTATAAGTTGTTATACCAATTGTGAGTTCATATCTATATTAAATAATTAAATTGTTGCATTTAAAAGAGCTTATCTTGCATGCTAATACCTTTATTACTACAAAATAAATAAATAAATAAAAATAAATAAAATACAAAAATAAGCTTTTATTTTTCGAAATTTGCATGTATTTTTAAAATTATCGGTTGATAAACCTACTATTATTTAATCTGCAATGCCAGGTACCGGTTTAAAAACATTTATGTATATTCTTGAAACTATAAAAAATACATTAAGCAAACAAAAAAAAAATTGTTTTTTTTTTAACTTACACGTATATTATACCTTAAACTGTTTTTGTAGTTAAATTCAACTGACAAATTCGTCAGGGTAGAGTAAAGTGGATCAGGTTAATACGATGTGGCTCACTTTCCTGACAAAATTCGTCAGGTTAAAAGACCCTAGATCGGGTAAGAGCATTTTCCCTGAGTGTATGACTATTATCAAACTAGTATTATCAAAGTAGGTGGCGGCCGTGGCGCAGTGGGCAGAGTGTGTGGCCCAAATGCCAGAGAATCCTGGTTCGAACCCCATCTAAGACAGAATGTTTTTTAATTGAACTAATTTTTCTATTTGGCCGTCACCTCTCTGCAGACAATGGCAAACCTCAGAGAGTAAAAACAGCCATAAAAATCTTCTTGAGAACATTAGCCGTTTGGAGTCGGCATAAAACATGTAGTCCAGTTCTCGGTCATTTGTGTTCAAACATTTCGCAACACAGACAACTCAATTGATCACAAGAAGCTCGGTCAGACTCCTTTCAAGGGCTGAAATGGCCATTTCGTTTTTTTTTTTTTATTTTAATAGTAGCAAATATGAAGATATTTTAAATCTCTTTACAAAACATTTCAGCACAACTTGAGAAAATTGTACCACAATTTACAGAATAAAAAAATAGCAGCAAGAAAAAATTTTAAAATACGACACATGATATTGGCACATTGCATCTTATGTTTAGTTACGCAAAAAAATATATAAAATCGTGGAGCTAAATTCATACACAAAAACTTTTTATTCTTCTTTTTCTTAATCTTCACTTCGGCAACAGTTTTTTAACATCCTGAAAAAATTTTTTACAGCCCACATCTTTGTTATTTGCTAGCAAAAAAAAAAGATGAACCCTGTTTTACATATATTTAAGTGTGGAACTTTGAGTGGTGAGTTCGCAAAGTTCACAAAGTAAGAATAAAAAACTAACTGAAAGACTTTCGTTCACTTGATTAGAAAGAAACATTTTGAGTAGCTGCTTAAAATGCTTTGAGAGCAGCAGCAGCTGCTGAACTTTAGCCAAGTTTTGCTGAACTTTTGTTTAATATATTGTAAACTTTTGTGGCAGCTTTTGAACTTTATTGATTAGATTAAAATTGTAACATAGGAGAGAAAAGAAAAGGTAGCAACTCGCAAAATATGCAAAAAATAAATTCATCTTAAAATTTTCTTATAACTGCTGAACCAATTCATACAATCTTAACACTTCTGCCTTACTTATTTTATCTTCGTTGTTCTTTTGTATTTCTTATCTAACCTTAGCTTATCAACTCCACCGACAACGTGGTCATTCTTAAACGCGTCACTCTACAATCAACAGGTCGTTATCGCTGTGAAGTTTCCGGTGAAGCGCCATCATTTCAAACTGTTTCCGGCCATGAAGACATGATTGTTGTTGGTAAGTTTTTAGTGCCATATTTGAATTATATAAAAAATTAGCCATGGCAGCAAATAAAAATAATGGCACAACAACAAAAAAAAAAAAAGTGGTGTGCAACATACAAAAAAATTAACTAAATAACAAACTTACATCAAAATTAATGAAACTAATTAATTTTGTTGCAAAACTAATTACAATTTTGTGCACTTTATTTTTTTTTTGTGCCTTTGTGTTCTTTTTTGTTGGCAAAAGTTTTTCCTTTATTGCTGCAAAGTTATAACAACAACATCAGAGCAGAGAAAAAAAAAATAACAAGAAGTAGCTATAAAATATTTACAGCAGCAGTAGCGGCAGCAGTAGTAGCAGCAGAATTTCCGGCAGTGCGTAGACACTCATACAGACCCACGCAACTGCACACATTCAGTCTGACATTTACAAATACATGCTTAAGAGCTCGTGGACAGTGATTGATGGGCTACGCTGGCAATAAACATTATTAAACTTTGAACACGCATAAATTTCAAATAAATAAATATTTTATAAAAAAATTCGAAACAAAATCTGAACACAAAGTAAAATTAAGCTGCTGAATTAACTTTCTTGGCTTAATGTGTGAAAAATTTTAAAAGCTTCGAGCTGGAAGCTGTGATTGCTGTGTATGGGCAGCCAGGTGCAGTTGCCATTGCGAATCTTTAGCTTTGCTGATGTCTTAACCGACGCCCTTAAGCCTTGTCTTTATAATTTTCTTGCAGGAAAATCGCAAAAACTGACAAACACCGTTTCTTATATGTTTGCTACTTTTTGCTAAAAAAATTGTTATTGTAAACATATTCTGACTAGCAGCGCGGTTCGAACCCACTGCCTATAGATATTGAGACGGATGCCAATTCTCTAAGCCAGTGGTGTCCAACCGAATTTGTACTGAGGGCTATTTTGAAACCATGACCATGCTTCACGGTCACCAATCCTTATAAAAATATTTTTTTTTTCTCTGAATCTGAAAATGTTTCTTAATTTGACATTGCTAACGTCAGAAAATCTTTTTTGTTGCTTGTTTAATCTAAGGAAAGCTTTAAAATTTGACACTTTTAATGCAGACAAATTAGATTTTGCAGCAAAATAAAAAGTCATAAACAATGAAAAATAGAATAGCAAGATGTTCTGGGGTGGTATTGGCTAAAGTGATAATTGATAGCTGACAATCAAAATCGTCGCTTTTGCTCCATGTAAGGTGATTATCAAATTGACAATCACTTTTTTCCTATTGATTTCATGCGATAGGTATTTAGGTGGCGAAAAAGACAATCAAAACAGCAACTGTCAACTATCACCTTAGCCAATCAGTCTCTTCCATATCAGTACACCATTGTGCAAGTATCTGAAGAATTTTTTGACGGTATGAGTGGCACATAAAAGAATGGAAGCGTCTGCAAAGAAATAGCTCTGCAGCTACAAAACTGCTGTCGCTGTCAATTTCAAACTAGTTCAGGCAGTGTGAACGACCGTGTTAAATAAAAAGCTATTTTTTTGTTTAACATGCTAAAAGCAAACTTGTAAAATCGCCGATTTGAAATATTATTCTGTGCATAATTTTGTTTGCGGGCGCCTATAAATACAGTCGCGAGCTACCAGGCGCCCGCGAACTACCGGTTGCACACCACTGCTCTAAGCCATAAACATGCTCAACAAAGTTATTGATATACTATCAAGTATTAGTTTCTCTTTACATCCTTAGTCTGATGCCCTTAGACAAGAACTTATCAAATCTCAATCAGTTCTTAGATGACGCAGCTTTAAAAGCAACTTCCCTAAAATATTACAAATTAACTTAAACGTTGCTCAACTGCTGTTTGTATTGTTAGCATTGCCTAAAATCGTTTTAAATCATTTTAAATCATCTTTTTGATGTTGTGGTTTTTGTTCGTTTCTTTTAATTTAAGTTTAGAAACGCTTCAATAACATATTTAAAAAAAAGATCTAACATAAGTTTTGTCAATTTTTGTGGACGAGCAGTAAGTATTGGCAAAATTTTTCCTCTCAAAAACAGCCATGATTTTAAGCCGATTTCCGATAGGAACTGCCCCGACATAGTTTCTTGTATTCACTTAAATCCTTTTAAATATAATATTGTGATGTATCTAAAATATTTTTTTTTATGATAAAAAAATTTTATTTTTTGTTATAGTTTTTTTGTAATAATTTTATTAAGACCATGTTTTTTACCAGAATCAATAGTTTTATGGACCTGAACTAAGTAATCGATACATATCGACGGTTTTTAACTATAAAAAAATTTAATTTTTAAATTTAATGTAAAAAAAAGATGGTTTTAAATTTTTGTGTTATATGGGAAATGGTCGTGGCTGTTGGCGGATTCCAAAATACTCTAACACGTGCTCTAATAGAGCTAACTGCAACTTAAATACAAACTTTCACCGATCTACGACAAGTTGTTCCTGAGTTTAAAATGATATGCAAATTTTGTATGGGAGGTGGGCGTGGCAATTTTTTTTTAATCTACCCATATGTTAAATATTCGTGGTAAAGTTGTTTTGATATAGCTTTAATAAAAAAAAGAAAATATATCGTTTTTAATTTTAGGTTATATGGGAGGTAGGCGTGGTTTTTGGCGGATTACAAAATGTTCTTACCTTTGTTCAAATAAAGCTAGTTCCAACTTATGGTATACACCAAATTTCATTAGTCTACGACAATTCATTCTATTTTATTCCAAACGTTGTACGAAATGAAACCACTGTGTGACGGCAGCTTTGCACCTGCAGACATATGGGCAAATCCCAGCGTGTCGGACGTTTCATTCGAACGCTTTCTTGGAAAGTTTTTCATACGATCCAGAAATATATAAAAATGTATAAAAAATGTATACGTATATGTTAATGTATAAACAATTTTTATTCATCTTAATTTTATAGCAAAATTTTTATTTTAAGCAAGCGTTCGGACGTTTCACGAAACGGAAGTCATTTTGAGATTAAGTTCATACTATGTGTAAATCTGCGAATTTATTAGCCGTATAAGAAAAGTCATAAGACAATATTTTTTATAAATTTAACAAGGTTTCAGAAAAGCCATGCGCCGTCTTTATAAAGGGCATAGTGAGGTCATTGTAAATTATTTCATTTGTTCGGACGTTTCGTGTCGGCCATTTCAGATTTTTCCATTTGAATGTATTGGGTAATTAAGTTACTTAATTATTAAGTAATTAAGTCATTCAGAAACAAATTTTATTCTTTTCTTTTCTTGCCTCAATCATTCTATTATTAGCTTTAGCCAATACCTTTCATTTTTAATAAAACAATATACGAAACACCAATTACACAGGGTTACGAAATGAGATCAACTTTTGGACCAGAGAAGACGAAAGCGGTCTTATATGTATTCTTACGCACTGTATCCAAATCCGCAGTCCGTTTTTATCTATCAGGTCGAGTTTAGGAGTTATAGGCAAAATTAAAAAAACAGTTCTTTTTCTGATAACTGCACTAACCTTTTTATCGAAGTAGCCAATTTTAATTATCTTATATAGGTTTGATTACAAAATAGACCTCACTATAACTATCTACAAAAATTCATTGCCTTTTGCAGTTTTAAAGATATCTGCCCTCAAAGTTCAAAAATTTTCAAATTGTTAAATTTTTTTCATGTTTGGAACCCTGTAACTTTGTTTCTTTTCAATTTATTTTGAAAAACTTTATTTTGTCAAATAGAATATCTTATTGGCTTTACAAAAGATTTTATTTTTTGCCAATATCTTTGAAAGTGTATGAGTTATTTAGAAAAAATTGAATTTTTAGCTCTTGCAATTTTTTAAGAAAATTTTATTAAAAACTCTAATTGGATAAAATTACCTAAGATATTGTCAAGAGATAAAAAGTTTACTAAAAGTCCTGCATATTTCTATCAGACAAAAGGAAGAAATAAACAAAAAATTTTTCTATCAACAAAATATAATAAAAATTATTTATACACTTCGCTCTTTACCGTTAAGCATTTTTCAACTTTGTTAATGACATAGGAAAGCCATGGGTTCCGAAATTGTTTTGTAACGTATGTCGAACCAAGCTGTACAAATGTTCAATGGGTGACAAAAAATATTTTTCATTTTCATTGCCGATGCTTTGGAGAGAACCGAAAAACCACACGGATGATTGTTACTTCTGCTTGACGAACGCAATCGGTATAAATTCCAAAAATATGAAGAGACAAGATTTACAAAAAATTGAGAGAATTACAAAGGTTTTTGGGATGAAGGTATGCTAAGCAATTATAGTTGGTCTCTAATACGTGAAACGGACCCAGGCAATTTTAAACGGCACAGTTCTCACGGCACTTCATTTTTGAAATTTTTCCAAATAAAGTAATGGTTTTTTGTTGAAAATTGCTTAAAATGTCTCTTAGATTTTTTTTAAGAAACAAGTGGTAAGTGATTCGTAATCAGCGAAAAAAGTTATATATAAATCGAATTTCTCATGCTTGGGTCAAAAATTTCTCACGAAGTTTCCGCCATCAGATTTTCTTAAAGCAACTTCAATAAAAATTCAGATTTTTTGAAATACCTCATAAACTGTCAAAGATATTAGCAAAAACTAAAAAGATTTGTACAGCTAATAAGACATTCTGTCTAACAAAATAAAGTTTTTGAAAATAAATTGAAAGGAAACAAAGTTACAGGGTTGCAAACATTAAAAAAATTTAACAATTTTAAAATTTTTGAACTTTGAAGGCTGATATCTTTAAGACTACAAAAGACAATGAATTTTTGTAAACAGTTATTGTAAGGTCTAGTATTTTTAATCAAACCTATATAAGATAATTAAAATTGGCTACTGTGGTAAAGAAGTATAGTGCAGTTATCAGAAAAAGAACTGTTTTTTAAAGTTTGCCTATAACTCCTAAACTTGACCTAATAGAGAAAAACGGACTGCAGATTTGAATTCAGTGCGGAAAAATACATAAAGAAACACTTTCGCCTTCTCTGGTCCAAGACCGTGTATACCTGTGTTATTTACTAAAAATAAAATCTATATTTGTAAAACACTGATCACCATGGTAAATGAATTAATCTCTAAATTGCTTAAATAAATAGTATTAAATCTTTCTCCAAGATAATGTCCGAAAATTATAAGTCTTTCATAACTTTATTTTTCACCTTTTTTTGACAATTTTATGGATTTGCCTATACATGTTTTTAACCCTCACGTGTATACAAAGGTACCCGGGTACCTTTTGCAATTTTAAAGTGAAAAAATTTAACTTTCGTCCAAAGAACTATATAGTCAAATCGATAGTACCTTCCTAAAATTCAATTTTCTGTTCAAAAGAACTGTTATATTGAAAAGAAAATGTTTAGGTAATTTTTTATAAGAGATTTTTTATTAATACCCCTTTGTCTTATACGAAGGTACCCGGGTACCTTCATATAAAACACATGCAAAATCTTACGCATTTTGTCTGTTGATTTTGTGTGTTTATAACATCATGTATTACTGTATAGAAATTTATTCTGTTACATCAAATAAAATGTCCTTTTGGTTTTGCAATATCTGCTCACAGAATTCCATACATTTTCTTTCAGTTTGATGCAACACATTAGAAACGCCATATTACTCGCGCATTTTTCAAAAATACTCGCCCGATGCTTTCATTTGAAAAGTAGGCGTTGAAATTTGAATTGCACATAGAAATCAGTTCGTCTCAGTTTCAGCAAAGTTAAGACGTGTTAGGAAAATTTGATTTTCTCTAAACTTTTGTGTGAAATAAAGTGAAATTACTGCGAAACAGCATAAAATATGAGCAATAATCAACGTGAAATAAAACGAATTAGTCGGTAATATACTCCTCCAATTTCGGAAATATAGGTCAGAATATACAAAGTTTGTTTCTTTCTATCGTAGGCTTCCTTTGGAGCGTCAAGAAGAATATTATTTGAAGTTATTAAATGAATGTAGCCAATCAGAGGATAGTGATTTCAACGATGATTCAGACGAAAACTTCTTCAGAATCTGCATCAGAAACCAGTGATTCGGAAAATTCACATAGTGGAGATGCAAATAGTGATAGTCCAGCGTCAGCATCAGCAGCAGGATTCAGTGAATCGAATAACACCCGTAGTGGAGATGAAAATAGTGATTGTTCGCCTGGCATTAGCGGTGCTTTACCACAGATATTATTTGGGCGACAAAAGAAAGAAGCAGAGCGCTGCATATGGAGTACAAACGCGCCAAATCCAGCCAACAGAACACCTTCCCATAACATAATTCGCGGAAAAACTGGTGCACATAAGTCGTCTTGCCTATTGTCTGAATTTGAATTGTTTCGTTTGTTCTTTTCTGAAGAAATGTGCAGCATAATTGTTCGTGAAACTAACCGAAAAGCCTTGATAGTGTACACCGCTATTAGTGCCAAAAACCCGACTAAACCGCCGAAGCTATGGTCACCATTGACTCTTCAAGAGTTATATGCATACATTGGTGTACTTATAACAGCAGGTGTACATCATTCAAATAATGAACACGTAGCCGAATTGTGGAAGTTATCATCTTTACCAATTTTTCGAGCAACAATGGGAATCACCAGATTTTTGCAAATTAACCGGTTTTTGAGATTCGACAACAATATAACTCGCGTATTCAGGATGAAGGATGACAAGGCAGCGCCCATTCGCGATTTGTGGGAAATGATGAATGCCAACCGCATAACAACTACAAGCCAAATGAATGCATCACTATCGACGAACAGCTTTTCCCATATAGGGGTAGAACAAAATTCACCCAATATATCCCATCTAAGCCATCGAAATATGGCATAAAAATTTGGTGGGCTTGCGACTCAAAAACGTCATACCCATTAAAAGGAGAAATTTATACCGGTAAACCAGCTAATGGTTTACGTGAGACGCAAGTAGGTGCCAAAGTGGTAAAACGGTTGGTGAAGAGCTGTGAACGTTCAGGTCGAAATATTACGATGGACAATTTCTTTACATCGGAGGAGCTAGCAGACTATTTGTTATCAAAAAATCTTACGTTAGTTGGCACATTACGTATGAACAAGCCGACCATCCCAAAAGAAATGCTTAAAAGTAAAACTCTGCCCATTAATTCCTCTATTTTTGGATTCTCTGGCAGGAAAACTATTGTGTCCTACGTGCCCAAAAAGGACAAAGCAGTAGTGTTGCTCTCGACTATGCACCATGATAAATCGGTGTCAGGAGACGACCAGAAGCCGGAAATCATTAGATACTATAATGGCACAAAAGGAGGGGTAGATGTAATGGATAAGATGTTGACTCATTTTCATAACAGTTCCTGTTATATTTGCTCACAACAACGTAAACCACAGCGCAAAACACGAAAATGCTGCAACTACTGCGAAAAACCAATTTGTCAGGAACACAATAATACAGTCAATATGTGTGATTCATGTTCTCAAAATATTAATTTATAAATTTACTTAACTGACTCATAAATAAAAAAGCTTTAATGACAATCTATATACATTTAATGAGTTTTTTTATATTTCTTCATTCACTTACAGTTTTTCTCATACAGATTGTATGAAAGTACCCGGGTACCTTCGTATACACGAAAGGGGAAAATTTTCGTATACACATGAGGGTTAAACATTTTTTTGGTCTAAATTATACATAAAATTATCAACTCTGCGATATCAAACTGCGAAGAAGATTCGCTTTTTTCAAGCGTGCAAGAACGTATCTGTATTTATTTCCTTCAATCAAGGTTAATTTGATTAGTTGTCAACGAACATACTCATAAACACGAGGTTGTTACTAATTTTTGTATAAATATGCGTTATAAACCACCTTCGAATTATAAGATTTAGACGTGTACTCAAAACTGCAAATTATAAACAAGGCTTGCTTCAAAAATCGACAAAAATAGCATTGGAGTCATATATACTCGTATACGGGTATTTAACAGACGCACAGTGTGCAAAATGGCCTTTCTAGCGCTATTTAATTCAAAACATGTGAATTTCTGTATTCAATCATTTTATTAGGTGGCATTAATCTAAAATAAATTAATATCGCAGTATTTTAGCTATTTTGTAATATGTTAGCCCTTTATGTGCCGTGTAACATAATTGCAGCAAAGCGTTTTGTATTATTTAGTAATATCAAGTGGTTTTCGTATAACAGCAAAAAAATTATGATATTTGGAAAATTTTTCCAATTATGTAAATTTATAGATTAACCCTTAACTTTTTATTTGGTACCTAAATCGACCTAATTCAAGCTGTAATTTGGATACTACGAGCAAAAAAACGCACAAATTCACTTAAAATTATAAATTGCATGTTAATGCAATTTTGGGACAACCCTTATTTTGAAAAAAATTTCCAAGGATGTAGACTTAAAGATTGACCTTTGACCTTTTATTTGACTCTCCAACCATCCATCTCCGATAAATAGCTTGCATTCAGTTAGTTTACATGTTTGCAACCCTATTCTTAGCTTAACATTATAATACGTATACATCAAGTCGATAAAAGTAATTCTCAAACAAATAAAATATACTTTTCCAAGCCCCACATTTACTTGTATCCATTTTTGGATATTACAAATTTTGGCTAACATTTGTAATTTTTGCTAATTTTGCTAATTTTGGAAACAAAATTTTGATAAAATTCGATTATATTATTTAACATATCGCTTCGAGAGCGATACAACGAGTATAGTGATTTTCCAACTTTTCAATACCACTTTTATAGTACGATTTCTCTTTTTCGTCAAAATAAGCCTCAGTTTCAGGGATCCATAAAAAAATGTTTGGAAAGCTTTTCAGATTTCACTCCAAGCAAACCACAGAACGAGGCGTAAAAAGCTTCGCTTCAAAAAAAATCGGTGCAACACATTCCTCTCACAAGGCCCGTAGTCAGGGGTTTTTTTTTTGGATTTAAATCCTCCTCAAAGAGTCTAGAAAGTATAGAAAATAATTCGAAAAGACTGTATTAAAACATAAAAAAAAATATTTTTCTTTTTAAGGCATATCGAGATTATCATGTCAATATATTCAAAAAAGCCAAAGATATAATTTTCAAGAAAAATTTCAAAAGTTTCGCTTGAGAAATAAAAATGATTTTTGAAAAGTTTTACTTTGCTTACAGTGGTTACAATAATTTTATTCGAATCATTTGTAAGAAGTTTTCATATTAAGAATCATTTTCAAGTTCAAGTTCAAGTTCAAGTTCTAAGTTCAAGTTCTAAGTTCAAAGTGTTCACGTGTTCAAGTGGTCAAGTTCAAAAGGTGAACGAATATAATTTTATAAATTGACGTAAATAACCGCACAACCAAAACATATAAGCACCCAAGGTTTACTGGTATTCAATCAGAATGACTATATGAGCACTCAAAAGTGCTGAAGCCTGAAGTTATCATTGATGATGACATTTCAACTTGCAAGGTATGAAATTGATGAAAGTAGCAATCCTTATTGATTTGTCGGTATGGTTTTAGAATTATGCAAGTTGATAGTAACGCAGTCTGAGCTTTATGCTCAGCAAAAGGGACTAAATTTTACATCTTCGGTGGAAGAGCTCAAGGCTTTTTTGGGTATAATTATACGAATGAGTTTTGTTAGAGTGCCTACGTTGCGCTTATATTGGCCAACAGATCCCACATTTCAACAGTCCCACGTATCAAACGTTATGCCGAGAGAAAGATTCGAGGAAATTCTCAAAAATATTAATAACGTAACGAAAAAACGGATACTACTGATCGAGGTTACAAAATACAGCCTGTTATTGATCACATAAACGAAGTGATGACGGAAGCATTCAGTTATGGAAAAAAGTGTCCGTTGACGAGCATATAATAAAATTTAAAGGTAAAAATGCTATGAGGCAGTACATGAAGGATAAACCAACGTCATGGGGCTTTAAGATGTGGTGTTGAATGATTCTGAAACTGGGTTTCTGTATCACACTCAACTTTACACAGGAATAAAATCACATGTAGAGCATGGTCTTGGACAAAGAGTTGATTTGAATCTTTGTAAACCATTATCAAGCAAAGGCATAGAAGTATACTTGGACAACTTTTTCACATCCATTAATTTGCTAAATATATTGCTAAAAAATAGTATCTAGGCTTTTGAAATGATTCGAAGCAAAAGAAAACACATGCCAAAAAACTTTCCAACTGATAAAATAATGAAACGAGGTGATATCTCACATTTTACATCAAACGGCATTTCTGTAAAATGGATCGATAATGGATCAACCGTAACCGTTCCTGTGAAACGACACATATTCGGCCAAGCTGATTAAGTTGGGCTGATTAAGTTAAGTTGATTAAAGGGGCGGTGTAGACCTAATGGATAAAAAAAAAAGTTTATTATGAGTATGACCGAAAAAGCATATGTCACTTTTATATTCGGTTATTCTTTAATTTATTAAAAGTATATATTCATAATGCTTATATTGTATACAATAAGATTGTGGTCACCAATGCTACAGCAAACAAAGTATGTTCAATAGAGTTTCGTTCTACTCTGGCTACTGAAATGATAAACGATTTTAGTTCTCGTTTACGTCAGCAGCCAGAATCAGTTTCGAAGAGAACACACAAAATCAGCAAACAAAAAACGGCACATAATATGGAAAAACGTGAAAATTGGAAACGATTCGTTCAATGTTCGGAGCAAAAATTTTATAAGCGAAGAAACGTTTATTACCAGCAGTGTATGGTTTTTTATTCTTCACAACAACACGTAACTGTTTTGGAACGTAGCATGATTAAATATAATAACAATAATATTTAAAAACATTTTCACTACTACATATTCTTTGAATAAAATACACACAAAACTTGTTTCGTTTAATTTTTATTATATTTATTTTTTAATCAAAAACTTCCACAGACAACGATGGGCAAGTATGTTTGCCGGCCTCCCACCCCTAAGGTGGTGGTCCTAGTTCATCAAGACGATTGATTTCAGCTAATACGAGGGCTTGGAATAAGAATATCGCGTTTATTTTAAAATGGAACCACGGGAAATCTTACCGTCGTGAAGAGGTTAAGCTTCTGAACTCTCCAACTTCTAGCAAAAATTTCGTCCAATGTTAAGTCTAGTTTCCGAATAACAAGCTTCATAAAATCAGTTTAAATAAAATATGCCTTTTTCCAAAGACTAATCTTTTGAAAAATGTATTCCTAAAAACATTTTATTCAGTGATTTCTATGGGGAACTGTACTCGTCTCTGTGGTCATCTCTCTTTTGCCTATTTAAAAAAATTCAATTTCAAGAATATTTTTAAAAGTAAAAGATTTTGCTTAGAAAAATTGCCATATCTTTGTCTATATTTTTGAATGGCCCTTTTACATGTGTATTTTTGTAAAAGCCCGCTCATCGAAAATCCTGGCTACGGGTCTGCCTCACACTACACGCAAAGCAGATATATGAAAAAATATCAAATTTTGAAGATTATCATGTCGTACTCATTTTACTAAAGAAAAATGAACGCATATACTTGAATGTCCACCACTGTTGCATCAACGACAACTTTTTGCCAGTGGAGTATTATATAGCATATCACAATACTCTCTGAGGTATGAGAATTTGATGATTTCTAGAGAAGTGAAGACAGCACAGAAATTAAAATACATTACTAAATGTTAAAATCATATTCACTGAGTAATTACTAAGGCTTTTAACTTAAGCTGAGACTTTTATTAGTGTCGTTTTTAAGAAATAAACACAGGATCAAATCTATGTGTAATTTGTAGATAAAAGGACACAAACTCTTTTTCACTCACAAAGATGTAATTCCAGTAGCAGAATGTTATAGCAACTTATAACAATTTGACTGGATATCAAAGAAGTTTCTGCAATTCTTCCTTTTTCTGTGCTATTTAAGCCTATGCATGATAAATGCAAAAGTTATGCAGACTGGTTTTTTATTTTTCTTCTATTCATTGTAAGGATCTTATTAATGTTTCGCATCGTGTTTTCTCCATATTTTTTGGTTTTTATTTTTATTTTTTGTGCCTACAACTTTGAGCTTTATAGTTTGTACAATAAAGGATTGCCTTTGCAGGACTGTGTATGAGAGTGTGAGTTATGTGTTGAAAAAGTTCCACTGCGTAAAGTTGTTCTCTATATGAACTGAAGTAACCTTTATAGTAACCATGCTTTAAACAACATTCTAAGCTGAAAAAAAATTTATTTAGTTTAAAAAACATTTTCTAAAATTTTGTTTGAAGCGTGTTTGAAGTATGTTTTAAGGGGGGAAAAAGCAAACACCTTTCAGATATATGCATTAAAGTAATTTTAATAATTGCTAGATAATAAATAGTTCCTCGTTTTATAAGAATTGTACAAACATTTGGTTTCAAGCTTTTTCAGGCCCATAATGACTCTGAACACACTCATGCATTTTAAAATTATATTAAAATAAACCTTTATTTTATATCTTTTAATAACATTTAACGATAGAAATCTCTAAATTTATCTGCATATTAGCTGCCACATTTGTAGCTCATACTAAAGAAACGAATTTAATGAAATATTTTCATTATTTATAATACATACATGGTCAGGAAAACACAGTCAGCTAGACCCAGGAACAAAATCCACACATAAGCACTGCATTCACAAGGCTAGACTAGAAGAACATCCTGTGTGTGTGTATTTGTTATGAATATTTTTGTTGTTCTCATTTTCATCTTTGTTGGTGTGGTTGTTGTTGTTGTTGTTGTTATTGTAATCCGCCTAGCAAATTGCCGTTGTACGTGACTCAATGCAACTTCATTGTTACCATAGCTTTGCACTCTACTGTTACAATACCCGCTCATCTTCTTCTGATTCTACTTCTTCTTTTTCACATTTCACCGCATTCTTCACAGTTTTTGTCATGCTTCATGCCGCACACTTAATTGGAAAATTTTTATCCTTTGGGATAACTTGGTGCAGCCATAAAAATGGAACGAAGTGCCAGGAAGAAACGTGCAGCAGCAGACAAACCAGCAGCAAATAACTCTTCACTGCCGAGAATCACTGAAAATAAATCCAAATTTTTGGCAACAACTGGTTACGCGTTCTGGTTCATAGTGGCGAGCGAGCACTTCTTTGCACTTTGCCATTTACCGAGTGTCTGTGTTGAGCCTTTTTATTTTATCTGTTCTTTTACAATTTATAATTAAAATTTCAACACGAAATACAATAATAAATTTCAATGTTTAACATTTCGTCTGCAATTACGTCATAGGGAGTGAATGAAAAAATCAACAGGATAATTCTTGTACCTAAAGTAATGTTAGGCAATTTTTGAAATTAACTGCTTGTTCGTCATTTGCTAAAAAGGTGCAAATATAAAAATTCGCTTTGCCCAATTTGTACAAATTAAAAATATAAGTCTTTTAAATGAACTGCTACAATTTGGAAAAATTATCTCTGAACTTAAGCAAAAAGCTAATTTTGAGAGTTTAACTCCGCCTAAAGGATTTAATCGCCTACATTTTTGTGTTAACTTGAAGTGCGGATAAAAAATGGCTTATTAAACACTGTTAACAGGTACCCAAAAAAATTATGGCTACTTGATGTAATTAAATCAACTGTGCAAAATAAATACCTAGCACTTAATTAATTCCGTTATTAAAGGAACAAAATGATGTTTACTTTATTTTTTAAAAAATAAACATACATATTTATTAAAAATAAAAAAAGGACAACAATTTGTTATTTTACTGTTTTGATATAAATATTGATCCATCCAAATCGGCGAAGTCAATTAAGAAAATTGAAAAAATTAAAAAGAAATCACATTTTCACTTCAGGGCGATCTCAGACAAACAATTTTTTAAAAATTTTTGTTTTATTTAGTTTTATTGTACATCTATTTAAGAATATATGACAACAATTTCAAATCAATCCCGCTTACAATACAGATTCTACAGCGCTAAAGACCCGGTGCGCGAGGTTACCAATCGATGAAAACGAAGAAGCTGTTAAAACGCGTGTTGTTCTCTGTATGTGTGTATGTAACAGTGTATGTGCTTATGGAATATTTGTGAGTACATATAGTATATAAACTATAACTTCCCAATAAACCAAACGAATTCGTTTCGATTTCGAGTTGAAACCGAGATCTCGGATATTCATTTCGAAAACGAAGTTCGTTCTCAATTTCCTATTGAATCCTGGAGAAATGTACACTTCTTTCTCGAAACGAGATTTTCAATATAATCGAATCACTTACGAAACGAGTATTTAAAAACTAGCAAATCGTTTTCAAATAATTTTAACAATTCATTTTCGAAACGAATTTTTACTTACCCAAACCGATTTTTATGAAGGTTTTTGGCTTACAGTATGCATTGCTTGCAACATTTGGCAGAAAATGCTCGAAATATTGGATCATTTAATAAATTCAGTGTATTTATATATGAAAATTTTTTACATAAATTAAGCGTAAAGCAAAAAAAAAGGATAATTTTGTACTCAAATTTATAATAGGCAAGTAGAGCAAAGCATATGTGGAACACTAAAAAAAAAAAATGAATTATGACCAAATTAATATTGCTGAATTTAAGGAAGGATCATTTTCTTTTCAAGCATCCCAATTAGAAAGTGGTTTTAATTTTTACTCTTCTTAGAAATGTGGAATTTTACATAAAATCTTTTTCGATATATAAAAAATTGTCGAATTCATGTCGAATTCGGATCGAATAAGAGATATCTGACCCGAGTTCTCGATTTCGTTACTAATTCGAAACTAACCCGAGTCCATTTTGTGCTTTATTGGGTTGTAGAGAAAAAAAAATATTTATTTGTTACACTTTTGTTTTGAAGTTTGACCGCTTTGATGCTAATAATGTTTGAAGCTTTAAATGCGTTTTCCTCTAAAGATACTTCTTTAAAACGAGCCACACTACTGCAAACAAACTTATCGGCCAATTTTTTTTTAATCTGTTTTTAATGTAATTCTACACATCTTGTACCAAACTGAGCGTCTTTGAAAATCTTGTGAGTTTTTCGACTTTTTTTATCTACGTTTCATAATTTTCTAAATTTTCGATATTTTCATTTCAATTTTGGTAAGAGGAAGGCATTCGGGGATCTATTTTTGAATGCATTTTTTTTTCAGGCGATCTGGAGCCGCGCTATGATGTGACCCGATTTTCACGTTTTTTGGAATACACCAACTTCAGCGCCATCCTTTTACATAAAAAATATATGATAAAAAAAATTTTTTTACTTATAAATTTTTTTTTACTTGCAAATTGAATTTTTTGTATGCATAATAAACTTTTTTAGAAAGCATCTTTTAAAATTTGCCTTAATTTTACCCGATTTTGCCTAAAACCTCCCTTAAATAATATATTATTATCAACATGTCAAACAAATTAAAGGAACTTAGAAAATCAAATACCTTACTCTATCCTTATAACTTCTGCAGTATTGCGGGTCATTCTGATATTCTGATACCAAAGTGCGGGATCTGGAAATTGATGAAATTCTGGGAAAATTAAAACATCGAAGTTTTTGAGGTAGCTTATAACGAATATGCAGTTAAAAAAAGCCAATATTGAAATACAAAATGGCAGATTCAATATAGCCGACATTAAATTCTAAAAATATATGAGCTATACGCAAAACTTGTCATTCGATATTTTTTTTTTTTTTTTTGTAGTTCAAAAAATATCCGGAATTTGTAATGAGCAGTACTGAAATCCAAGATGACAAAAGAAATATGACCATGAAGTATTAAATCCATATGACATATGACATGAAGTATTAAAGAATAGAATGAATGCAAGGGCGTTCTCAGGGAGAACCAGAGAGGGGCAGTTGCACCACCCCAGAACTCAGACAAAAAAAAAATATATATTACTATTATTATTCAAATTTTTTCCAATTTTTACTTCAAATTTTGAAGAGGCTGCAAACAAAAAAGTTAATGAGTAAAAATGCTAACAAAATTTATGTTTAAGCAGGCAACTAAAATGTGCTCTAGAAAAAAAATTATTGTATGGGAGTATTATGGTATGGTATATTATGGCGAATTGTATGGGAATTTTAAGCTTAGGCTTATTCACTCAAGCAAGTTATTGTTAAAAAAATTGCTTTGAAAACACATATATTCTATACCCTGCCTAAAACAAATATTTGAATTATCTAAGCCCAAAATCCAAAAATACAAAATTAATAAAAAAAACTAGCACGGATGGCTTATTTTTGGCTTTTTTGAGCATATTTTTGAGCTACTTTCTGGTAAAAAAACGCAGGTGCTTCGTTGGACACACGATGGACACCGCTCCATACAGCCTTGCTACTATTTGCTGATATAACTGAAGCTATATTCACAGATGCTATATAAACAGCTGCAGTATATTACAGTAATCTGTTGATAGCCATACAACAATAATCTATCAATAGATTATTGTGTTGTGCTCCAGCATAGCTTCAGTTGTAATAAATATTGAATCAATGACTCTGCGTGATGAAGGAGCTTGGCTCGATGGTAGTGTAGTGAACTCTTAATCGGTGGGTGTGGGTTCAATCCCCACAGCGGATGAAGGAATAATTTTAATATATGATATTATATATTAAATGTGTTCGTTGTAATAAACGTAAGCAACAAGGAAGCCATACATTTGTAAGAAACCGGCTTTTCAGTTCAAAAGCCACACTGGTAAGCTCCAATTTGTGTGTTTTGTTATCGGCTTTAATCTTTCACACAGTACGCTTGAGAGAACCTTATTTGTGATGGAAATAAGACTGATACCTCGATAGTTGGCGCAGATTGTTGGGTCTCCTTTCTTATGTTTAGAGCAAAGTACGCTGAGATTCCAAACATCGTGCATGCTTTCCGCTAGTCATATTTTGCTGATGAGCTGATGCATGCACCTTATCAATTCATTGCCTCCGGTTTTAAATAAATCAGCTGACAGGCCGTTAGCACCAGCTGCCTTTTTGTTTTTAAGTCGTTGGATAGCAACTCGAACCTCTTCATGGCTAGCTGGTGGTACCTACACTCCGTCATCGTTGATTGGTGGCACAAAACTGTGCTCTCTATGGGCGGCATTGATGGAATCGTCGCCTGTAAGTAAATTGGAGAAGTGCTGTCTCCACAATCCCAGCACACACTGTATATCCGTATTCAGATCTCCATTTTTGCCTCTAGAAGTGGATGCTCCGGGCTTGAAACCTTGGATTAGACGCTTAACTTGTTGATAGAATTTTCGTGCATCCTTCTTGTCCTGGTAGTATACCTCTAGTTCCTCACGCTTACGCTTTTCCTGCTCTCTTTTCTTGCGTCTGAAAAGGCGCCTCTCTTCCTTCCTCGTGCACGATATGCATTTTGATTTGAACGCTCATTTTCATAATAAGCCTGAATAACTTTAACGCATTGCTCGATTGTGTATCTTCCATGGTTCAAATTGAGTTAGTCTGAAATTGAGAAATGTCAAATGAAATGCTGAAAAAACTGACGTTTAGGTGTGATTAACCACTCTTTATTATAAAAATTTTATTTGGTTTGATCCCTGCTATCAAAAAAAAAAATAAATAGATTGGATTAAAATTTATCGGACAGGCACTGGGTGTAGGCACAATTTTTTTAACAATTTTTCAGGAAACAAAAATATGAACTCATATTTCTTCAAATTAATATTTTTGGTCATCGGTATCTGTTTCTCAGTTATCGTTAAACAAACGCTATGCCTTTCTCAGCATCCACTGAACCTTTTTTGACCTAGGCCCTCTTTTGAACTAGAATAAAGTCCAGGCAAAGGTAGGGCTAGGTTGGGTTAAAGTAGCGGCAACTGCCTATTCTGAGTCTTAAAACTGCTAGTTTCATTGAAAACACAATATAGGGATGATTTGCAACAAACCTAATTCGGATGAACTCAAAATTTATGTACTAAATCAATATTAAATGTCATGTAGTGGATTTGTAATTTTTTTTTTTTCTTATTTCATCTCCAGAACATTTTTTTTTTTTTAAACGTTTCTTGTAACGATGTTCCACATTTTCACATAAAATGTGTTTCTTGCTTGCTGTGTTTTTATATTTTGAGCATTAATGAACAATATAGTTTTTTTCATATTATTTTCCGCCACTGTTTTCAAAAAACACCCAGTAATATCAACAGAAAGCAACTTGATTTAATTAACACGATAGTGAAATGAGGTGCAAGCAATAAAGTTTCATATTGAAAAGCAACATAAAGTATATAAAAATACAACAAAAATAAGAACAAAGATACAACCATTAAGCACAGAACAAAAAATCAATTAATAATGCAGAATGAAACGATTGCGATAAGCAAAACAAGGGTGCCAAGGACAATGCAGCCAAAGGGCACACAACTCGAGGATGATGATGATGATGAAGAAGAGTCGGTGGGCGTGTGAGTACTAGTTGATGGGTTTAACAATTGAGAGAGAGAGAAAGAGAGAGAGAGAGAGAGACTCAAAAGCAATAGAAAAGCTAATCATTTAATTCATACAAGAGATCAAATCAAACGGATTAGCCACAACATGGAATGAAACAGGAAGGTATGTAACTATAAAAGTGAAAAAGAGGAATAAGCGAAAAATCAATGAAGTAAAATAAAATGAAAAAAAAAAAAAAATTAAAATGAAAATGAAACAAGAACGAAGGAGTGCAAATCAAGTAATTACAGAAGTCATTTGAAGATAATGCAATCGTTTCAATGTGCTGCTCATGTCGATTGATTAAGAGTGAAATTAAGGATAATCAAGTTGTTGGGATTGAAAGTGTGCCAATGTGGTGATAAGAACAGCTGGTGGGTGCATGAAAGGCCGGGGAAATAAACTTTGTTAATAGGCTGTTATAATTAATTGTTCAGTGCATTGAGAATGAGTCAGACGGCTGAAATAATTAAAAGGAATTATTTTAAGGATGGAAAATTTCTCAACTATCATTTGTGTAAGCATGATTCATAGTAAAATCTACACCGAGAAAAAGCTTATGTTAAATTAACAAAAAACCTAGCATAAATTATAAGCTGGCTTTGGTAGTTTTCAGTCTCCCAATTACCTCATTAAAACGCTTAACTTTTACATGTTACCTTGTCAATTTTTATTTGGGCGATAAATTAACCAAAATATTTCGCAATTACACATAATTTAAAAAAATTCAAGTTTTAAATATATAACTTTTTTTCGGGTCTTGGTTTCTTATATATTTTTTTTTAAACGAAGCATTTTTACGAGCTTAGTTCTCTGATTTGATTGACTAAAATCGACACTGCAAACTTTTCTTTTTTCGACACCGATTTTCTTAGAAATTTCAGGCTTCCTTGCTGCTTGCGGTTACTATAATAAGAACATTAAATTATATATCAAATATAAAAATCTTTCCTTCGCCCACCGTGTGGATTTGAACCCTCACCCATCGATTGAGAGTTCACTACACTACGCATCGAGCCAAACTCCTTCTTTACGCAGAGTTATTGATTCAATATTAATTACAACAGAAGCTATGCTGCAGCAGAACACAACAATCTATTAATAGATTTTTGTTGAATGGCTATCAACAGATTACTGTGATATACTGCATCTGTTAACATAGCTTCAGTTATATCAGCAAACAGTAGCTAGGCTGCTTGGATCAGTGGGTAGAGTGGTGAACTGGGCATCGAAACTTCCACGATCGATTCCCACAGCGGGCAAAGACATTTTTATTTTTTCTTTTTGTTGATGAAATGTAATAAAATTTACTGCTGTGAATATTAATGTTTGTTTCTTAATTTGCTTTATGTTATTTGAAATTTTTGAATTTAAAAGTTATTTTATGAAAAATTAAAATCAAAATATTATCAAAATTATTTAAAAAAACTATTATCAAATCTATGAAACTGAGAAAAAGTTTCGCTTCTCTCGTGTGTCCAACAACGCACCTGTGTTTTTTTTTTTGCAGAAAATAGCTAGTTTCTTTTTGGCTAGCTTTTTTTAAATTATTTTTTTTGGATTGTGGGCCTAGGGTGAATCAAATATTTTTTTTTTTTTTTGGCAGGGTATTGAATTATGTGCTTTCAAGACAATGTATTAAACAATAAATTGCTTGGGTGAATAAGCATAAGTTTACAATTGCCATACAATCTCTTTACCCAAGCCGACTTAGGTGATTTAACAATTGCTTTTATTCTTGGTGTAGTTTGGAAATTTATGCAATTAAAAATTGACAAAAATGCAAACCACTTAATTCTTTCTTTGAATTTTTACGCTGCAAGCGAGTTGTATATCAAAACCGCAACCAACATACCATAAACATTGTTTATTGCCATTAATTGGCATAACTGCAAGCTTACCACCGGACACATAATTCACTTTGCAGGTATTACAAGCAGGTTGGAGCAGCTCAAACACCAGACTCTACGGTACAAACACATTTGCAGCCATGTAGAAATTTTATTAAAACTTCGTGCAAGCACGGAGGTATTCAAGAAAGAAAAAAAAAATAGGAAATGAAGTTTAATTCAATTTCTTTCAGATATTTTTTTTTTTTTTCAATGCACAAGCTTCATTTAAGAATGAAACCAACATCTTGCGGTGGCACACACAGCCATGCTTGGTTATATAAACACAAACAAGAAACATACAATGACTTCAAGCCTTTGCAGCCAACAGCTTGGCACACGCAGTACGTGATTGTCTCTGACCTGGTTATTTGTCCGCCATTATGATCACATCGATGACATTGTGAATGCAATGGCAAAGTGTTTGTTGTTGGGCGGCTAGATTGGTTCTTTAATACCACGTACAGCTTCTAGTATTATCATCATTTTTGTTATTGTTGCTATTGAACATCTAGTTCTTTTATGTAATTTCAATGGTTTTCTTGTGTTTGCAGTTCAACAATATTATTATTGTTGTTTATTTTCTATGTATTTTCATTTGTGCCCTTGTTTTCTTTAGTCTGATTCATCCTCTGTATCTTTTAGATATATATCAATTGTCCATCACTCACATTTTAAAGGGTTGATAATTTAGGACAGCTACTTAGCATTCGAAGTGCTTAAATGGCATAGAGAAAACATAATAGATTCTTGTAAGAGTTCGTTATGCAGACCATTTTTTTTTTTAACAAAGTTAGTTCACTTGAACGGAAAAGATATGTGGATATTATTATCAAAGAACAAAAGTTAAAAAAAAAAACAATTACTTTCTTCTTTTTATTACTGCCCAATGATATGAAAAAATATGTTTCAAAACTGAAATGGATCCATCATGTAGTTTTTGAAATATCTGGATCCCCAGAAGGCATAATATCTTTGAGAATTCATCTACGTAGGTTTTATTGATTTGAAAGCCCAACAATTTTCCTACAAAAATATTTTTAATAACGTTAATGCAATTTCTGTTAATATTCAGTACATTATTAAAATACTTTTTTGTTATATAATACATTATATGAGTATTTTGCAAAAGCTTTTGTGATCCGTGTAGTCTGTAGTACATTAGAAGGACAATGTTAATGCAAATGTTATTAAAGTCTCAAAATCGGGTTTTTTGAAGCTATTCATATCAGACAAAAATTAGCCTTACGCATCATGTTTTCATGATGAAAACTTGAAATGAAAATTTCAGCGATGAAAAATTCATCGCTGCATCGAATCTCTTCACTAGATATTTTGGAAATTATACCAGCACCTTGCCAACTCGACTTAACTTTTCAAAAATTTATAGGAGTTGATATGAAAACTCAAAAATTGCTTTAAGGTGGGACAAGACATTCGCGGCAAAGAAAACAGACTTTTTTTACAAATTCATAACTCAGTCAAAAACAAATATTTTTCCAAAATTTTGTTTTTATTTTGAATTGAACAAATTACAAGAAAAAAAATTCAAAAAAATATATTTTTCACTACAACATGGTTTTATAGAGCTCCAAACAGGCGGCAGAGAAAAAAAACGGGGCCTCGTGGTTGCAGCGCTGGGAGTTGCAAAAATTGTCCGATCTGGAAGAAATGGCTTTTTTAAATTTTAACAAAATTTTTGGTGATGTTCCAAATTTGAAAGTGTGTTCTTTCGAAAAAAATATTGACTTTAAAAATTCCTAAAAAATCGAAAAAAGCTCGTTTCATACGATAGCGAATCAAGTTTAAAAAAAATACAAAAAAAAAAAATTTCGTCAAAAAATGAACCCGCTAGTGCCGCAACCAGTACGAAAAACATGGTTTCGAGATAAACGCGTTCAAAGTTTGTGAACAAAGAAAAAAAAGGTTACCTTCAATCTGCCATGCCTGCTCGTACTGTATGCCTTCGTTATCTTGTACTGTGCTGTTTCTTATAGTTTTTTTGCAATCGTTTAGCAATGCGGGCTTCACCCTTCACCTTTCAAGTAGGTACGAAATAACAAACACTAAAAGTCAAGTAGCAAGTAAAACAAGTATATACCAGATGCCGTACGTAGGTAGCGCAAAAATTGAAAATGCGCTCTCACTAATCCGGCTGTTACTTTTGAACCCGTAGAAATTTGTCCATGAAATTTTTTTTCTTAGAATCTTAAGAATATTTACTAAAATACAAATTTCAAAAAACTGCCAATGTCATGTAACCCCTTAAGTTTGGTGTGCCGTGTAAGTGATATTTTATCATATCGAGGGATTATATTAATTTTCCTCTATCTGCATTTTGGCCATTTTTATACTCCAACGCGTACTGTGTTAACTTTGTCATTCCGTTTGTAACGCCATTAAGGAGGCGTGGCAGGTATAAAAAAGTACATATGTATATTTTTGATCAGCATCCCCTCCTGAGTCAATGTCCGTGTGTCCGTCTGTTCGTCTGTCTGTACGTCTGTCCGTCTGTCGACAGCAGTAATTTTAAAGCTATCGCAATGAAATTCAAAATATAAGCTTCTTATTAAAAAAGGAAGATCAAGTTCGAGAATGAGCCCCCATGAATGAAGTACCATACAAAGTGACTTTATTTTAACGGTAAAATGTGTTTAAAATCCACAAAAATCAGAGAAATGCCTTGAAATTTGACACGTAAAGTTTGATCTTCAATACAAATCATAGCAATGAAATTTGGAAAAATCGGATAAAAACCACGCCTACCTCCCATACAAAGTGACTTTGTTTTAACAGTAACATCTCTTTAAAATACACTAACATTAATGAAATGCCTTGAAATTTTGCATATAAGCTTTGGCCTTCAATATAAATCCTGAAAATGAAATTGGAAAAAATCGAATGAAAACCACGCCTACCTCCCATACAAAGAAGCTTTACATTAACCGTAAAAGCCCTTAAAAATCTGCTCAAATTGCAGAAATATCTTGGAATTTTGCACATGCGATTTTATATATAACATAGACTATCACTGTGATATTTGGTCTAATCGGAGGAAAATCACGCCTACCTCCCATGCAAAGTGGCTTTATTGAAAACGTTAAACCGCTTAGAAATCTGCAAAAATTACAGAAATGTATTAAAATTTTGCATACAAACTTTGATATTTAACACAAGCCACTCTTGGATATTTGACAAAATCGGATGAAAACCACGCCAACCTTCAATACAAAGTGACGTCATCAAAATTAAAAAGCTTCCGCAACTATATAAAACTGAATGACAGCGTGTCTATGTACCCAAGTTTCGCCCACGTCGTTTATCCAACCCATACATATATTCTTCGGTAAAATGTGGAATTTTTATACTAGAAAAGTGGGTGTGGCATTTTACTTTGCTTACAAATTAATCTTTGTGGCAGCTAAGTGTAAAATTAAATTAAGCGTATGACAGAAATATTTTTGTAGATTATACATAAAAATTTTATAGACGTCGAAAGACTTCGGATATACTTCAGTACGGCCGCGGGGAGGTAATTTAGCCTAGGTACCCTGCCGAAGCTCCATTCCTTACTAGTGTTTTGAATGCCAAAGTGATGGCTGACCTTGGTTGCGTCTATGGTATTTATATAAGAGCGAAAACCAATCCTAACACCTTATTTTAATTAATTAAACTGAACTTCTATCTAAAAACTACAAAACGTAGTACTAAACTAAAAGCCTTACTAAAAAACTGGTATTCAATTTTAGTGTCAGCTTTTGAATTTAGTAGCAGCTGTAGCCTCTGTTAAGCTTATGCTAAAAAATCTTTTTAGATCTGGTACTAATTAGAGCTAGCACTAAATTAGTTTTTTGGTAAGGCTGTTATTTTTTACCTACAACATAAACCTCTATCTGCATTAAAAACAAGTAGTTTTGAAAAACTCTATGAAGATTTTTTATCTTGAAACATTTTCTTATGTTGATACAAATAATTTTCAGTTACACTAGCACAAATGTTTTAGAGTTTGGTGCAGTACTTATTTTAGATCGTCTTTTATGGACTCCACGTAAATAACAAAGGACTTTGGGAAGGATTTTCGATTTAGTTAGCTAAACTCGTCTCCTTCATTCTACCAAGAATGTGAAATTTATGAAAATCGACATCAAACTTTGTGGCTGTTAAATGTTCTGTGTTATGATTGATTAATTTTTGCAAACACAAACGCACATGCCCAGTTGCATACAACTCAATTTTCAATTTTTGACAAATTCAATTACAAATAAAATAATAACATACCTTCACTTGAGATTCCCATGTAAAAATATCAGTATTTTTGACTTTTAACTTTTCTTTTCATGTTAAATACGAAAACTGTTGAAAAAAAACATCAACAATAAAAACAGCAAAGTTTTAACTGTTGATTTCTTACAAAAAATGGCGTTTTTTACTACTATACAAATACCTCTATCTGCATTTATAGAAACTTTTTTTGTAGACATAACCCGCTTTCTGCCATAGCAGTTAAACCAGCGCAAAAATTGAAAAAAAATTTAATGTACAGTGGTCCGTGGACAAATTTGAAAAACAGTGTAGAAGATCAAGTTTTAAAAAATTGTTAAATAAGAAGATGAAACCGTTTTTTCGCTCTCCTGAAAACTTGTACTTTTGCAGATAGAGGAAAATTAATATAGGCCCTCGATATATTTTATATTTTAACGATTAATACTAGAGGCTGTTGGTGTACCTCAAAATGTAACCAAAAGCGTTGTAAGTGCCTGAAAATTTGTGAAAAGACATCCATAGAAACCTCGCTGTAACACGTTATTCTACATAAAAAAAAAATAATTTAAAAAAAGTGAACATTTTGTATCAATTCATAACAAACATCCTTTCCTCAGACAAAAATCACGTACCACTTTTAGTTTCGACGCTTGTAGTTGATTACTCTATGTAGAGTTTTTTGACCTTGAATCACGATTTTCTGGAAATGCGGCCGTGATGGAGAAATTGGGGTGCCAAATTCGTGATTAGGAGCTCGGGTATAATTGAAAACAGTTGTCGGTTTCTTACTCACATTTTGGCCGTCGCACTGTGTAATCTTTGGGCAGGAAATTTCACAAAAAAGCCCGAAATTTCTTGAACCATATTGAGACAAAGCAAAAGAATAAATTGGTAACATTGGTGAAAAGTTCGTTTCGAGTCTCAGTTCGCGTTGTGCCTAATCTCTGATCAGCACTGCTTTTAAAGAAAACACAATAAGTTGTATATTTTACTTAAGAACCTTTTTATTTAATAAAGAGAAATTTTATAAAACCAACAACCTAAAAGTTTTTATAGGACAACAATACCTACATTTTTATTACTGCAAAAAGCTTTTAAAAAATGTCAAGCCACGTCATTTGTCAAACACTTAAATGGCTTAAATAGAGTTGCAGTCGGAGAGAGAGAGAGAAAGAGAGTGATTGAAAGAAAATACTATAAAAATCTACCTTTGAATGAGTATTACGTCTAAGTGCCCGAATAAAAGCTAATAAAATTGATTGGTATGTGTTTTAATTATATTATTTTATGATGTGCGCTTCAAATTTTACAGTAAATAAATTCCTATAGAAAGTTTTTTACAGATTAAAGCTATTTGTTTCATGATTTTATCTGTTTTGGGTTTGTTTGTTTGTTTATTAAAAAGTGAGCAAAGTAAATTTTCATGTCAGAGTTGAATTTTTATGCGTATTTTAGAGGATGCTAAAATTTTTTATTATCCCTGCTGCAGGAACAATAGGATGAATGAAAAAGATACAGTAATTGCAGAATTTTAATATTGAATGTGATAAAATGAACTTGCTGTTGCTGTCGAATTAAGGGAAAGTGCTCTGGGGTAGGGGTTTTTTTAGGGCTGATACAAATATACCGAAATATATTGAATATATCCTAAAGAGGATACTTTCAATGATGATTATGTCAGAGTGAATTATTTTAGTGATATTTAAAAATATATATTTTGAGTAAAAATGTACAGCTACATTTTTACAATTCCATTAAATAATTAAACTTTGACGTTTTGTGACATAAAATAAGATTAAATAAAATTGAGTGAAGTCTGTTTGAGTGCAATATTTATATATATATTTTTTTTTGTCATATTTGTGTAACGCAAATTTTTTCATTTTTGTCAACTTTGAAAATTATATGTCAAAAGTTAATGCTTTATGACAGCTTATCATTTGCCATTTTGACAGTGGGCCTTATTATTTTGAGGCGGACATAAAGTCCAACTCGGTTTATAAAAAAAATTTAAATGTGTTATGTGTTTAGTTTGATCTAAAAAATTTGTATATCGATTTAGGTATAATATACCAAAAGTGAACAAATACACCTAAAGAAGTAAAAAATATCCCTTAAGACGTAATTCTACTTCAAAACCTAAGTTGTACGAAATTTCACTCCTATTGGAATATAAAAAAAACAATAACTGCGGACGCATTTATTTCTAGGATAGTGTAAAAAAATAATAGTATTTGTGTTGACATGATACCAATCAAAAATATATTTGAGGATCAGAAAGTGATGACTAATACATTCCCAATGTTCAGGTAGAGTCTATAGCTGCGGTTACGGATGATCGTAACTGTGTAATTTACAAGAAGCTCATTACAAATATATTGTTTTTACCATGCAAACATTTTCAGATTTGCTCAGAATTTAGTTTTATATTATAATCTGATTGGATACACATATCTTGTTTGCAAAGTAATTGTGCAAGTCTCAATGCAGGTCTTTCTGTAAAATTTTTGGGGTAATTTTTCATGTTTATAAATAAAAATAAAAATAATAACATTTTTGGGGTGTATTTTTTTCTTTTTTCGTGTTTTTTTATATATTTTTGGGGTATTATTTCATAAAAATTAAAATATTTTTTACAATGAAAACTAACCGTAATTTTGTGGATTCTTTTAACTCTTTTTTTATTAGCAAGCACAACAACCAAAGCATATGCGCTACATTTATTGTATTTTATTTATTCTTTTACTTGGTGTGGTCGTGTTTACAAAAAACTCATCTCGAAAATTAACCTTCGCCTTACCAAAGATTTTCCTACACGTCGTTTACCAATACCCATCCGGGTGAGCCGGGTGATTTTTGTATAAGGGACTGCTCATAAACTACGCAATATTTTTTTGGCCAATTTTAAACACTATTCCTCCCGATGTCACACTTCGTCACAAGGTCTTGACAACCGCCCTCCCTCTCCCCTTCGATGTAACGTAACACTTTTATTTTTTCATTTTTTTAAATTTCTTTGGGGTTTCCTAAAATTTAACAGTTTGTTATGAACAAAAACATAAAACACGTTGCATTTATTATACTATAAGTTTTATTATTATGGAAAATCTTCACAATCTTTTATTGTGTCTGACCAACAATTGATGATAAATTTGACCATGTGAACAGAGCTAAGCACAAATTAAAGCTTTTTGACGTTAACAAGAACACAAACCAGTGGCGATAATTATTCCATTGATAGTTCAACAATTGTGAATATTGCTATGTTCAGTGTTTTTATAACATTTTGATGTTCGCTTTGAACGTAAAGTTATAACAGCTGTTTTTGATGACTGCTTTAGAGTAAGAACTCCCACGTCAGTTCAGCGAAAAAGGTTACCTTAGCTCCGGTTGCTGCTTTTACTTGCTCTTGATCTTTGTTTTTTAAAGCTGCTACACTTGTTGAAGGTGTTTCAAATGCCTGTTATAAATTTGCTCGGCTTAAAATAGTTTTAGCTGTCTTTTTTTCGGCTTGTGATCCGTTTATTTTATTAGGTGCATTCTTTTGATATAAAATTAATGCAATACTTACAACAAATTTAAATTTTAATACAATTTAAAATTCTTAAAACTGAATTAAAAAATTTTGTTATGACGTAAAGCATGACCTTATCCCGCCCTCCCCCTACCCCCAAATGAGTAGCATATTTCAACTTGATGTTCTAATACTAGTGCAATATTCAAATTTGGATTTAAAATGCTTACGTATTCGAGTGGCTCAGCAGGGGATAAATAAGGGGATATGTCGCAATTGTAATAAAGGGTAATGAGGGAGGTATTGAAAAATATATCATAAACTAAGTAGAGAATAATGGTTAAAAATTAGAAAAAAATTATCAAGTGAATAGTTCCAACATGTCTCACCCACCCTAAAGTCATGTCTGCGCTACTCTAACTACTAAAAATAAAATAAAATATAACTCAAATACAATAATTTGAATTTTTTTATTATAAAAGTAACTATGTATGCAATATTGTGCTGATTGTCAATTGTTACGATTAATCAGACTTTTCGGAATTTTCATCTAGTGAATTCCATTCTGAAAAAAAAAAGAAATGAGTGGTGAAGTTTTATTTTATGTTGCGATTTAAGATTAGATATAAGAGATAAGATAAGATTAACAGTAGAAATAAAATGTTTTAGTAGATCTTATGCATATCTTATCAGTTGCATAAAACCAGTTTGTGCTGAACCCTTTGTGTTAGCCAAAATAAGTCATCTCGGTCAATCCACATCAACACACTATTGACGAAATTAAAAATAAGTGAATTCAATATAAGGTGAAAATCGTCTTACAAAATGAAATATTGTTAAAAATTGCACCTATCTAGAACAGTATGCGCCTGACATATTTCCCCTGATTTTCTTTCCACTTGAACCATTTCCATCAGATCCTGAATACACCTGTTTTGCATGAAATCTACATACAGAATACAAACATGGGATCATATAAACCTTCAAGGCATTCCAATTAGAATGCCAAAATATTTCATTGCGGTCACCCAGGTGACCAGGTGGTAGGTATTGGTAGTCCACGTAGATAAAAAGACAAATTTAAAAAAAAAAAGATGTACAAAAAGAAGAAGAAATTTAAAAGATAAAGAGTATTTGTTTTTTATATTATTTTAGTTAAATTAAGATTTTAATCAGTGAGTCCGATGCATTTTTAAACTCGAATAAGACCGGGGAAGATATTAAGAAATTATATGCGAAAAGGTCACTCGGGTTGGTATTGGTAAGGCGAGCGTTAACGAAATCCATGTAGAATTTTCTCAGCTTTTCAATAAAAATATTAAACAAAATTTTAAAATGGTGGCAAGGGCATAAAAACTAGATTTAATTAATAAGCCTTTCTTTATAGGGCCTTTCTCAAAAATTTTTACGAGGTATTTTTTTCGAAAATGATATTTCTTTATTTGTTTAAAAAACATTATTACTGTTTCTTTTTTAGTTTAAAAACAAACCATGCAAAATAAAAGAATTCATGACTGAAACATTTTATAAGAGAAATACCATACATCAAATATAGTAACTGAAATAGTAACAGTAAAATAATTCTAATAAATTCTAATAAAAAAAATGAAATGACCATTTCAGCCCTTGACCAAGCTTCTTATTCTTCTTATTAATGTTTGAACACAAATGTTTGAGAACTGGACCTCCCAGCTTTATTCCGACTCCGAACAGCTTATGTTCTCAAGAAGATTTTCATGGCAGTTTTTACTCTCTGAGGTTTTCCATTGTCTGCAGAGAGGTGACGGCCGAACAGAAAAATTAATTCAATTAAAAAAACTTTCTCTGACGTATGAGCCACACACTCTACCCACTACGCCAAGGCCGCCACATTTTTCTAATATATTCCACCAATTTCTTCAAATTAGAAAAGTTACAAAAAAATGCCAGTGTAGGTTACCACACAGATTGCCGATAATCAGTTTACTTCATATTTAAAATATATTTTGTTTGTTAAAAGTAAAATTTTCAATTTAATTTAGAATATATTTAAGTTCTTTACTTCAGGAAAATAATAATTTGTTATTATTCCGAAATATTTATTTCCATTTATTAAACATAGTATTAAATTACATTATTTTTGACCAACATAAAAATGAACAAGAACAACAAACCCATCACCAAATATATAAAAATTCTACGTCCACACTTACGAACCTATCGAAAATGTGTCTTTTTCTATTTTCTTTATCTTATTTTATCTTTCCTCCGAAAAGTCCACCGTGACACGAAAATTAAAAGTTACTAAAAACATATATTTAATGATATTATCTTTATTTAATGAGAAACATTTTTTGATTTGAGCAATTTAAATATAAATTCATTTACCATGATGATGAAATCATCTGCACTCTTTCACAAATGTAATTTTTCTTTTTATTTAATATTTTGTACATGTTTCGTAAACGTTTTTGTTTTAATAAAAATGTAAGGCATTGACGAAAAATAACGAAAAATGGTTGAAGCAAAGAGAGGCAGAATATATTGAATTTGTTTTTTAATAACTAAATCACATAATTATCTAATTTAACTTAATTATCTAATTATTTAATTTAAAATGTCACTTAACGCCATTTCACGTAACGTTTCATACTAAGCCCAATAAAAAAAAAAACGAAAAAATGTTTTTAAATTTGATTACTACGAAAATAAACTTATATACAGGGATGTTCAGAAATCCGATTCACCTCGGAATCGAATTTAATTTCAATGAAATGCTATTAGAAGTAAATAAGATTTCGATGTGAATTGGATTTCAGAACATGCCTGATTATTTCAAATCCTTCTAAGGAAAGTTTTATATAAAAACTCTTGCCAATTTACAGAATTTTACTAATATTGTGATCCAAGTCAAAAACCACTTCTATTTTTTGTCACGTAACGTATCATTTTTGGTGGTTTCTATCTAAGAGCCGAACTTTTGACAACTCTTAGGTTTTACAACTTGTATAGTAAACTTAGTAAGCTATTGAAAAATCAATATAAGGAACTTGTAAGTTAACTTTTTTATTCTTTTTTCACTCATTAAAGTCGTACGATCGTCACGTGCGCCACCACGGAAATGCCCATATCAAAAAAGCTAAAATTTTCATTTAAACACTCAGAGACGGTTTCGATTTCTGCAGAATTATACAAAATGGGCAGAATTTCGGTGTCTGTCAAAATTTCAGTTTTTGTGTAATATTAATTATAATCAAAGATGGGGGTAGTGCACTAAATTTTCAGTTTCAGATTACATGAACTGATAGAGCAAAATTATTCACTACTTTTTTGGTGCTTGCTGATGAGTCGGAAGATATAAGCCTCACTATATATAAGTGATAGTGATAGTGAAAAACTTTCACTAAAGTTGATATAAGAATTGTTGAAAAAAAATGTTCAGCTTCGTGCAACTTTTTTTTTCAACTCAAAATAATAGTGCAAAAAAAAATACCTACACTTATGGTAGTGGAACACAGGAAGTTTTCACTAAATTCAAAGAAAAGGTCAACAGTTTATTTTTAGTATTGCGTATTCAAAAACAAGAAAAGAAAAGATGCTAAAAATTCTTAGCTTCAAGCAAACAAGCTTTTCAAAATTAAAATCGCTTTATTTATTTCCCATTGAAAGTCTATTATTCTAGCAAATAAAAACGATCGCTACCCCATTTAGAAAGTTATATTGTATTATTATAGATTTATTTTATTCGAGGCTGGCAAAAAAAAATTTCAAAGCCAGTAATATTTGAGAGTTGAGTGGAAATATTTAAAATTCCAGCTTTCATGTAGTGACTGCTCGGATTTTGCGCTATTTGAGTGTAGAGGAGGGTTAGTCATTACCACTCAATTTAGTTATAGTGCAACAAAATTACAATATCGCTGAAATCTCTAGAGTGATAGTGGAGAGATGTTTCACTATCACTAAGCTGGTACAAAAATACCCAACAGGAAATCGAGCGCCCCATTAGCGCATCTGAAGCGCTCCAAAAAAACAGTAGAGCGCTTCATTCTCCTTGTGTATAGCGCATTTTTTAACATAGTCATGTCATCAGATGTATGCGCTCCGCTCCCGATGTAGAAAATATGAAATCGTAGCGAGAGCCGAGCGCTTTGTTTTAAGCCGGGGCATTTCGATTACAAGGCAAACACGTCAACCAGTCTGCACATCTCAATTGAAAAAAATTGTTTCTTAATAACAAATAACAGCAAGTTTGATAAAATAAATCAAATTTTTTTATACACACAACACTACTTGCAAGGAGAATGAAGCGCTATTTATCTGCATACAAATAATGCGCATTGAAATTTTTTGCTGGGTAGATACAAAAAACTTAGGCTTACCGTTTCTACCAAAATAATAAAAATAATTAAATTTTTCGATAGTAAGTCGAAATTTAAAAACTTGCTGACGTTGAATTGTGTTCTCAGAAATTATTGTTTTAAATTTTTTCTTTTACCACAGGTCTGCTTTCTACATTTATTGCATAATATTATATTTGGTCGCTTTCGCAGTAAATTAATAAAATATAATAAAAAAAATTTAAGTTTTCCATATAAAGAATATGAATAAAAATTATTGATTTTCATTGCCTTAAACATGAAAAAGACATCATGTTTTATGAAGCTTAACATAATTAAAATAATAAAAACATAAACCATCAAACTTCATAAATTTATACAGAAATTTAAAATGAAAACCTTGTTAAAAGCAACATTTAATTTGGCAGCTGTTTAATACCGAAATTCTATAGAAATTGACCAAATTTGAGCACACAAAGGTAGACAACACTTTTAATTAAATTTGAGGACACACATAAACAGGATAAAATGTAATGCTTTGGAATAACATGAAATTAATGTACAATATAAAAGCAACGCACTCATTTCAACACAGAACCATACGGAAACATGTTGCAGCTATAACTTTGTACACGGAGAAAATTAAAAGTTTTTCTAAATTCGCAGCTACTTTAAATTTTTCATAATTTTTAGCAAAAATTAGTCAAAATTTGCTATTTGAGTTTATAATAACTAAGCAAATTATATCACAAATCAAATTACAATTTGACATTCCAGGTAAGCTGAAAGGCAAAATATATATCAAAAAGATTTTTGATTCTGCCTTTATTTTGAAAATCTGTAAAACAAGGCAGCATACAATATATTGGAATATTACTTTTGACAAGTAATTATTCTATGCAAAAGCAGAACTATACATTAAGGGGGGTCAAAAAAAAAAAAAACACATTTTTCGACACTCATTTTCTGGGAGCTAAATTCAAGTAGATCTTAAATCCAAAAGGATATCTAAATCAGTGGAACCGTCTGCCAGCGGTTTTGATTTAAGAAAATCACTTTTTCGCCAAACATCAACGGTTTTTCGCTGTAAGTTTTTATAAATTTGAAATAATTACCCAAAAGTAGTGTGCAAATGAAAGGTATCTAATACCCCGAAGTTCTGAATAGGAAGATTGTTAGGTTCGAGAATGTTTTTAGTTCAACAGTGTTCAGAATTCTTTTAAAATTTTTGGTATTTTTCACAAAAAGCGCTATAAATCTGCTATTTTTAAGTATGGTATTTTTAAGTAAGATTTGATGTAATATTGATGTAAATAACAAAAAAAAAAAAAAAAAAAAAATCAAAATAGTGGAATCACGAAGAGATTTCTTAAATTCAATTCAAAGACTTTCCTATGAAAATTCATTAAAAAAATAAATTCCACTATTTTGAATTTTTTTTTTTTTTTTATGAATAGATTACATCAAGTCTTTATTAATAATACTAAATTTTCTAAAATTTACAGAAAATTAGCAAATTTTTAGCGATTTTTGTGAAAGGTGCTCAATCAAAAATACTTTTTCCATGAAAATTCATTAAAAAATTAAATTCTGCTATTTTCATTTTTTTTTTTTTATATGTATCAATAGATTACATCAAGTAATTTTTTTTACAATGCTATTTTGATTTTTTTTTTTTTATATGTATCAATAGATTACATCAAGTCTTTTTAACAATATTAAATTTCCCAAAATTTACCTAAAAATAGCAGATTTATAGTTCTTTTTGTAAAAAATATCCAAAATTTTGACAGAATTCTGAACACTATTGCACTAAAAAAATTTTGGAATCTAACAATTTAACTATTCACAACTTTGAGGTTCTAGATACCATTCGTTTGCACCCTACCCCTACCTACCCTTGGGAAGTTATTTTAGATTGATAAAAACTTACGCCGAAACAAACCGTTGATTTTTGGAGAAAAAGGGATTTTTTAAATCAAAATCGCTGGCAGACGGGCAAACTGATTTCGATATCTTTTAGGATTTAAGATCATCTTGAATCCAGAATTTAGAATAAAAGTGTCGAAAAAAATTTTTTTTACCCCTGAACAAAACGATCCACCTTACTATACATGTTTCATGGAAGTTTTACTTTTTGTCAGTTTTCATTTCTAGAAAATGTTTGTGTAAATCAAATCAAAAATATTCCAGTTGTCCCGTTTGTAAGGTCCTTACCAAACGTTGCATCATTTCTACATTAAAAAAATATATAAGAAACGTAATGAACGTACCCCAGTTAGGTCGTTGTAAGATAGTGAGTAATGCTACTTTCGATTGCCCTTACCAAAGCTTTTTCATTGTCTTTTTTTGAAAATAAGACTTTGTTTTAAGAAAATGATGTACAATAGCAATGGAAATTGTAATGCTTGCCAGTAGAAAAATAATGTAGAAATAATAAGTCTTGAAATCAAATCCATCTTCAAGTTAAAGAAATTGGGCTTTCATTCCAACCTCTTGCGTTCGTTGCGTTCTTACTTATGCAATATGAAGTTGATAGTGAAGGTCAAGGAAAACTTTTCTAGAGAAATCGATGCAATATCAGGAGTTCGTCAAGGTAGTCATCTGGGTCCTCTTTTATTTATTTTGTATATAAACGATGTTTCGCATATTTTCAAACATAGCGAATGTTTATTGTACTCGTATGCGGATGATATAAAAATGTTTATGAATATCAAGAACTTTAGTGGTTGCGCTTATGTTCAGGCAGATATTGATGCACTTATTTCCTGGTGCCGCTATAACGGTCTTGAATTGAATTTTTCAAAATGCAAAGTAATGACATATTCACGCATTATGTCATCCCTTTGTACAGACTTATTTCTATGACAATTTTAATTCCTTTCAAAGGGTTAATTTAATAAAAGATTTAGACATTAATTTTGATGCAAAATTTTCATTTAGTTACCATATTGACTATATTGTTTCAAAAGCGAACTACCAGTTTGGTTTTTAAAAAAAAACTTCTAGAGAGTTTCAAAATCCATTTACCTTGAAATCTATTTATATGGGCTTGGTCAGATCTCTTCTTGAGTACTGTAGTATAGTGTGGAGCCCATACTATGAATATGGGATGAACAGAATCGAAAAGATACAAAAAAACACAGGTGCGTCGTTGGACACACGAGAGAAGCGAAACTTTTTCGCAGTTACATAGATTTGATAGCTTAATAATTTTTTCTTTTTAATAAATTAACTTTTAAATTCAAAAATTTCAAATAACGTAAAATTTATTACATATATACAGAAAACATATTTACTGCTTATTTTTTATTGTTGAATGTCAAATTTTCACGCCAATTACATAAACGGGCATATAAAGCCAGCGACTCTCCATTTCAACTCTCCACAGATGGTTGTGAACTTGGCTGCACTGAACAAATTTTTTCCTTCAACAGCTTACTGCGTAGCGAAAAAACTGTCGAAAATTTTTCAGATTTCACTCCAAGCAAATCATAGAACGAGGATTAAAAAGCTTCGCTTCAAAAATATATATTAAAGAAAGCATACGAAACAAAATTTAACAAACATTTTAGATACCTTGCCGATTTTATGTATGCGTTTGTTAATTCCATATGAATTGATATCATCTATTTTTTTGACGTTTAAAACATAGAGTGTAAATTATTATCTAGAGATTGCATCAACTCTGCTAACAGTGTTAACAGAGTTATTTCACTTAAAAACATGAAGAAAAAAAACTCTGTTAACCTCTGTTAACACATGCCAGAGTATAAGCAGTGTTGATGCAATCTCTACATAATAATTTATAGTCTATGCCAACAACACCACAAACGCATTCACAATACAAATACACCGATGCTGGAGACATCTTGTGGCAAATAAAAGCAAATTTTTGTAGCATAGTAAATACACAATCTTCTATCTATTGATAGATGGTGACGATCTACTGCAGCATAGCTTCTGTTATAAATAAGATTAAAATAACAACATTTTCTTAGAGGTCTTTGTGGCTTAGTGGGTAGTGTGCTGGGTTATCATTAAAAAGGGCACGGGTTCGATCCCCACGGGAACCGAAACATATTTTTAGTATTTAATATTAAAGTATTACATTTTCTTGTTGTAATAAGCGCTAGCAACAAAGAAACCATCAAAATTCCAACAAAAAATCTGTTGAAAATTTTTCAGATTTTCATCACATGTATTCTTATGACAACATGCCTGACTACAAAACTCGCTGTCAATTGTTGGGTATGCAAAGCTTATCTTCATAGAAGATTACCTTGATGGCTAAGTATATTGCCAAAGTTTGCTGGAATTAGTAAAATTTTATATTCCAGCTAGGAATCTTAGAGAATGGAATCTGTTTTATACTAACTTCTGATATCAATTCTGGTATGCAATTTAATCGCTCACCGAATATATTTTTCTGATAGCAGAGGATTTAGTTTAAGTTTAAATAATCTGTAAGGACTGGACTATGTCCTTCTTATGTAGATTAATAAATAAATAAATAAAATGAAATAAATAAAATAATATATATAAAACAAAAAAAAAAATAAGAGCTTTCTGCCACAGCTTGGTAGATATTCCAAAATTTTTTGGAAACATTGTTTAGATTCAGTAGACAGGTTATAGATGGAGTGTGGAAAGATGCAGTCGTGTTGGTTAAGATTTTTTTAAACGATTGGATATAGGAAAAACACGAGCTAGTGTCGTCAAGCCATGTATCTCTCGTGAAAGCTTTCCATGGTAAGCCTGTGCCAAAAGGCTTTGGCAACAAATATTGTGTAAATAACCAAGAGAACTGAGAAGAGATGAAATGTTTTCATATCGCATTAAATATATCGCACTAGGTTGAATTCGGTCCAGAAGCTTCAAATAGGATCTACAAGTTCCTGCTCAAATATGCCAAGAATGAAACTTAGTAAATCTCACAACTTTGCACCAAAAATTATCTGGTTTTTCAAATACTTTTTCTGTATTTTTTGGGGCGTAGATTCCAAAAATGGCAAACATTTTTTTTTCTTAAGAATCAATTTCCAGATATTCTTAAAAAACTCATAATTTTGTCCTTTCTTAAGGTACACGACCCTTATTACCAAAATTATTTATTACCGATATTACCAAATTAACAAAATTTTTTATCCGATGTCCGAGATAATGTACATCGTTTGAAAGCTTATTTTGTCTTCTTTTCAACAATATACAAATCTATAGTCCGGAACATACAGAAATCATGCATTCCTCGATGCTTTTGAAGCGTACTTTTTGAAACACATAGCAAGCATTTAAAACATATTCAGGCTTATCTTGAGTATTTTTTCGCCCAAAATTCGAAAACGGAATTTCCGTTTTTAAGAGCGCAATTAAAGCTTCACCTTTTAATTTTTTACACTCATGATAAGTGACGGTTGATGAACAAATTTGCATTAAAAATTTTTAAAAGTTCTTGAGCTTAATCTTAAAAAAATTAAATTCCCTTTTCCGATTTCGATTCCGGGCGAAAAAATTCTCACGATAGGTCTGATTGTCTGTCAAAATTGGTTAATTTGTTGTTCGAAATTAAGAAAGGCGGTGCAAATAATTTTAAGAGTGAACTGTGAAGACATTTTGTGGATATTGGTTATTTTAAATAATGCTGCATGAAATAAATGAGCCATTAAATACTCTGCATTACCTGTCAATGACTTGATGCTTGAAAGAAGTTGAAAGTTTGCCAACTTCAAGTATGCATATTGATGCATATTGCTTTGCATGAGCGTCACCCCATAAACTTACATGTTTTCATTTTAATCGTGAGATGTTTTAATGCGTGCATGCCTTCTATGTGTTCCGGCCTTATTTGATTTGATTTGGTAGAGTAACAGGCGACCAAAGTAAACAAATTTATTTTTTCGGTCTTTTCTTAATGTCACTGAATTCCAATTGCTCTGTTTTTTAAAAAATATAGTTTTTTGATAATTTTAAGATAAAGCACATTATTTCACAAAAATTAGAAGAGTAATTATTAAGGAAGTAAAAGTAATTAGAAGAGGTAATATCTATATTTTAATGCATTCATTATTTTGGTTTAAAATACGTCTGCTTGCATATGCTACTTTGTTTGTGTACCATTGAATCTTCGCGAGTTTACTTCTTCTTAATTATTGATATGGCCTGGTGGAGGTGTTCTATGTTTTCAAAAAAACTAACAAAATCCAAATATAACAACAGAGACTATTTTTGGAATCACAGACGTGGACATTTTTGGAACTTAGTACTGAAGTCGCAATGACAAGTTCAAACGGTTTATTTAAGAAAACAAAGAACACTACCACCATGCGCCGCAGACTAGGCTGTGGTGGCGGGCCACAAAATTTCCTTCTTCTGCTAATCGTGGTCTTCCACGATTTAACGTCTTCTTCCGTTAAATGTGTATCCAACAAAATTTTCGGTGTGCTTTCTTTCTTTGCTTTGCGCTTTCCTTTAGTGTTTTTTAAACTTGGCATGTTCGGCACCATTAATAATTTTCTTTACAGTAAAAACACCAGCATTATCTCCACTTTTCATTTGTCGCAGATTCACTGGAATTGGATGCTAACTTCAATAGAACACATCTGTTAGTAAGAGTTAAGCCCTTTTGCCTTCATTTAATTTTTTCTTCCTAAAGATGTGTGTCTCGCAAGACGCTACACACAATGTTGGCACTTCTTCAAATTTTGTTGGAGTTGAACGACCTGAAAGTCTCTCCTCGAAATATGCTTAAAAGTTTGCCTTTTCGCAGACAGTTAACGCTCCCTTGACCCATATTCACTCATGAAATTGAAATTCAAAGAAAAATCTTCCTTATATTCGAACTTATTTACTTAGGTGGCGCTTACAACCGTTAGCCGGTTTTCGCCTGGTGTAAGAAATTGTAAGAGCCAAAAAACAGATTTTTTGATTGCTGGCGCCATTTGGAAGCTCCAAAACTCGTCAGGTCCTATCGTTTCGTTTAGAAGTCCTCTCTTTCACCAAATTTTTTCAAACTTTAATAATCTTTAAAACAAAAACAATATTAAGTTTCATAAAAAGCTTGGAAAATCGAGATAAGCTTTGATCTATGTGAAATGCTCTTTACATCCACTGTTGCGCAGAGTACAATTTCTGCAGGCCAGATGAAGAACAAAAAAATTGTGTTTCTTAAGGAGATCTCAAAAACAATTCTTAATATTTTCTAAATATTTTATCTCCTCTCAGTTCTTTTAGGCATCGGCGCAATGTTGGTTGCGTAAGCCTTTTGTATAGGTTCTACCATGGGAAGTGTTCAACGGAGGTACATGGCCTGACGCCACCAGTTTGTGTATTTCCTAGGTCTACTCGGGCAGCTTTTCAAGCCCATCCTTTTACAATTGCATCTGTACCCAATAGATCCTCGCATTACCGAAATAATTCGTTTTTTAGTCGCTCGGTACGATTGTGGAATAATCTCCCTGTGAGCGTGTTCCCCGGCAGTTTTGATCTGTGTAAGTTTAAAGCAAATCTTCATCGTCACTACTCCATTTTTCCACCCTCTAACTAACTATCACCCGTCTTCCGAATTAACGCAATGCTTTCGCATCTAAAGGGGGCATCCCCTGAGCGTTGGTTTAGTTAAAAAAAAAAAAAAAATATGAAGAAACGGTTTTTTGAAACCTACGCCTCTATGTTTTCTATGTTTTATCTATGTTTTACTTTTTCCTATATATCATATATGACGAGTGACTAAAGTTCAGAACACTGTTTTGCTTGAATCACACCTTGATTGAGTCAGCAGTTGCTTATTTGCCTTTAAGCAAAACAATTGTTTGATTTAAGCAAAATTATTTTCTCCGTGCACACACGCACACAGAAACACGCACACAAAGTAAATTTACACTTACGCTGCCATGCTAATCCACAAGTTTATGAAAAATAAATTTTTTATTACATTCTCTGAACTTTTTACAGTTACACCCAAGCATGGCCCACAAATCACCGGTGGTCAGCCACGTTACCAAATTGGCGACATCGTACGCGTGAACTGCACGTCCGCAGCATCAAAACCGGTATGTCATCTAAGCTGGCTGATCAATGGAATGCATGCGAACCGCTCATTTTTACGACCCTACGCAAACGTGGCAGTGGGGCGCGAGGGACTCGAGGTGGCACGTCTAGGATTGGAGTTTCGTGTGCGTGGATGACATTTTAAGCATGGCGACATGAAGTTAAAGGTGAGCAAAACGTAACGAATAATCAAAAAATTTGTGGGAAAGGGGGTGGAACAAAATAAAAAAATTAGAAAAAACCATCAACTTAGTTGGTAAAGTTGGTGCAGATTAAATTAACTTGTTGTTGTTGTCACTGTTGTGGACGCAGTGACCAAGTAATAGCCACAAAAACAGCAACAGCAACAACAACAAGAATAACTAGCATAATATAGCAGCGTTTTCATGGCATTCTATTCAATTAAATGTGAACATATTTTTGGCAAAAACATATGTATGGCTATGTACCACATGCGAGTGTGTGTGTCAGTGTAAGTGGCTATAGTTCATGTGAGTAAGTGTGCCTTTTATTGTCTCTACGCTGTACGTGCCCGCAAGCGTCAATTGCCTTAATATTCGGCCACTATCTAACTTCCTGCATGAGCGCCTAAGCTCAGCACCAACACCAACACCAACACACACACATACCCATGCATAACCGCAATCACTCACTCACTCACTTGCCGAACATGCGTGTCATCCGTATCCGCAAGCATAAAAACTATGCCATTTATTTGTCCATTTTGCCCGGCATGCTTTTGTTATTATATGCTTCTTGTTATTGTTTTCTTGTTGTAGTTGTTGTTGTTGTTGTTGTTGTAATCCTCAATTACAAAACCAAACTGTTGGAACTATTGGTACCATTGGTGCATTTGATGCGCTTTGGGCCCATTCTGTTCGGCACTGCTAAAATTATATTTGGTGCTTTATTGTTTTGCGTTGTATTTGTTTTTGTCATTTAGTATGCCGAGCCAAGTGTTGCCTCTGTGTGTTGAAACATTATAATGCGGGCTGGAACAACAGCAATCAGAGATTTAAAGCAGTAGGTGGGTCACTGTAACACTGGATCTTATAGTTGGTATAGAGCGTCAGGCGGGGTTGGGTGGTGAGCGACTAAATTGAAACTTATTTAAGTATCTGTTTTTGATCCCAAAGGTAAATAAAATAATTCTAACTCAAACAAGCAAGAGCAAAAAAAAAAAAAAAATAAATAATAATAATAAAAGTGTTTTGGTGACCCAAAGCGTGTTTGTGTGGATGTGATTGAGTATTGTTTGTATTGAAACAATTAAGTTATTATGGAGCATGCCCCTAGCCAAGATTTAGGGGTTTTGATAAAAAAAAAAATGTATTACCTGCATAAAAAAATTAGGTACAGTGATATGGGAATTTTTCACAGTTAAATCGATTAGTTTTGTTATTATTATTCTTGAATGTGCCTTGGTTCAAATAACCACAATACAGATCATGCGGAGTTCATTAAATGTGTTTATCGCTATAATTTTCACAAATAAATGAAAGTTTTTCTACTAACTTTTAAAAATAAAATTGCAAAAATTAACACAAAAATTAAACATTTCCCTCCTTGAATTTTTCGACACTTTATTTATTTATTTATTTAAATTAATGTTTACATGTAAGATATAGTCTTCTAAATGCAAAACCAATTAAATTTTCAACAAGTTATAAAATAGACAACCGAAAAGAAAATTAATGCTAGCAATTATAATATTTAAACACAAATGAATTGAATAAGCAACTAATTATAACAAAAAAAAAACAAATAAGTAACAAATCAGAGCTTCAAAATTAATTATATATGTGATGATAGAAAGACGTAGCGAATATATTAAGAAAAGTATAGAAAAATTTAATGGTTAAAGGTTTGCTTCTGAGAAATAATTTTAATTCTAACAGGCAGCGAATTCCACAATCTGATTGCGTTCACAAAAAAAAGTCTGTTGAGGTTCAAATAATTATAAACAGGAATATTGAGGTAGAAGTTTCTATTGGATCTACAAAATTGAAGCTTCTCATACAGGTAATTTGGAGTTTAGTGTGTATCACATTGTGTAAGAATATGCAGTTCCTAGCATCCAGGTATTTAAAAATGCAACCAAGTATTTTATTGACCATGTGACTGATGCGGTCAAACTTCCGAAGGCCATAAACATACCTAACTGCATTGTCAAAAGCATGTTGTAACTATAGCTTAGACCTGGAATAAATACTACTATACCCACATCTGAGTAAGATATGATAGGCATAACTTTTTCCTAGTGTAATCGGAACAAATGACGCAGTCCACCTCAAGTTCCGCAGGACAAAGTAGACCTTACTTACAACAGAATTAATATGGTTTACGTAGGAAAGTGAGGAGTGTTAATGTGGTAACCAAGATTCTTCACTTTATCAACAAAAGTTCAATTCGGCACCATTAAGATAAACAACAGGCATTCCAGAGAAAGAGTGGCTGGATTTAGAAATCGGCAAGACATATGACTTAAGAGGGTTGAGCTTGAGCCTATTAGATTCCGCCCATACAGCTATTTTCATTAAATCTTCATTCATCTTACTATATAAATCATCAACAAGGTTAATAGGCCTGGAAAAGTACAGTTGGAGATCATCAGCATATCCATGCAATGTGACATACCGACATTTGCTGAATATGTGATTAATAAATATTGTAAATAGAAGCGGACCAAGTACTGAGCCTTGAGGAACTCCACAGACGATTTTAAGATTAGCAAGCTGCACCTGCATTAAGGCTTAAGCAACTTGGGTTATCTAAAACCTAGGGTAATAGTTTATGAAACAGACAACCAGAACTTTGTGATGTACCACAACACGGACCCATTTATGTTTTAAACAAGTAAAACATACGGGGTATCCCGTGTAGCAACATGAACATGAAGGCTGTTTCACAAACACAAAGCATCACCCAGTGCCCTGCTGATTAGGATCATTATGTAATAAATTACATACTGCCCGTAATAGCAGTACCAGTTGAGACTTCCGTAGCGACGTACTTCCATCCATCTACTTGTGGAGACGAGACCTACCCAATCTCTTGCATATTAAGACAGATATGCCAGCCCGGTCGTACCACTGCGCGACCCCGCCGGTCAATCTAGGCCTGTGTAGCATTCACACAACCACAACCAGTACGAGACTCCCCAAAGGGCCAGCCTACGACAGTCATCTGGGCAACTCGATCCCGTCAAATGAGGATCCACAACATCCCCACAAAAAGACCAAGAATATACGTACACATATGCAATTATGAAAAAGTGCATTCTTATACATGACTGTGCTGAATGAGCACTTAAAGGCTAGTCTAACAATTTGCAGTTGCCGACTCAGCTGGAAATTATTGCGCATGACCGGTACCTACTCTGGAGGACCTTTGCAATTGCCACTCTTACTCTGGCCGTTCGGATTTCAACATCCAGACATAGAGTATTGGCCATTGTTCTCAGGGACTGCCGTGCTCAGTATGAGAATCCTTAGTTTTATCAACCATGTCAACACTTCCCTCAGTGATTGCCGTGCCAGTTTGAGGGTGCGAGTCAAACTCATGACAAGCAACACTTCGAACAGCCGGAGAGTTGACACTTTTATGCACGCATGCCAACACTGCACAACCATAGTTCCAGCCGAATTAAGGTCTCCATGCGGTGGATAGATAGGGTCAACCCCATTTGACAGGTAAAGACTGTCCCCGTACTAACAAGTTTTAAGGTCAATTGCTATACCTTCGCAGGCTTGTTTCAAATCGATATGCCGAATATGACCTGCTACCAAGATGGGCGCCACCCAGAGCTCTTGGTTGGCCCTATCAGTTTTTACGTTTGCAGGACGTATCCTACAAACAACCCTCCTCCTTTATCCTGGCTTGGGACACTGGCGGAGTTAGGAACTCTACAGCTTAAATTACGGAAAGCAGACAGACTATTACATTTTAGAAAATTTAAGTGATTTACCAGTTTCTGACACAATATAGTATGGTCAACAGAGTCAAAAGCCTTGGCAAAATCCAACAGTCAGAGTAAATTTATCTGCCCTAAGTCATATGTGCCTAAGTCAAATCTTTAAGATTGCTGTAGCGCAACTGTGCCCAGGTCGAAAGCCAGACTGATGTGGAAACATGAGATCATATATTCTAACTAGCTGAATACCCGGCTTAGCTCGGGATTTGATATAAATAATTTTCGGTTTCATTCGTCGATTTGAAAAAGCTTTCCACAAACTTTAGAAGGAATTTTGTGTGCATCTTTCAAACCGGTAACTTTGGCGAAATAAGCAAAATGTAGCTTCAACATCTGAAAGTTATGAGAAAAAGTTAGGGAAAATCGTTTGTGTGTGCGTTCCGCCGATCGCTTGCAAAAATATATTTTCAAGTTTTATTTTGTATCGGATAGATTGCACATTTTTGAAAAAAATCAGAGCAAAAACGAATTTTTGGCAATTCACGAGGAAACTGGTCATAAATTAAATAAGCATTGCAAATAGAAATTGAAATGTCAAAACAACATCACCTTATGACGCAACTGACTTGCGCATGTGTTCATGCGTACTCAAATACCACAGAATTCGGCATCAGCTGTCCTGATTTGCGAAAAAAGAATGTATAATATAAATACACATAAAGAAGACAAGAATATATGTATCACCCTTCGCGCTTTGCTACGCCTTACTGTATTTTGTAGTACAACGCCCTCTGGGGTTCAAGATATAGCAAAATACATAGCGCCAAAAGACTCACCGCACTCACCGAAAACCACTTATAAAAATCATACTTATCGGATGAATATTTGTACAACAGCGCCCTCTGGTTTTCGCCAAAATATAACGCCAAAGCCCTTTCCATACTCGATAATTAAATCCTATATATCCGACGAACAAATTTTTATCTAAATCGGATGAGCGGTTTTTGAGTGTTTCACGATTTCTTAAGTGATTTGTACTACAGCACCATCTGGTGTTTAAGAAAGAGCAGAAAAAAAGTCCAAGATACCCACCGTATCCGAAAGCTCCTATGCACAAATGTTCCCGTAAATCGGATGTACAGCTAGGAGTTTTTCGAGATTTTTACAACACTTGTACTGCAGTGCCCTCTGGTGTTCAATATAGAACAAAATAGATAAGTCATAAAAACTACCGTACCCGAAAAACCCCTATATACAAATTTTCATGTTAATCGGATGAATGGTTTCGGAGACAAACTATAATAACAAAATTCGTGGAACCCGATCGCAGCGCCACCTACCAGGTCTAATTGCAAATCGGAACCATTCAGGGATTCACTCAAACACACACAAAAAATTTCACCAAAATCAGTGCAGCCGTTAAGGAACAGTTTAATAACATACACACGTACAAATTGGACAACAGCACTCTCTAGTTTCGAGAAAGAGCAAAAAAGATAGCACCAGAACCCTTGCCGTACTCGAACATCGCTATTTACAAAATTTTCATCCAAATTGCATGAGCAGTTTTGGGGTTTTTCAAGATTTCCTAATATTTGTACTAAAACGCCCTCTGGATTTCAAGGTGGCGCAAAAAAGATAAATCCAAAACACTCACCGTATCATAAAACCCATATATTCCAATTTTCATGCAAATCGGATGGACGGCTTAGGAGTTTGTCGAGGTTTTTCAAAATATTTGTACTACAGCGCCCTCTGGTGTTCGATATGGAAGAGAGTAGATAAGTCAAAAAAACTCAGCGTATCCGAGAACCTCTACATACAAATTTTCATGCAAATCGGATGAACGGTTTCGGAGATAAGCTTAAAAAATGAATGCCTGGAATTCGATCGCAGCGCCCCCTGCCGGGTCCAACCTTTTTTATTGGATAAATAGTAGCCTATATGTTGACTGGGGATATAAGAAACCTAGATGCCAGGTTTCATTTAAATCCATCCAGTGGTTTTCGCGTGATGCTTTAATAGACAGACAGACAGAAAGAGAGACAGACAGACAGACAGACAAAAATTTTAAAAATGCGATTTTCGGGCTCAGCGTCATTCAAAATGTCCATCGCAAAAGGAATTTTAAAAAAATATTTCATGCACAGATTTTTTTTTTTTACAATTTTATATAGATATAGATGTGTTCCAAGATTTGTACCGCCATGAGAGACTCAAGTACTTTAGATAACTATGACAGCAGGCTTACAGGCCAAAGTCAGGTGGATCATCGGCATTGGGTTTTTTAGCAATGAGAACAATTGTCATCAGTGTAAAACAGTGATTTATAATGTGGGTTAATGGACTCAAAATGAGCGGTAATATAATTTTAATGAATTTAATGGATATATGGATATAAATCTTCACCCACGGCATTTGATTTTATTTTAGTAACACAACGAGCAACGTCACTGTCACTAACAGCAACAAACTCAAAATTAAACAAACTTGCAAAAGGTAAAGTACATGAAAAACTAGTCGACAAATTATTAGAAGACCCTGAACTAACAATAAAATAGTCTTTTAGAATGTCAGAATTAATGTCACAAATATCGGGTATTGCATACCCCAGCCTGTCTTAAATTGTTCCAAAGCTTTTTGGAAGGCAATGTAGAATTTAATTTGTTCATAAAATATAGACGTTTAGATGATTTAACAGTTGAGTTTGCTTCGTTTTGTGCTCTTTTGTACTGTTCCCAATTAGATGCTGTTGGATTTTTTTTTTCCAACGATTGCAAATTTTATTTCGAGTTTTAACGGCTAACATAGCATTTCTGGTAAACCACGGAAAACACCTATTTGATACTCGGCGAGTTACTAACGGAACATGCTCATCAAACAGTGCTAATATCTTATTTATGAAAAAATTAAGCTTTTCATTAACAGAACTTAGAACCCAACATTCAGACCAATTTATAGTAGACAAGTTATAATACAAAGACAAGTAATCAGTAGACTTATAGTCCCGAAAAGTGATAGTTTTATCAATTACAACAGATGAAAGATCAACGTTAAATGTACAGAATAGAAGATCATGATCATGAATACAAGATATTTGGTCAAACAACAGAACACAAGATACCTCTGAAACAACTGACAGATCTTAAAGACTCGGATAGGCGTTATTTGCAAAGAGAGTGGGCATACTATTGCTTATATAACAATATAAATTTGATTATAAATTGATATAACAATATAAATTTGAAACAAAAATAATTTAAATCGAAAAGATAATAAAAAATGTGAAAATAAAAAACTTATAAAAAATATTTAAATTTTTTAACCTTATAAAAAGAAGGTATAAGCTTTGTGACGGTTTCTTGCGTTTTATGAAAATCATAACTAAAATTAAAAATTAAAAATTGAAAATTTTTTTGAATCAGTTCTCAGGTATGAACATAGATTACATAATGCACATACTGCACAGGTCCGTTAGTTTTTGCTCATAAAGTCAGCTGTTTTTGTGACGTCAACACAGAGTTTGAAGTTTTTTTTAACACATGTGTTTTTTGTGTGGTCAACATTTTAAAATAATTCAATAAAACTTGAATTTAAAATAAAAAAGTATTACATATATAAAAAAAAAAGGATAAAACTAAAATGAGCGAGTAATTAGTTGATTAGCGTTTCCATAAAATGCAGCTTTTCAAAAGTAATAGATACGTTCTTGTTACCGCTTCGGCTTCAGTGATTTGCAAGGACCATCAATACATCTGAATGATTGCAAAAATACGAAAATAAAAAATAAAACCAAGCAAAAGTTGATGCATAAAATATTTGTGACATGCAATAATGACAGGCTACTTAATATCAAAAATTACTTAAAACTTCATTCAGAACAGGCAAAGCACGTTGAGCAAGTGCCAAAAAAATAAAAACTTTGTATTTTCGAGCCAGGATGTATTTTAAAAATCGTATCCTTAATCAAGAAATCGCTGAGAGCTAAAAATCAAGAAAAAGAAAAATTATAAAAACAATAACTTGAATTAGATATAATACTTTTACACAAAAAATTCTTCTTTTCTTTGATTTTTATAACATGATCTACTTATTTCCATTCTTCATAAGATTTTGCGAAAATATTGATTAAAATAAACCAAAAGCTTTCATAAATAAATACCTGACACAGAATTATAAAAGTCGCATAGTCGATCAGCAGAAAGTGAAAAAGGTTTTTTTTTTTAGTAGTTTTTATAAAATGCCTCCAAGCTCGCGTATATCTTTTTCTATATTAATTAAACTGCGTTTCAAGCAACATTTTCCATATATGGCCCCCAAATACAAAACAGTCACAACTCAAAATTTTTAAATTTCTAGGTGAAGCAAAAAACAATTTTATTTTTGGAGGAACTATATACAAAGCAATGAAACAAAATTTCTTTTAAGCTATATAGACAGAAGATGTGTACTAAATGTATTTGATGTGTTTAAATCAAAGTATATGATCACTTCGAATAGTTTTATATTAAAAAGTAAAAATTTTTAAATTTTGAGTGGTGACTTTATTTGTATTTAGTGTGCGATAATGCATATGGTTTCAACATTTATGTTTTTTTATTTACTTATAAGCAAATAAATGTTACTTCACTTCAAATATCATACAAAATGTAAGCACAACAAACCACTGAACTCTGTGATGAGGTAAATGCGCAGTAGATTTTACTTTTTGCTCAGGGAATATGCTACTTCTTTATCATGGTATTATGGTACACACGTTGGCTGTTTGAGAAGTCAGTGACCTTATGAATTTGGCGCTTAATAACTTTAAATGCCAGACTAGTCCTGCGCCAATAACCATACATTAGTAGACTGCTGTCACTAATGAATTTACTTTGTGTTTGACAGCCATTGATAATAGATAGTCTCGTTATTTTTTGTGCAAAAAAACTATCACCGAATCCAAGAAAAGCTTTGAAAAATACTATGGAGACTCTCCACCATCAATTTTAATGGTTAAGAAGTGATATAATGAACTAAGTGGTCGTACCAGCACAAGTGACGCCGAACGTTCAAGTTGTCCAAAAAAAGTCAGCACTCCAGATATCTTCGATAAATTCCATGGAATGATATTGAACGATCGGATAATGAAAGTGCGTGAAGCAGGCTCGTAGCCAGGACTTACCCAAGAGGGGGGTTTTTATAAAAAATATATCGATATTTTTTGATATCGATGAATCAAAGGAATTTAGTATAAAACTTTAATGAATTTTTAATAAAACTTTTATTTGTTTTTATATATTTGTACTAAGTCGTCCCTTTTTTTTTGCCAATTCTGACAAGACATCATCCTCTGTGACTTTGCTATCCCTATGTACTCTTAAGGATGCACAACGATTTAAACGAAATTAAGAAATGTGACCTACAATGCAAATTCCTTTCAAACGTTATTTTCTAGAAACTGTTAAAAAATCTTCTTATCTCCACGATAAGAAGACTAACATTTTCTTATAAGTAAATCCGTAACCATCTCCTAAACTTTAACAGATCACTTAGCAAGTTTTTTAAATTTAATTGACTTTTTTAAAAGGTTTCAAAATTGTATTTTTAAACATTTTTGTTGTCTCAAGAGATTGAGATACCGCGTCAGAGCTAAAAAAAACGCAAACCTTACAATAAGCTCCGTTTTTCAATTTGGAGTACCACTGACAGGAAAATTAAAATTGGGGGGGGGAGGGGGAAAGAGGGAATGGATTTTAAATGTTTTGAAAACTTGAAATGAAATGAAATTGGACCGCTTTCTACAATGCAAACGAAATACAATATTACATTATTATGATTTAGCTAAAATTGTAACCATTAAATAATTGTAATATAGAATGGACACCGCACACATTGACCACTATACTATTCTGGCAGCGCTGCACTCGGTTGGTACATCAGCAAAGTAGTTCTAATGCCGCTTCGACTTCGGCGGTGTTATCTTCTTTTTATAATTACTCGTATTTATTTTGTAACATTGAATCAAAGTATTAAAGAATATCAAGAAGTCGCCAAAATAAGGACGGAAATTGATAAAAGGAAAAAAAAATTCCTTAAAAAAAAAGATTCACCGTCTTAGTATTTTTGCACAATAAAATAATTAATAGAATAACACTTAACACAAATGGTTTAGATTTTAGAAAACCACAATTAAAACAATTGTAAAAGGTAAATTTTTTCCTGACTTTCATTTAATCATTTCCAACGCAATAGATTCTTAAATCACTGGTGATGGACAAGGCTCAATTGAATGTATCGAACTTTAATCGATATCTTAAGCGTGTTGCTGTTGCTGTTAAAACTGTTACTGAAGAGAGACGTAGGAGCATTAAGTATGCTCATTTAAGAAATGTCATATTAATGATTATATTATATTTTTTTATACTTTTTGTACCCTAAGGGGGGAGGGGGGTTTGAACTCCCAAAATCCCCCTTGTCTACTGGCCTGGCGTGAAGTGTCTGAGGCTCTATGCATCTCACCTGAGCGGGTGAAAAGCTATCCGTGGGATTAGTGATGCAATTGCTCACACCCGACCATAAGCGCAGCCGTGTGATCACTTCAGTTCAGCCCATGTTCAACCTCAATCCGATGGAGTTCTTGAGTTATTTCGTGACCGTGGATAAAATATGGATGCATCACATTAAATCAAAAACCAAGGAACAGTCAAAGCAGTGCACTTTACAGGGTGAACGTGCACTAAAGAAGGGCAAGGTTGGTCTGTCGACCAACAACATCATTCATCTCAACCTTGAAAAGGGCAAAACGATTAAAGGTGAATATTTTTCACAATTTTTGGGCAGATTTATGAGTAATATGTGGCGACCGAGGCGTAGTGAGTAGAGTGTGTGGCCCATACGCCATAGAATCCTGGTTCAATTCCCACCTAACACAGAGTTTTTTTAATTGAATTAATTTTTCTGTTCGGCCATCAGCTCTCTGCAGACAATGGCAAGCCTCAGAGAGTAAAAACTGTCATGAAAAGCCTTTTGAGAACATGAGCCGTTCGGAGTCGGCATAAAAAACATGTAGGTCCAGTTCTCGATCATATGTGTTCAAACATTGCACAAAACACTCAACACAATTGTGTGACTTGTATTTACTTTAATTTGATAAATCATTACTTAATTTTTTTTGTAGAAAAAACTGCAGTGGGCAATATCTTGAAAACAAAGTGCTACAGAAAAAAGAAAAATATTTTCGAAACTAGCGACCGATTTTACATGAGACGTGAATAATGGCATTTATTGTACATATTTACTGTAAGCCAGTGTTACCCTTTTATATGAGACAAAGGGATTACCCTCCTATCACATAAAGAGGTCAACCAAAAAGATTGAATCCATTAGATTTTGTTTCTTTTCGGCTGTCTTATACCTTTGTTGATTGCTAGACTGTGGATACGATTTTTGCCCTGTGCGAAGCATAGTCTTGTAAAATTGTAAAATATTAAAAGTCAAAATATGACTTTCTTTTTTAAACGATTTTGTAGATTCAAACTATATTCAAAACTATTTTTATATTATGTAAAACTCTTTTTTTTTACAAACTTTTTTCAGCTGAGAAATCGTTTTTGATAAAAGTCATATTTTAATTTTAATATTAATCATTTATATTTTAAAAGTATGGATTGACAGTAGAGTGTAACTTGTTTGTATTTGTATAAAATTTCGAATGGATTAATTGGCAGAATGGGAAGTTAAGAGGTTTTATTTGATGAACAAGATGTCCAAATTTTAGCCCAATTATAAAAGATAATCTATGCCTCAAGCTGATTGAAAAAAATAAGCACAATGCTTTTCAACATTTAATCAGTTAAGTTTCTTTGAAGCTTGCATTAGCTTACTTTATTTTATTTTTTTATGTTTTATTTTTTTTTACAAAAAACCTAAGGCGCTTTGATAGTGTTGGCTGATAATTATAAAAAGAAATTCCAATACTATTATTGTCTGTGTCGTTATAAAGCGGTGACGAAATTTTTTAAGGCCAGGCTTTCAAAATTTACACAAAACAAAACTTATCACTTTCATCACTAAGACTTTTATTTCTTTTTTTTTATACTAAATATTTTCTTTGAATAAACAGATGAAGAACTTAATAAGCAATTAAGTTTGTGTTTATTTACCAAACCTTTAAGATATAGGTATAAAAGAATGTTTTTATTTGTGTGAAGACAATTTTGCGTAATATTCTCATAAAAAACTGGATATGAAATGAATATGAGTCCCCTTAATAGTTTAATAACGCAAATAAAACTATTTCGCTTTTTTTTTGATTGATCGTCATATCGCCAAAATAGTTGTTCAAACCGCCAATTTGATGAGAAATTGCCATAACTGTCAATACTAGTTTAAACCACCATTTTAAATTTCCACTCAAATCCATATAATGATTAAATTTCAATTCAATGTTCAGCCAACTAGATGAATCAAATATTTAAGAATCCCAATAATTAATTTCAACGATATATTTATAACTTATTGCTTCATGTAGAATGTTGTATAGAAAATATCGCTTTTTGTATCTGACATGAGTTCTATGTTATTATATTTAATCCTTTTTGTTTTATGTTTGCTATAAGTAAGTGAAATTTATCTAATCGTTCAATGTCAAAATTTTATCCATTTTCAAAGTCATTAAGTTACAATGCTTATTGTTTTGCGAATTTTTTTATACTAGTGTTGTACTTATCGATACCATCATGGGCGTAGCGAGGGTAGGACAGGAGGTCGCAGTTGCTCCCCCCTGACCATAAGATATATAAAAATTTTAGTATTAAATTCAGAAATTACAACATTTTTTCTTATAGTTAAAAAGCAGAATTTTGAATATTTATTAAAGCTTCATTTATTTTTATTTACAAACTTGGGGCTGACACATTTTTTATTTATTTATCAATAACATGAAAAAAAAAAATTTTTCCCCTGACATGGATACGAGATTAATGGGCGTAGCGGGGGAAAGCTGACTCCTAGGTATTAAAGAAATTGAAACATTAAAAGAATATTGTTACAGCTATTTATAACATAGCTATTTATAACATATAATAACATATAATATACAGCTATTTTATAACTGCACATTTGTCTGTTAAAAAAATGTTCGTTAAGGACAGTAATTAATAAACATTAATTAAACAATAATTATTCAATATTTGACTACATTTTCTTTATATGATCATACTTGGTTTTATGGTATTTCTGGCTATAAAAATAAGCGTAAAAAAACAAATAACAATATGCTTACCAATGCATACATAGTGAAAAATTTTTGATTTAATTTTTTATCGAATCCTTGGAATCAAGCTTTTTTTAAACAGTTTGTATTAGAATTCAAACTCTTCAAATGATCAAAATTTTTTTCTTAATAAAACGTAGAACAAATGTACTAAAATACATGTAAGAATACTGTAGAATTCAGCGCTCGGTTTTTATGTATGTTTATCAATTTTATTTAAAAGTAACTGAGTGAATCAGTTGATAAAGCAATACACGTGTAACGTGAACGTAGTGGCGTTTTAAGGTATTTTGCCGCCCTAGGCTCGATAGCAGCGCCGCCTTTTGCAATATAAGAAAATTGTAAAAATCTTAGTTTTCATATTTAGCACACAACTTACTATGTAAGTGATTAAAGTATAAATGACTTTTTAAATTACTTTAAAAAAAAAAATAACTAAAAGTTTCTTTATTTGTTTGCAACAAATGTTTTTCTTTTCTCTTACTCTTTTTCTTTATAACGTCCTCATAACTATGTTCTTGTACTAGATCTGCTTAAATACATAATAAGGACAGTACACTAATAGATTTTATTTTGTTTTAATGTAGAAAATACGCATTCTCCTGTTGACTAATTTGGTGAAGAATCTGATTCTGGACATGGAATTCCCGAATAATTTAATCCGGTGCCGCCAAACTCACTGCAATATTGAAATTTTTCGATTATTTTCATACTTTTTTTTTTCTCATACTTACCCATTAGGTCAATTCTGATGATTTTTCAAAAGCAGGTTTTGGCATTGTTTAAATTTGTTCAAAATATGTTGATACAAACGTTTATTACAATTTAATTCCATTAGGGAAAAAATTTTGTAATTAAAATTTGACGTCAATTAAATGTTAATACGGTTTTGGTGTCGACATATTTACAGGATTCACTAGAATTTAGTCTAACAAGGAAAGGTCCCCAGGTGTTACTCACCGATTTGAATAATTTTTGGATAAGTGATAGAGGACAAAAATCTAAGGTCGACGTATTTTTTTATACGTGCTCAATCGATAGTTTACGGTTTCAAAAAGACGTTTTAAAAAATTTCGAAAATTTCGTTTTTTTTTGCCACAATTTCACTATTTTTCATAGAAACATATACAAATTTGGTATCAAACGAAATGTATTTTAAAGCCACATATGCTGGCATCCATTTTGGGGAAATAAATTTCATTGTAATTTTGTTGTTGTAATTTTTAACAGTATTTAGTCGATATCATAAGGAGCCCATTTTTGAAATTGTTTCATTTTTATTTATATTTTATTTAAGAGAATTCTAAAAGGTACCTTTTTTTTATGGTTTTTTAAATTTTTGTGTAATTATTATAACTCTAATAATTTTTCAATTATTAATTAAGGTTTAATAGGTTTTTTAAATTTTTAACTTTTTATATTAAAATTTTCTTTATTAAAATATGCATTTATTTCCTTAAAAAAAAATTTTTCTTAGAGATGAAGACCACAATATGGGTATAACAAATTTTGTTTTTTCTCCAAATATGCGTATGTGTAAATATTTGATCGGAAAAGTTTATATTTAACAGGGCTTCACATATCTAAAAATTATTCAAATCGGTGAGTGACACCTGGGGACCTTTCCCTGTAAGACTTACGACCGTTTACTTACCGTGATTTTTAATTCAATGTTTATAGTTAGTTTAATACAATATATGATTTAAGGGGATGGTACTATTTTAAATCCGAAATAGGCATATTTTCATATTTATTTTTTTTATTGAGACATGAATGTTATAGTTTGTTGTCTCAACTATATTTAGAAAAAAAAATATAAAAATTATATATAAATAAATCCGTGGCAGCGTTTCTCCGGAGGCGCCTCAAAAAAAAACTTGTTTTGCGGTGAACACGATTAGAGGTTAGCGGATCATCTGAAAAAAAATTTTCAAAATTAGTTTAAAAGGTAATATGTTTCCCGAGGTAATACCGATGAGATTTTGTTTAGCGTTTGAAGCCAAATACTCGATTTTCGCTAAAAAATTTAGGTTATTTTATTATTTTAAAACAGGAAAAAAAAGAAAAAAAAAACGCTTCGGCATTACTTGTTATTTAAGTGCAGACATATTGTAAAAAATTTAAAAACGATCGGTCAAGTAGATTTTGCGGCGTATTGAAGTATATTCGAAGACTTTAGCCGTCTATAAAATCTTTATGTATAATCTGCAAAAATATTTGTACCATACGCTTGATTTAATTTTGCCCTTAGGTGCCACATAGAGTAATTAGTAGACTGCTTATTGTGCTAAAGAATATATGTGCACAAGTTTCTTGGTATGTGCAGATCCATACCAACGGTGTACAAAAATTTCGTTAAAAATTAAATTGCCACGCCCCCTTTCAATTCCGCGCAATTTTTTAGACGACTGACAGTTCATTTTTCCAAAGAATATGTGTGGAAAGTTTGGAAGAAGTCGGACAAAGGCCGTTTCATAATACAGTGTATTTTTTAATTTCCCGTGTAGTAACTTTAAATGCAACAGTGATTCTGTTGATTACCATCTGTTAGTAGACTACTGTCAAAATTTTAGCTCGCTGAGAGGTTTAGTTTGTGTTTGGCAGCCATTGACAGCAGACGATCTTGTGAATTTTGGCGAAAATGGAAAAAAGTGAATTTCGTGTGCTCATCAAGCATTATTTTTTGAGCAAAAAACCATCAGCCAAAACTAGGAAAGGCTTGATAAATACCTTGGATACTCTGCACCATCGACTGGAATGATTCACAAGTGGTTTACTGAATTCCGATCCGGTCGTAAAAGCACAAGTGACGCCAAATGTTCTGAAGGCCAAATGAGGTCACCACACCAGAAATGGTCACTAAAATTAACAATATCGTGTTGGTCGATAGCAGAGTTAAAGTGTGCGAGATTGTTGAGACCGTACACATCTCAGACGAACGGGCGTGGAACATTTTGCGAAATCATTTGTATATGAAAAAATTATCCGCATGGGTGCTACGTTTGCTCACTCACGACCATAAACGCGATCATGTGACTGATTCAAAGGCGTGTTTGGCGATGTTGAACAAAGATAAGAAGGATGATTTTCCGTCGATTAGTAGCCGTGGACGAAACATGGATCCATCACAACACACCGGAGACAAAGGAACAGTCAAAACAGTGGACTTCACGTGCTCCGAAGAAAGCGACGGTGATATCGGCCGGAAATATTCTCCAGCATATTCTCCAGATTTGGCCCCTCGCGACTAATTTATGTTTCCAAACCTGAAGAAATGGCTCGGCGAAAAGTGATTTACCATAGCACATCACCGAAACACAGGTCTTATTTGCGGACCTTCCGAAAACGTATTTTTCGGATGGGATCAAAAATTGGAGGATCGTTGTACGAAGTGTATAGAGCTAAAAGGAGACTATATTGAGAAATAATTTTTTTTGCGGTAGAAATCATTCCTTGTTTCATTTTTTATTGAATTATCAAACGGCCCTCGTATAGAAGAAGTTCGATTAAAATAAAAGTGGCACGCCCTAGTCTAATTTCGTCCATTTTCTAGACTAATCACTGCACATTATTTCAAATAATATATTTGCAAACTTTTATTGAAGTCAGAAACCGGTGTAGGAGCTCCATTAAAAGTAAAGTAAGTACGCCCCCTGTCTAATTCCGCCCATTTTTATAAACTACCGGTTGCTCCTTATGGAAAAAAATACATTTGCAAAATGTGGATAAAATCAGACAAATGTCAAATCCACTTTTGTAGGCTTAAAACTTCTCATTATACTAAAGAATACATGTACGAAATTTGGTTGAAATCGGACAAACGTTGCAGATGCAGCTAGTTTAAAAATAAAGCGCCACGCCCCCTGTATATTAACGTCCAAACTTATAAACTTACGACTGCTCAAATTACCAAGAGTAATGTGTGCAAAATTTGGTTGAAGTCAGACAAACGATATAAGAGATTAATGGCTTCATTTTGTATTCCTATCCGATAAATCGTTTCGTTCAAAACAGTGTTCGTTCGTGTTTTTGAAATTTGTAATTCGAACAGAATCAAACAACGATAACAGCTGATCAGCCAACGAGCGATGCCGTAGTACAGTTACATATTTGCAATATGTATTTCTAACGAGCACTGAAACCACGAATCCGAACGTCAAAATCAAACGAACACTTTTATGAAATCGTTGTGTTTGCAAACGTTAAAAGAATGGTTAAAAAATTAAAAATTCTGAACCTAAAGGTAAATAAATTATGAAATATATAAATATATACAGTGTTTGAAGGATGTGAAGCACTTTAAACACATAAAATAAAAATGAAAACTGTAATAGCTGCATACATTTTATATTGTTATGTCAAAAGCAAACACACAATCACTGCAAACAATAATAATGAAAACGAAGTCCGCAAACCACTTAATTGCTTAAAGTTTATTTATTGCATACACAAACCGGACAAAACCAAAAAGCACTGCCAACATATAAGAAACGAAGCAACATATTAAAAACATCTTTGAAGTTAGTAGACAAAATACAGAAAACTTCCCTAGTGTTTGATATGGCAGCGCCACATTTGATAACTGCTTGTGAATAACAGTTTGAGTGTACATATCAAACAAAAGCTTGACGAATGAGCTAACGATGAGCTTCGTTCGAAATACATCTTTCCGCTTGAATTCAACATCGTTCGCATAGCCATCGATCGTTGAATGCTTCGTTAGGAATGCAAAATAAGGCTATAAAATTAAAATGCCACACCCACTTTTCTTGCTTAAAGACATTATACCGAGAAATATATGTGTAAAAATTGGTACGGGTTGGATAAACTATGTGGACGGAGTTTGGTTACATACTGACACGATGTCATTCAGTTTAGTATGCTATTTATGAAAGCGTTTCTATTTTGATAACGTCACTTTGTATGTGAAGTAGGCGTGATTTTCAGCCGATTCTGCCAATTATGAACAAAAACAAGACATTTCTTTGACTTTTGCAGATCCTTAAGAGATTCTACGTTTTAAATAAAGCCAATTTGTATGGGAGGTAAGCGTGGCTTACATCCGATTTTGTCAAATATCATAATGATGGTCTACATTGCATATCAAGGCCTATGTGGAAAATTGTAAGACCTTTCTTTAGTTTAAACAGATTATTAAGAAAGTTTTCGTTCGTTTCGTTTTTATTAAGAAATTTTACGCTTAATGTAAAGCCACTTCGTATGGGAGGTAGGCATGGTTTTCATTTTATTTCGCCAAATTTCATAGTCAAGATTTATATTAACAATCAAAGCATACGTGCAAGGCATTTTGACGGCATTCTTTGTTTTTTGTGGATTTTGAAGAGATTTTACGATTAAAATAAAGTCACTTTGTATAGGAGGTAGGCGTGGTTTTCATCCGATTTGACTCGTTTTCTGATCTAATATATATTTTTGTTGAAATAAGCTTATCTTTTGATTTTCATCGCTATAACTTTCAAATTACGGCTTTAATCCTGATCACAGACGAAAATATATATACTTTTCTATACTTGTTACGCCTACTTATTGGCGTTACAAACGGAATGACAAAGTTAATATACTCCTTACGCAGTACGAGTTGGGGTATAAATATGTATATTTTTATACTCGTACCTAACAATATAATAAAATGTTTTGCCTCCAGATTGATAACCTGGCTACGCCCATGGTCTGATGCGTTGTACATACTGACTAGCATATATATCAACAAATGCCGCAGCTTCATTAATTAATAATTAATCTGACAATTGTTCCCTTACAATTTCAAATCAATCAATTATTTGTTGTTATTGTTTTGATTGATATGCTTAAATAGATAGTTTGCCAAACAATTTTAATGCTCCATTAAATTTTTATTAAAGCCTTAATACGAAAATCAATTACAAAGCTGACTGATTAAGTGTGAGATTATTGTGAATAATTTAATGTATTTATTAATGCCATTATTCACAATCTTTGATAAAATTATAAAACAACTGCTTATTTGAATAATATTTCTATGAATAGTAACTTTTATTGAGACAGTTAAGTTAATTTAATATTTTGTTCAATATTATAACGACGTATATAACTATAAACTAGGGCACAAGTTCAATTTAGAGAGCTTTATTTTTGTTGTTCTTTGTTAATGAAATAGTTTGCAGCGATAAAAGTCAATGTTTCAATATTCTATTTTCGATTTCGATTTCAGTGCGTCGCCAAAATATCGTCCGTCTACTGGCAGAGTAATGAAGAAAGTGTTGAGAGTGACAAGCACCAACGTATTCCAGTGTTGGAGTCACGTGAAACTGTGGTGCCCAAATCAAGACTACTCGACAAAATCCAGGAAGGTGAGTTTTCCTTAGTTCTCATCAATAATTATGATGATTATTAAACAAAATCTTGCCAATTACAATAACATTAATTTATGTTATAACTGTGACCATAACTGCAAACTTCTACTTTTAATTTTCCCATTTCATCTCTTATTTCCTTCATCAGATAATCAAATTAAGGATGCCAGTACATCATCAGCAACATCAGCAACATCGACAGCGACGACCTTGATGATGACACAAAATTCGATACGAATCTCACTCTACGCGTTACCAGTTTTAATAGCATTGCTCAGTCAATTTTGTCAATGCCGGGAAATTTTTAGCTGTCAAAGAGTGTTATCGTTGTCAATGACAAAGTTACGCTCACCACGCAGATAACAATTAAGGATACAATATTGATAAGGGATAAATTAGATTATGCGCTAATTATGCAATTAAGGAAGCGCAAGTGAGATAAATATATATTGAAATAGAATGAAACGGCTAATCAAATAAAATGTTATTTAATTAGGGAAAGTATAAAAATAATTTTAATGTACTCTTAGATATTGTTAAAGTTATTTTTTAGAATTAATTTAAAAATTAAAATTAAGTTTTAAATTGATTCAATTTCAATTATTTTCAATTAAGTAAGTAGAGTGAAATTGGTTACAGTGGCAGTTGTGAACAAAAGACACAAGTAGTTTATGGATAGATTCTGCCATTCTTAACATGTATGTATATAAGTTAATATAAAAACTTATTGTTGGCTACAACTTTTATTCTTTACAGACTATATGTATGAATTGATTAGGCATATAAGTGTGAATGGGTTGTATTTTATGGTGTGTCAAATGAGTTATTTGTTGTGTAAGCATGTTACAAATTATAATGATAGTGACAAGTCTTTTTAGAAATTTTATCTTTAATTAGTAGAATGATGAATGTTAAAAGTTTTTTTTATGTTATTTTGATTTTTATCTTAAAAGTTGTTTATGCCAACTCTTAATAATAAGAAAAAAAAAAATGAAAATAAACTGTGTTGAGTGCAAATCGCTTAAGCTTGGAAAATGATCAGTAGAAACACGCATATTATACAGTTCCTCAAAATATTTATGGAATGTTGGCGGTAGGAGAATCTAAGTCTAAGCCAGGCAAGTCAAATATCTCCTAACCAATGAGTGATGCATTAGCGCCAGAAGATTTATGTTTGCATAGGTATAAATTAACTACGCAAATTATCTGGTATGTGTTTTTTTACATATTAATGTTTGTCAAATTTAATGGAAATTATTTTTTTATATTAAAGAGATTAAGAGCAAAATATTTCTTTTCAATGAGATGGTAGTGTAGCCCTAAACGTTCCAAAATGGAAACACTTAATTTTTTTCGAATTCTTCGAAATTTCGAAGGATTTGTTTTTCCTTAGTAAAATAGGTCATACATAACACCGAAAAAGGCCGCCAGTTCACGAGTTTTAAATAAAAGCAACTATTATCTCAGTTCCCTCGAAATAGAATAATTATAAGCATATTTAAATCTTTTTAATAAAAAAATAATTTTAGAGGATAGTGTTTACCCAAATCGATAATTTTATGAGTTTCACAGCAAGTGTAGCTGGCTTTTGCTTTTAAAACCACATTTATTTTAGAAAGCATGCCGTTTATCACTATCTGCCAAGTTTCTGGTGTAATTTCATTTCATTTTGCTTTCACTTTTTGTCAAAGTTCATTAAGAGTTCGCTGAACGCTACCGGTCCCTGGTTAGGGTGTCTAGTGTCAATCCAAGTTACGGAAACTTTGGGATCAATTCGGAATTCAATTTCCTTTTCTTGAAACTGCATCTTAGTTATACACGCGCTATGATTTGGGTCATTATCCTGTTCAAAATCGTATTTTTAATAGAAAGACCCTAAAGTACAATTGGTCGTATCCTAAGCAACAATTCTAAAGAGTTGAGCACTGGAGGGAAATTTTTATTATTTAATTAGGTCTATAAATATCTTCAGCAATAGTAATACGCTTAAAGATTATTTACAGCAAAACTATAAGTGTTCTTTTCTCTTTCAGATTACCTCATAGTAGTTTAAAGGAGTTGAGTTAGAGAACATTGCTAAGACGATTTATCTTATAATCAAATCCTTACAAACTTCTACAAGACTTCAGCTATCAGAGCCAAACACTGAAGAGTTTTAGTTTTATAGATTAAGTCTTATAGACATCTCCAAGACCTTTTTTTAAAGACTTCAGATCTGATCTGAGCAACGGTCTGACTAGAAGAGTATCACTCTGATTACAGTAGGCGACACCCATTTTGTGATACACATGCCACTAACTTTTTTCTTATGGATTTTGGTCTTCTAAACACGAATATCACAATAAAAAAATTTTCTATGAATAGGTTTTTGAGATATGATTTTTTGAAAAAATTTCTCACTTTTCCAGGATGTAGCAACCTATCTTGAAAACGAATTAACCAATTTAAAAAGAAATAAATTAAATCTTACTTACTTACTTACTTAGATGGCCGTGACAACCCGTGACCGGATTTCGACCGACCTCATCAGCTCTCGCCAGGCGCCTCTGCTTTGCGCGCGCCTTCTCCAATCGGATACACCAAGTGCGGTTAGGGCTTCCTCAGCCTGGTCCATCCATCGGAGGCATGGTCTCCCTCGTCGTCGTTGACCAGCGACCCTCGCCTCGAGCACCTTTTTCGCTGGAGCTTCGTCGTCCATACGATGGACATGACCCAGCCAGCGTAGTCGCTGCACAGTTATACGCCGAACTACGTCAATGTCTCCGTAGAGCTCTTAAATTAAATCAGGACAATTAAATTACCTACAAATGCTTAGAACCAACTTTGTCATTTGGCTCAGTAAATTTGACGGAATTAGAAGAGCTTCGGCGATTTTTTTTTTTTTTTTTTTGAAAAAAATTAAGTCGAATAATGTTTGAAAAATCTTAAAACAAATGGAACTCTCAAAAATAAAAAAAAATCTCAGTTAATCATTTTTTACGTAAAGATAGTTCTTTGTAGAAAAAAACACACTGCCTTTGAGGAAAATTCATGGTAGAATAATGAAGTTATAGACCATTGAGTGAAGGTACCGAAATTCTACTTTTTTTGATTTTTTCATTTAATTCCGGTTAATTTAATATAAGCCCATCTGAAGTTAATTTTTAATTAAAAACTATTATTTTTAACGACATATTAAATATCTCCATAAATCAAAAAAAGTATTGACTTAAATAGGAAAGGAAATAAGATACAGATGTTGAATTCGAAAGCGATAAAATAAGTTCAGAAAAGTATTCGAAAATTAAATTGTTTGGCAATGGTTTAAAAATTATTTTGTCCCTTTATTGTCGATTGTATTCAGATTTATAAAAAAAGGTCTTATTTGCTTTCACTCAAATGATAAACTGAGATATTTTTTTGAGATTTCCATTTTTTTTTTTAGATTTTTGAAACATTATTCGACTTAATTTTTTTCAAAAAAAAGAAAAAAAATTCGCCGAATTTCTTCTAATTCCGTCAAATTTACTGAGACAAATGACAAAGTTTGTTCTAAGCATTTGTAGGTAATTTATTTGTCTTGATTTTATTTTTTTCTATTTAAATTGTTTAATTCGTCTTCGAGATAGGTTGCTATTTATGACACTGCATCCTGGAAAAAGGGGAAATTTTTTCAAAAAAATCATATCTCAAAAACCTATCCATAGAACATATTTTTTATTGTGATATTCATGTTTAGAAGACCAAAGTCCATAAGAAAACATTAGTTACATGTGGATCACAGAATTGTTTTGGATTTTGGTGCCTAGTGTTATAAGAGAAACGGTCTTGCTAGAAGAGTGTCACTCTGATAATAAGATTTTGTTTCTTATAATCGGACAATTTCCCTAAACAGAAGATTTAACTCTATACATGTTTCTTAACCCTTTTTTTGTTAATGTATCACTTTTCAAAAGAAAAGGGTTTTTTATTTAATTAGCTTAAATTTCAAATATAACAAATGCACAGAATTATGTTCAATGAATTTGGTGCATTCGTTAAAAAACATTCCGAAAGGATAGAATAATTTTTAACTGCAATTTACGTATTCACTCATAATATATTATAATATATAGAACTAAAAATTGCTTTATGAAATTTTTGAATTTTACTAAGAATTCTAGGGCGAACTCAGCCCAACTAAAATTTTGATTCGATTCGACATACTGTCAGAACCGAGACAGAACTATGTTTTTGTTACATAAATCAACCTTTTGAGGAAGATTTTTCAAATTCTTTATAGCGCAAATTTATTGATAATTCTCAACGCGAAGTAATGAAATTATTTCGGTAAGCCTTGAACTAATGTGATGAAAGGGTTAATTCTGCTTGGCATAAATAAGTGCTTTTTAAAAATTATGATTTCGCTTTCACTCATGTCGTAGAGTATACCGCTCTTGTATGTGACCTACTTAAGTATATTACTTTTGTAGTAAGAGCTGCACTCTTGTATGGAGACATCTACTCTTAAATCTGCCTTATAGTGCATTTATAGAGATTAAAGTACAATTTTTTAATTAAATAAAACTTTTAATGTTGGTTTTTGTGCAAGGGGACAGCTTCTAACCGAGGTGTAATATGAGATTCTTACGATAAAATGGAACAAATTAAATTTATGCGCTTATGTGATAAAATATTTCACCACTCATAGACAATATTATAGATATAATAATTTCCTACAAACATAATAAAAAATGTTACATTAAATTTTGTTATATTAAAATAGTATTGGTAGTATTGTATCTCTGTTATGAGTATATATCTTAATTCTCTTAAAAGTACATATCTGCAAGAGATCTGTAAGTCTTGTCTAAGGCAATGTTTCTTAGAGTGTTAATCTTTTTTCAGAGGTCTAAGAGGTCTATAGAAGGGCATTCTGAAAATTACAACTCGCACTCATATAGTGCCAAAATGACCTTAGAAGAGTTGTGCAAGTATCTTACAGATATCGTTTAGAGTTAATCGTAAGTGTATCATTCTTAATAATTTCTCTTGAAGAAGTCTCTAGGATAAAATAAAGATAGTAATTGTTGGTTGGAATATGTTTCAAGAGCGTTATTAATCTTGGACCTCCCCTTAAATTCATTTTACCGGATTACAGTTCGAACGATTTTATAGCAGACGATAATATTGTCAGCTTTTATTGATTGATTTGCAGTACATAATCGCTAAGTTAAAATCACATACGCACAAGTTCAATATGCCTGATAGTTTTTCGCTTTGATTATAGTCAGTACAAGGTACAATGTCTGGCTGCTTTCTTGTGTCTATATTTTAAGAAAACTATTTCAAAGTTTAATTATTTTACTCTTATACAGTTTTTTGATGATTTTAGGAATTCGTGGTGGCTCTAAAATTCGTTAAATTTTGACTGATCTTGAACTGCTAATAGTTTTTTTTTTTTTGTGATAAATCTAAATTCATTGCTTATTTTTAATTTTTCTGATCGCTAAAGACCATTTTAGTACAAAAAAAACTAAAAAGGGATAAACATTTTGTAAATTCCATGAGCACTCGATTAATATTTTGAGGAACTCATTTAAAAGGAACTCAATTTTAAATGTACATAAATTAATTATAATATCAATAAGTAAATTTACTGTAAAAATATCAACAGATTATCTAGAAGATATTTTTCTCATATATAAACTGTAAGCAAAATATGGAATTATAAAAATAAAACTAAAAAACTAACAAATTGTATAAGAAATCTTGGAAGTGAAAAAGAAGATGTTTAAAAACACTCAATTAAATCAGCAAAATGTTCCTTGAAGTGACTCAAAATAGCAAAATACAGAAATAGAACAGCAAAAAAACAAAAATTCAATTAACTAAAGTTGACTTCTTTAAAAAAAAAAAAAATAGCATAACAAGCAAAAGCTCAACGCTTACTTCGTGTAAATCTGTTAAAATGTTACTTTAATTGCAAAATATATGCAAAAGATGCAAATAAAACAATGCAAAAACTGAATTATACTTCACTTCACTGCCTGTACAGAATTTATTAAAAGATACCAAGTAAACCTTTCATATAACCGAGCCCTTGAAACCTAAAGACAGTCTAATAATTTTCTTTTGAAGGCCAAAAAAAAAATCAATTAATTTTAAGTCTTACTTCTAGAAAACAGGCTTAAACCAGATAGTATAAAAGTAATATAATAATAAAAGTAATAGTATAAAAGTAATAAACCTTAGATATAAGTTATGTTGTTAAGTTTAAAAATAAAATGTTTTTGTCTAAGCATATCAGAAACTGTTTAAATAGTCAATCGCTTTAGTTCTTAATATAAAAATAAAGCTTACAAAATAGTTTAAAGTTCAAAATCAAGGAACGTGTAAATATTTAAATAATTGTTAGTAGATTATAGGCATTTTTACATTAAGTGTTTAAATAAACTTCTTGTTTTTTTAGCCTTAGTTTATAAATTAGTAAATATCACTAAATAGATACTGTTATACATTCTCGATATATGTAAGTAAATTAAACAAAATACTATAAAAGTGTTATGTAATATATTCAAATTATAAAAATTTTATCCTTAAAATAATATAAAATAAAAGAGTCGAATAATACTGAGTTGCATAGCTTTTTATTGATATTTTTTTTTTAAATATGAATTTAATAATCATAAATATGAGTTTCTTTATAAATGAATTTAATAAAATAATTTAATAATTTAATCCGCTACTCCCCAACGAATGAATTGACTTCAATCAGACAGTCAAGGTGTCAGTTATTAACATTTAGACTGCAGATGTACAAAACAGTTTAAAGAAAAGCTAAAATTTTTGTGATTTTTTTTTTCTAATATTGGGGACTAATTTTGTATGGCACTAGATATTTTTTTATCTTCCAATAAAAGGCGGCACACTGCTCCTAAAGGATCGATAGGTTTCATGAAAATGACAACAAAAACTAAAAATGAGGCTTGATTTGTAATTTTCTTACGATCAATAATATGTTGAAATTTAAGTCGGCGCTGCTCCTTTTTGGGAGCTAAGGGGTTAAGAAGTATTTCACGATGTTGATTCATGCTATTGTTTCTAGCAGAAAAACAAACACACATAATACGTATTTAAAGAACTCATTGGAAAGGTAATAAAATCACCTTTTTAACAATATATCAACCAACATTATAGGCTTACTCGTTCCCGAGCTGTGCTCGTGTGAAGATGAAATCAATCAGTTGAAAGTACTGATTCTGAGAAATTCGCTCTCAAAGTCAAAACTTAGCGCGCGGAGTATGTTTTAAATCCAATATAATTTATTTCGAAATGGGTTGAAAATTCATTGAGTTATTGCATTTAAGCAATTACATTTCTGTAAAAACAGCCTTAAAATAGTATTTTTATTGGTTAATCCGCTGGATGGACAAATTTTTTGTAAAAGAAATCAACAAGAAACGGATTTGGTTGACTATGTATAGGCCACAAGGCAGAAGGAGAAAACAAAAATTAAGGAAATTCATCTGTATTCCGAAATTACGATGAAACGAAGGAGAGCACACTGAAAAAAAACAAGCGAAAGTCTTTTTCATTGGAAAAAAATTTGTTTTCATATTTTTATTTTTTATAAATATAGTTTTAATAAAAAGTGTTAAGGCTCAACCAAGTTATGCTTAAGGGGAAAAAAAAAGTATCAGAGACAAGTTAACGACAAGTATGATTAAGTTCGTACAAAACTCGAAAGAACACCGCCATATATTTAACTAGATACAAAGTAAGCACCAGGAAAAATTTCAACATGAATCAAGTCAAATAAATTTAAAAGCAAAAATTATTTTGTTTTTATCGAAAAGGGTTGCCAACACTTTTTATAAAAATTACGTTATAAGTGTATATAACTTTATTAAGCTTTAAAAAGGCTGAATTCTACAGTGGAATTTACGAAATTTCGCTAAAATTACCTAAAGTAAAAATTTTCAAAAAATTCCAATGATATACATTTATAATTCGGTGAAAGAAACAGCCCGTTAAGGCCCCTTTTTGTCAGTAAAGACTCTTTGGCTTCAATATGGCCGAAATAGAAACCGAAACTGCAAAATTTTAATGAAAAGTCTCATATTATGTATGACATACAACCAGTGCTGCCATGTTTACAGTTTAAACTGTAAAATACAGCTTTTTTAGACTAGCGTGCAACTTTTAAATCAACCTCCAGTGCAAGTTAGAGTTTTTTAAAAATTTTAGATTTGCAAGAATACATTAATTAAAAGAATTCAATTAAAGTATCTACTAAAAAAATTACTAACCCATTAAGCCCAGCTCTCAAGAACGTGGAAGCAGGAGGTTAACATTTTTTGGGTGGAGTAATTAAGTCATTCATATTGCGCAAACACTCACTGCCACGCCCACAACACCCTCTCTTATTAGACCAGCGAACACCCTCTCTTATTAGGCCATCGAAGGTGCCTTTTCGGACCCTTAGATCACAATGTGTTCTAAATTACTGCTGGAAAAGTTATGTTGGATAGAATAAAACATTCTGGAGAAATAAATAAAAATTTAATGTTAAAAGCAATACTAATTGGGAACTCACAAGAGCCTAAAGATGCGAAAACGCACCACGATGTCCTGTGGCCTGGTAACCTATGGCATCGTACTGAAATTTTTATAGAATAAAGAAGACTCATATAAGAATCAACCCTCACACCTTGTTTTTTTTTTTTTTTGAGCTTTGTATATATATTTTAAAATATTTAAAATTTTTATTTTTCAAATTGGAAGTTCACAATATTTGACTTCAGGTAAGGATATGTAGACGACATCTTATGCCAAAACATGTCATGAGTCTAAGAAAATATTATCCCCTGCTTCTCAATTCAAAAATAAGTTGGCTTATATATTTTACTGAATCTATCACTTTTTATAAATATGTCTTTTCGTGGTGCGTTTTCGCACCCGTAGGGCTTAATGGGTTAAGATTGCATTTAATATAATGTATCGAATGAGATGTTCAAAAAAGAATTGACAAATCAATTTACGAAAAATACAGAAATTTAATTTCATTGAAACTAATGTGATATATAGAAAATTTTCCATATCTAATATTATTTTTTCTGTTTACTAAAATATTGGGTCCCATGCAAAATAGTGAGAAATGACTTTTTAGTCGATTTTTTGAATAATTACTCGTTTTTATATGCATAAAAAAATCTTTTACTCGTTATTAAGATCTCGTTCATCGAGATCAAGGCCTGAAAAACTTCTTAAAATGAAAGCTCTTTGTGAGAAAGCTCTCAAAACGATATGCATAATCTTGAGATGCATCTCGCTTGACTGAGAATTTTAAATGTAAACTGTTGAGTCACCTTTTCAGTGAACTCACACTACTTAAGTAGTAAATATTGCTGAATACTATGGAGAAAATATAATTCAATAATTCCAAAAAATATTTATTCTGTCAAGTCTAATTTTATTTAACGATTCTATACAGTTTTAAAAGGGGTTGGACCAGTAAAACTCATGAATTGATATTTTGATTTGGCTCCACATGTGGCTCCGTCAAGGTAGGAAATGACCTCTCCGAATCCTTCAATGCCGAAAGAGGTTTCAGACAAGGTGATCCACTGTCTTGTGATCTCTTCAACATCATCATGGAGGGGATCATACGAAAGGCCGGTGTGCATTGTAATGGCACCATTTTCTACAAAGGTGTCTAGCACCTTGCGTACGCTGATGATATTGTTATTGTCGGTAGAGCCAAGAGAGATGTTACCGCTGCTTTCACCGTTATCGAAATGGAATCAGCCAAAGTGGGTTTGAGGATAAATGAGGATAAAACAAAGTATATGCTATCTACAAACAAAGGAAGCGCGGCGTCTAGACTCCCACGTTTCATCTGGCAGCTACGTATATAACTTTGAAGTAGTCAGCGAGTTTGTATACCTTGGCAGTGCCATCAATAACAACAACGAAGTCAGCCTGGAGATAAAGCAAAGAACGATAATTGCTAATAGGTGCTACTACGGGCTCAGTAAGCAACTAAGTTCCAGAGCCCTCTTTCAATCAACAAAACTAACACACTACAAGACGCTCGTTCTACCTGTGCTTCCTAATGGCGCTGAGGCATGAGCAGTTTCGCAAGCTGATACAGCTGCTCGGGGGGTATCCGAGAGGAAAGTTCTTTGCAAAATCTTCGGTCCTGTTCGAGTCGGCGAGGACTATCGCATCCGAATGAGCCACGAGCTGGATGAGCTCTACGAAGACATTGACGTAGTTCGGCGTATAACTGTGCAGCGACTACGCTGGCTGCATCATGTCGTTAAGACATCTGCAAAAATATATTTGTTTTACCTGCAGGAAAGTGTACACTTTCGTACTGTACCACATTTTATAGTATCTTTCAAACTTGTGTACAGGACTTTCAAATCAAACACAGGCTGAAGCGAGTAGTGTACAATATCCGGTTGAGACTTAACAGAGTGTGTACACAACTTTGGGTTTGTTGCATAGCTATTTTTCTGCAGACTACTTGGTCGTTTCACTATAGCATTACATAGCAGTATATAGCAAATACACCAAGTAGATTTTGCTGTACCGCTCAAAATTGATATGAAGATCATGTTAAAAAATCATGTTTAAAAAGTCTACTTTATTTTTAGATTGTTTTATTCACTTTTAAAAGTATTAAAGTTTAAAAAATGTAATTTTATTCTTTTTAAGGTTTGTATAAATTATTTCACATTTTTTTATTTTATCTAACTTATATACATGTACTTGGTATACGAGCACAAGTACGCGAGGAAATTTCATATCGAAATCATTTCGGTCTTAAATACAGTACTTTATGTTTTACTTTTGTTTTGTAGTGTACTCACTCGTAGTTGGTTATTGCCAATGATAGAGTATAAGTATACGTGTTTCAAGCAAATGCTTTGAAGAGGCGTTCGGATGTATTCGTGCAGATATCTAATTTCCATCGTATGGACAATGAAGCTCCAGCGAAAATGGTGTTTGAGACGAGAGTCTTTGGTCAACGACGACGAGGGAGACATCCAGCGTTACCATATGGGCAGTTAATCCTGTTTTGGGCAGTATTTTGAGCAGGTAGACAGGATCATATTTCTCCCAGGACTTGGGCAGGTTTTTTTTTAATCCAGTTTTTTAATTTTCGTTGAATAAAAGAAATAGAAATTTTATGTTTATAAATTATATGTAAGTACTTATATAAAAGTAGCAAATAAAGTTGCTACTACTTTTTACATCCTTTCAAAAATTTGATCATGTGGCAGCGCTTTTCCTGTCATTGTTGCTGTCATCGTTTTTGTTAATTTCTTTTCGCTTGTCTTTAGCAAATTACAAATGGACAAATACTTAACAACACCTGGTAAGATAAGGAATATTAAAAATGTTATAATAAAAACATTTTGAAATATTTGTTTTTAGTCCTTTTATAAGAGCAGTATTTTCTCTAAAAATACAGGTATACAGTACAAATATGGCAACGCTGGAGACATCGCACTTGGTGTATCCGATTGGAGAAGGCACGCGCAAAGCAGAGGCGCCTGGCGAGAGCTGATGAGGTCGGACGAAACCCGAACACGGGTTGTTATGGGTTGTTAAGTAAGTAAGTATATTTTATAAAAAAAATAAAACTTACAAGTAAATTATAGTTTTATTTGATTAAAATAAAAGCAGCTTGATTATATTTTCAGAAATCAACATGATGATGTATTTGTTTGTTACTCTACAAAGTAATGAATCTATTGAATCTTTCAATAATATTTTATCAAAACAAAATTTAATGGTCAACACAATAAAAGCGACGACACACTGTGGCTCAAGAATTAATCCATTGGCCAAAATACCCATTTTTTGTGGTAACCGATTTAAAAAATTTTTACGCCATTTTGTAGTTAATATATCCAAAGTTAGGTAGACAAAAAGTTAGGTTCAAATATCAAAAATTGTGGGCGTGGCATGCGATTAAGAACAACTGCTTTTGCTTATTTCAGAAAAAGGTGAGGTTTTTATTTTTTCGATAATTCGATCGATAATTAATGGCCATTTCTCGCAAACTATAATCAATTGAGGGTTGACTTTTTTATTTGTTAGGTTGGTTGGACTATTATCGTTAAACTATAGTATAAAGTTGTAGCTGTACTATTTATATTATGGGTGTTTCGAAATGTTTTCAAAATTACTGTTTTTTTAAATAGATTTTAACTTTAGTGGAACAGAACTTCTAAGGATCAAAATGGATCAAAAAAATGAAAGCATCCAGTTAAAGGTAAAAGTCTCCTCTTTCACCGCATATACACTTTTATACCCCCTACGATCTCCCAGTAGAAGCTTTTACCGATTTACTGAAACTACTCACACAATCACATCCCTATAGGTATGCAGTCATGAATTCAAGTACTTGCATGCAATCAACTAATTTACGCGAAAAAAATTTGGTGATCACGCTAAGGAAACTGCAAGAATATACAACGAAATACCCATGGAGAAATATGTGTGCAGCAGTTCATAAAATCCTTAATCATGAAGACGATGTCATGAAATATCATTTAGTACCACTTGGAGATCTATCGGAGGAAGCTTTGGAAAAAATAATAAGGATTACAGATTTTGCAGTGAATACAACACCAGAAAAATGTCACGCAATTGCACAAATGAAGATCTTTTTAATATATTATTGGCAACGTCAGATCCGCTCATCTCTAGAATGCGACATCAATGGAAAGTGGAACACCTGAGCTAAGATAAAGAAGCGAAAGAGCCACTACAGAACAAAAATAATTCAGAACTGAGTATGGAATATTTGCAAGCAATATTTCAACCAAATAAATAATAATTAAAATATAATTTTTCTTGTTTTAGTAGGAAATATATAATATTAGAAAAAAAAAAAAAATTAAAAACAAAAAATGTCCCAATGTAAGAATCATATTAATAATTTATAATAAAATGTTTTATTTATCAACATATGATTTTTTTTTAATTTATAGAGAAGATTAATAAAATACGAAAAGCTTAATTTCTTACTATGAGTTCAAAATGCAAAAGTTAAATTTTTACCTTAAGTTTCTTAATAAATACTCAATCGATTTTAACACAACAAATTCAAGGAATTATCTGCCAGTTCAAAAAAAATTACTCAAATATCTCAATCGGTTCAAAGTTATAGAATTTTGACCAATGGAAGCCTATTCTGGGCCACTGTGCAACGATAGGTTAGTATTGTACGCATTTGCGCAAACGGTAAAATTACGTTTGAATACAATAAAATGGACATTTAAAACACAAAAATGTACATAAGGAATAAATCAGAAAATACTTTCTTAAACAAAGTAAAATGTGGTACTTTTATTACGAAAATGTTCAGTTTTGTCTCTACTGTAGCATAATTACAGGTATGAAATTTATATGAAACTTTACAGATATAGTTTTTTGCGTGTAAAAAAAAAATTAAAAAAGACATGTATTTTTTAGACTTTTCTATGAGAAAAATCCTTTCATTTGTTCAAATTATTAAAGGATCTTTTAGCCAGCCTTTCAATATTTTAGTTTCATGAAACCTTTAATATATAATTTGATTTTTATTTTGTATATAACATAAAATCTCTTCTTTTCATTAATAATTGTTAAAAAATACAATTTTTCAGCTTTGGTGAATAAACAATGCATACATATAAACTGCACCTTAATTACAAAAACTGACTAGTGTCTATTTACACTTCTGCTTTACAAAAGGATGAATGATAAGGTATTCGTAGGTTATTGGCGGAGGTAATGGAAACTATTTGGAGCATCGACAGAGTAGAGTAATGGAGTTTGTTTTTATTCATATGGAAATTGAATTTCTAGATAAAAATTCTCAAGTAAGGTGATTGCGTTCGTTTCACATATTAAAGTCATAACTGAATTACTTAAATAAAAAAATTGCATTCATTATTGTCACTTCGTTTCAATTTGATACTCGTATATGTATGAAGAACCTGACTATCCAAATTTTTCGAAGCATATCTTTTGAAAAACTTAAAACTGTTTAATGCCATAATTATTGATATCAACTTAAGTTTATTTTGCTCATTAACTGCGTGAGTTATCGCCGCTATGCAAACACATAATGAACACATTTACACACTTATACACACAAAAGTACAAATTATTATTATTGTTGTTGTTATTTTTATTATTATTGAGTGCATGACACAAATGATAAAATGCACCCAGTTGTGCGACTCGTCATTGCTGGCGTTTCATTTTTATTGTCAACAAGCCTGGAAGCACAAAAATAATTGCAGGCAGCCTGAAAAAAAGTAATGGAGAATTATTAAAAAACATCAACAATAACCACTTGTATAACGACGACCCACAACAAGAACAACGATGACCATGTTATAGGCAGCTCTGACAGCATGGGTGCCCATCGAAAAATTGCATCGGCATTTTTTTTTGATATGATGCATTGAAATTGTATATCGATGGATTTTAAAACTTTACATTTAGAAATAACATCGATGTTTTTGTTTTCAATGCTCCGCAAAAAAATCGTAACATCGAACAAATAAATAAAGTGATGTTTTCGACATTTTCTCCACATTTCAATTAAAACTCATTAGAAATGGATCTTTGACAGTGTCGAAGCTAAAATACCTCCGCGACCGTATTAGAGTATATTCGAATCCTAAGCCTTCTAACACTTAATTATTCGAAGCTTTAAATCGGTTCGACTAAAATCGTTTTAGTTAAAACCTTTGCATAAATCTAATTCCAAAACGTTTCGAAAATTTCAAGCCGATTGAATAAAACCCTCATTTCAATTCGGTTCTTATTTTTCAAAACGGTTTAAAATAGCGCATAAACAGGCTGTTCTTATAAAACGTTTGGGAAATCATATGCTTTGGCTTTGATTAAGCAGTTTATAGCTGTTTTATATGTAAAATTCTTCTTGTTTTAATAAAATTGATTAATAAAGAAAGAAATAATTTGAAATTATTTTTGTTTTCCATTGTTATTTAAGAAAACAAAAATCATATTTTCAAAATGCTTTGATTGACGTTTTCAGTGAAATCGCTTGGTGCTTGCGTGTAAACACACAGCATAAAATCGTTCTGACTCAAAGCGATTGTGATCAAATGAACTTGAAGCGTCGGATAAACAAGGTAGATGACCAGGAAAGTTTAAAAACCTAATCTTCCACCTGAAACTTTTCAGGTGTAAGGGTAAACTGGAATTTTTAATTTAAACTCAGATATATTGTTTTAAAAAAATGTCTACAACCCTTGCTAGTCTAGACTAGTCACGCCCACGTTTTTCATGTTGCTTGGAATAAATTCTACTCACTCCTATGCCAAATATTAACACCATGGTGCAGATATTTACTGAGACAAAGGATTAAAACACGCCTTTTTGTCTAATCCCGAGCACTTTTGTAAGACTTCGGAGTACTCATTATTCCAAAGAAATATTTGTTAAAATGTGGTGAAAGTCGAACATAGACTGAAGACTACTCATTATACAAAAAACCATGTGTAGAAAATTTGGTTGATATCAGACAAATCCTATAGTTAGTTTTAATTAAAATACTACACCCCTGTCTAATTCCGCCCAATTTCATAGATTACAGACTACTTATTATACCAAAAATATAAATGCAAAATTTGGTTGAAGTCAGAAAAGCAAAATAGGTGAAAGAATAAAATTAAACTGCCACATCCTCCTGTCTAATCCTAACTACTTCTCTAAACTTTAGACTGCTCATTATAAAACCAAAATTTTGCTGAAGTTATACCAACGGTATAAAAGTATTCCTTTTAAAATTAAAGTGCCATGCCCAAAGATATACTATATGTGCAAAATTTGGTTGTAGTCAGATATATATACGGTGTAGTTAAAGTTCGATTAAAATGTAAATCGCTCGTCCAATTGTTAAATCTCACCTAATTTTTTTTAGACTAAGGATTTCTCATTATAACAGAGAATATATGTGGGCATTTCCAGAAAAAAAGTCCACCCTGACCTAAAATCTAAAAGTTAATAAAAACTTATTATTTAATGATAGTATTTTAGAGAAACATTTAAATTTTATTGATTTAAGCAATTTGAACATAAACTCATTAACCATGATGATGGAATCGTCTGCACTGTTTCACAAATGTAGTTTTTCTCTTTAGTTAATGTTTAGTTAATGTTTCGTAAGCCTTTTTGTTTTAGTAAAGATGGAAGGCGCTGGCTAAAAATAATGAAAAATGAGTTGAGGCAAAGACAGGCAGAATATATTAAATTTGTTTTTTAATTCCTAAATTACAGAATTACTTCATTACCTAATTACTTAATTACCTAATTGAATTACAATGGAATTTAAGTAACGTAACGCCAGCAACATCCCGACTGACGACTAGGCTTGATAACAAAAAAAAAAAAAAAAAAACGAGGAAAAGATGTTTAATAACTTGAAAAATAAACTTATATTATTTAAAAACCTTTTAAAAAAGGTTTTATACAAAAAGTATTGCCGAATTCACAGAGTTTTGCAAATTTTGTAATCCAAGTCGAAAACTACTTCTGTTTTTTGTAACGTCACGCCAGAGCATAGTTTTTCTTATATTTTTAAATCCTTAGGATCGATTGTTGTAATTCCTTTACTTAATGTAGTGCTATTTAACTACTACGCACATTTAAAAAAAACCTTTTTTTAAAAATTTGACTTTTTCATTGATTTTTTTAATATTTTTTTGTACAAATTGTACGTAACGCCAGTTGGGAAATTCGCATATGTGCAAAATTTGGTTGTAATCAGTTATACGGTGTAGAAAAACTTAGATTTAAATTTAAATCCCTCGACGAAATTGCCCAATTTTTTAGACTAATTATTTCTTACTAGCAGGACCCAGTGGTCCGCCACGGATGTTTTATTTCATCAAAATATATATATACGACCGCCATTTTGGCCCATTGCGCCTATATAACAAGTTTCACCATGAAAACATGTACAATTATGGAATTATAATGATTTCGTATATATAGTTTTTAGTGCATCTATCGACAATAAACATTCGAACTAAGTTACAAAATTTTTGTTTAATACGACCAAAACCGTCTGAAATGAATACTTTTAATTGATTTATTTGTGGCAAAAGTAAGCGCGTCAAATATATGATAGCCATAGCCTATCAAGATTTAACTGAAATAACATATCGGTTGGTACCTATATCGTCTAAATCGATTCAGTGGTTCTCGTGCGATTGAGTAACATCCATACAGATAGAAGATAGATGAGCGGTAATAGTAGGCGTGGCCACTTTTTATGTACATATATGGCCGCTAGTTGGACCCATATCACGTACATACCAAGTTTCGCTATGAAAATTTGTACAATTAAGCACTTATAATGATTTCGTAAAAGAGGGCGTATATAGAACCACACCCATTTTTAGTAAAGTTACCGACAGTAAGCATACAAACTATATTAGTCTACTATGACAGAAAGCGTCTGAAATATATAATTTTTATTGGTTTGTAAGTTGTTAAAGTATGCATGGCAAATCTAACGTAACATATCACAATATCGCTGAAATAACAAATCGGTTAATACCTATATTGTCTAAATCGGTTCAGTGGTTCTCGGGTGATTGTGGATCATCCGTTAAATTTCACAACGCTTTTATATAATAGTATAGATTATACCAAAAAATATATGTGCAAAATTATGGTAGGACAAACGATGTGGGTGCAATTTGAATGCATACAGACAATATAATATTCAGTATTGTATATTCAATAGCATCAAATAAATACATAGTATATTGATATTCACGAGGTTTTTCTATTTTAATGACGTCACTTTGTATGGATGGCAGAAGGAATTTTCATTAGATTTTGCCACATTTAATATATGTAATAAATCGGGGATTGACCGAAGAGGATCACAGTGGGTCCCTTTTCGTCCCCATTGGACAAAGGGTCCTCGTAGCCCTTATACGTGAGCATGCTCCTTACATAAGCATTCTTTGTCATCTCAAGCATATCCTTGTAGGTCAGGTCAGGACCAATCTCGGCTTCGTCAATAAATGGAAGCCCCAGAATGGAAAATCTTATGCTTGCCAACGCCGGACACTGGCACAGAATATGTGCTGCTGTTTCTGGCTCCTCTAGGCATAACCTACATGCATCGTCCTCGGTCAGAGTCATATTCCTGAGCAGTAAGCAGTAAGCCAGCTTAATGTCCTTCAATTGTAACGGATAGCTTTTGCTGCCTTACTACGAGACCACTTCACTGCCGCCTTCGATTGTCTGCAATTAACAGCTTCGTCCCACCTTGTACGGTGTTCCGAGTCCGTCTATTGCTTAATAACGCCTGCCACCACGTTGTCGCCTAAGGCAATACGTGGTTCTGGTCCACAGAATTCTTCTGCTGATCCTTCTCTCGCTAAAGAATCAGCATTTTCATTCTGCTCTATGCCAGAATGTCCTCTCACCCACACAAGTGTAAGCTCATTTGTCTGAGCGCATCTATTGAGTTTGGTAATACATTCTATGGCCAACCTGGAAGCGATGTCTGCACGCTTCATGCACTTTATCACCGACTGATTGGCAATGCCAATGACAATTTTCTTGTCATTGACCCGGTCATCTATCAGGTGGTTCAGTGCATGCACCACACCAAGCATTTCCGCCTGGTACACAGACACAAGCCTCCCCAACCTCAGTACACAGGATAGGCTCAACTCTTCTCAGTAAGCGTCTGCCCCGGCTCTGCCATTCATCACAGAGCCGTCTCTGAATATACTGATATCGTTAACAGCGATTTCTTCACAGGCGACTCCATCTGTTATAAGAGTCTTAAAGCATTTTTCTGTTATCCTTACATTCTGCCTTCCGTCCATAGGTATACCAGTCTCCCTGACATCTCTATTTACAGATAAATTTATCATTGACAAGTGCGCCTGCCTCGTAGGCCTAAGTACTTGGGTCTATAGACCGAGGGTATAGTTCATGGAAAGGACGACCAGCACATATATGTTCATCCCATCTCGGACCCGTTTGTGGCATGCAGTGCAAAAACTTACGGTCATCCGACAAGGCTAGCACGAACTAGAAGCCTTTCCGCAAACAACAAGCATCACCCAGTGCCCTACCATTGAAAGCATTACAACTCCAACATATACAATTGCATAATTATGGAGCCGCAATGTTCCCAACAGCAGTACCAGTTTAAATACCAGTAGTGACGTACCTTCATTGGCATCTACTGGTTGAGACGAGGCCTCTTCAATCTCTTGCATACTAAGCAGGTACAATATCAAGGATGCGTATATGACCATGTAGGGCCTTTGATCCATGCCACGTAGCATTACGCAACATCCTGAGGACTGTGAGGCGCCGCCGTTTTCTTTATTTCTAAATCCAACGGCAGCATACTTAACAGAACCTCTATTGTGCTTGTTGGAGTGGTGCGTCCTGCACCTGTTATTCCAGCACACACCAGCAGTTGGACTCAGTCCAGTCTCTTCTTAAAGTTTTTGTGACTGACTTCTGTCCACCCGATCACCGAAGCATACGTGATGACAGGTATAACCATCATAGTGTAGACCCATTTCATAGACTCTTGGCTTAGCCCCCATTTGAGACCACAGACGCGTCTATACTGAAACAGAACCCTCTTGGCTCTCTGAATCATATCTTCTACATGCTCGTTTCAGTTCAGTTTGCTATCCAGGATTACCCATAAATATTTAACTTTTGTGGACATGTTGATTTCAGCTCCAAAAAGTCTGAGTGGTTCACTCCTCAGACCTGCCCTCTTTCTATTAAAGAGAATATTGTCTGATTTTCCAGCGTTTACGGTAAGGCCTTGTTCTCGACACCACTCCTCCACCATTCGGAGTGCTCCCTTCATGATATCAGAAATGGTGTCAATGAACTTATCATACACCACCAACGCAATGTCATCTGCATACCCTATCGTACCCGATTCATCCAGTCTAACCAGTAGTGAGTCCACAGTTATGGTATTTTCCACAGGGTTGGCGATAACACCCCGCCCTGGAGACATCCTCTACTTACCCTACCTCTAGTCTTGACTCTACCATTCTGCATATTGACCGCCCTGCGTTTGAGCATATTGTCCACCCAATTTACTATCATTGGGCTAACATTGCGATCTGACTTGCCGAAGCATTCCAAAGCATATTTTGTCGAAAGCACCCTCAATGTCCAAAAATGTGGCCATCGCAATGCCTCCTAAAAACAGCTCCTTTTCAGCAACTCTTACTAATTCGTGAAGAGCACTCTCCGTAGACCTACCTGCTCTATATGTATGTTGGCATCTGCTCAGAGAATTATGCAACCATCACTCTTTCCATTGTTTTCAAGAGGAAAGACGTAAGGCTGATCGGTCTGTACGACTTCGGCTCCGCATAATCCTTTTTCTACCGGGCTTCGGAAGAAAGACAACTTTCGCCTTTCTCCAGATTCTCGGAACGTACCCAGTCGCTAAGCACGTAACGAATATACCCCAGAGCCTAGGTGCAATGAGATCTTCCAAATTTAATAGTGAGAGCTTAATATAAATATCGAGTCTTATTAGCAATATTTCAATATTTCTTCAATATTTCTTCAATATTTCTTCAATATTTCAAGACATTCCTTTAATTTTTGTGATTTTTTAAGAGATTTTACGGTTAAAATAAAGAAACTTGTTATAAAAGGTGGGCGTGGTACGATTTTGTCAAATATCGTAGTGGTGTTTTATAAAAAATATCAAACCCTAGGTGCTAGATTTCAAGATATTTCTTTAATTTCTGTGGATTTTTTAAAGATATTTCAATGTTAAAATACAGTTTTCATCCGTTTTGGCTCCCTTTTTGAACTTGATCTTTTTTTTTAGAAAGAAAATTAACGACTTCCACGCTCGAGCTCATAATCAGCATTTGACAGTCATTGGGAGTGTTGTTTGCTTCATCGCCAAAGTTAAAATTAGTTGATTGATGCTTGTCATTCCACGTCGAAAATCGTCAAAAATTATCGCATGGATATGCTCATTCTCCAATTTTTTTGTTGAAATACATTCTTAGAACCACTTTAATATAAGCGAACGTACATTAAAACGTTGTTTGAGCATATTGTCCACCCAATTTACGATCATTGGGCTAACATTGCGATCTGACTTGCCTAAGCATTCCAAAGCATATTTTGTCGAAAGCACCCTCAATGTCCAAAAATGTGGCCATCGCAATGCCTCCTAAAAACAGCTTATATGTTCATACTAGAAAATATAAAATTTTCGTATGGAACTTTTAAAATTCATCAAGCAATGCTTAGTTTCCTAAGCGCCAGACTTGAAAAGCAGCCCTCGTATGATATTCTTAACTTTTTCAGCCAAGAACTATATAAAGCGTATTTTCCTAAAACGTGTGTCTGAGACCGTTGCAATATAATCAATTTCTGTCATTGGTTTTTAAAATCTTTTAAAATTAGCTTTTGGATTGCAAGAGTCGAAAAAAACAATGCTTAAAAAATACATCGATGCATCAAAATATATACTGATTTTGATCTGAGTGACTGAAAAGATTTTGATTCATAAAAAAAAAAAACATCAATGCATCGATTTTTATAATTTTTCAAGAAAATATTGAAGATTTTTGATGCATCGAACTAATATATCGATGTTTTTCGATGTATTTTCGGCATCCCTAGCTTTTTATGTATAACAAACGTAAACACGCGCAAACACAAACACACTCATGCATGCAGGCAAATTGGCTTAATATACACATACAAGCACAAGCTTCACGCTGTGAACACGGCCTTTTCCATTATTATCTCTTTTAGTCATGATTTATTACTTGCTGACCATAATTTTTGCCATTGCTTTAATTGTTGTTATTGCCAACTTTGTTGTCTTTTGTTGATTTTTAAATTTTTTCTGTTTTTCACCCGACAGACCAACTTTTGCCTCACCCAGCTTATTGTTGTCAATAATAATTTTCACTTAATAAATATAGCCAAATAATTATGCAGCGTTAAAAAAATTATGCAAAGTGTTGAGTATAATTTTAAAAAAATAAAAACAAAATAACTATAAAATATAACAACAAAGGAATTGACTTTAAATTGTTTCATTGACTATACAGTTGCGCACTTAATGAAATATGAAATAATTGTATGTATTAAATTGAAATTTAATTGAACTGGTTTAAATTTTATCAGGCTATCATATTTCGAGACTCATTTCCTCAGAACACATTTTAAAGTTTTAACCTTGATTTAACTGTGGCTCAAAGTAATTTCATTCAATTCTAGATTAAAGTAAATTCCTGCATTTTTTTAATCAATTATTTTTTTCCTCAAAGCATTGTGACTACGTAACAAAAAGTGTTACTTTCATCGAGGATTCATATATATACCCGTTCCAACTTCAAACGTTTTAAATTTTGCTCAAAAAAACTGGCATTTTTTTATAAAATTTGATACACAGAAGCTAAGTGTTGCACAAAGTGACTCTTCTGTGTGTTGCTGTTCTTGCGTGCAAGTGACACTCTCAAGCATGCCATTCTATGTATCCATGTTTGTGATTCACTTTAGACAAGTGCTCAACATTGCCGATGCTGCTTCTGCAGATGATGATGGTGATGACGCTTTCTGTTGTTCTTTTGATAGCTTCTCATGTTCGTTGGTCTTTCTATTTTTTTTTATGCTTTTTTTATTGATTGCATTCAACTAATTGTTCTGGTTGAAGTATGACATGACTTCTATATTGTCCCTTAAAATGCAGCAACATCAGCGTTGGTCACAGCAGTAGTTGTTACACAAAGAAAAAAAAACAAACACCACCATCAGCAACAATAAAAACACTTGTTCTGAAGTTCATAAACGATATGAGCTCATGCATCATCATAACTTGAAATATGTCATGCTATTTGCCATCGATAACAAGTACCTTTCATTTTTAATAGTTATAAACTTCATGCTTTTAAAAAAATTCTTTGAATAAAATAACATATCAGTGTCAATTAGGAACATCTAAGTTGCTGACAAATTATTGATGAGTGACCGAAGGTATACGAGATGTTCAGAGAGCTCAGCTGTGAAGCTCGTGCGGATCAACGTGATTATAGTCATTCTTTGTTCGATTAATCACTTCTACACAATTGAAGGTTTTTATATGTCTGAGAATCTATTTTGACTTGCAGATTTTACACCATAAACTGAATTTTTGTGGTGTTATAGAAATGCCTTAAACTAGGGGGGAGGGGAAGCTAGAAATACGGTTAAGAACCTCACTATTCAAATAATTGTTTTGGCTTTTTTTTTCTAGACTGCATAATTTTAAGTATGATTAAACTGGTTTGGTTCATTTATGACTTTTGTTTCAAAATAAATGTAGCTACCCAATAAACATTATAATTAGCGCTCATATTTATGACTCCAGAAGGGTTAAATATCTGTCAATATTATGAGTTCTCCTTTTATGAGTCAGAAAAGAGGTTTATCTATGAAAATTTTTTTTGAGAGCTCGTAACTATCGTATGACGCAAAAAAGTCATAATTATGAAGAATTTATGACTGCTCGTAATTATGACTCAGAAAAAAAATCTTGCTTATGAAGGTTTAATGAATGCTCATAATTTTGACTCCAAAAATAGCCTCATTTGTAAAGGTCTTATGAGCGCTTATAAATATGAGCCAGAAAATAGTCCTAAGACATGCAGTTTTTTGTGCGCTCATAACTCTGTATCAGAAAATAGCTCTCATAGTTTTGACTTCAAAAAAAGCCTTAACTATGAAGCTTTTATGAGTGCTCATAGTAATGAGTCAGAAGAGAGTCTTTTTAATGAAGGATTATAAGCGCTCGTAATTATAACTCAAAACTGAGACATAACTATGACGGTTTTATGAACACTTATAATAATGATTCAGGAAAGAGTTTTATTTATAAAATTTGTATGAGCACTCACAATTATAAGTAAGAAAAGAGTTGTTTAAGGCTCCTTAAAAATTACACTCTGAGCGCTCCTAAATTCCTGGTAATTCGCAGATTTTTTTTCGGAGACAGAAGGACATTGTTGCTTGATTAAACGGCACAGAAGCAAGTCTTCGGACTTTAATTTTAGTGATGTCGTGAATTCGAAACCGACGCGGGGAAGAAACTTATAAATTATGAAAAAATAATGTTAACAATTACTATATAATTATAACATAAAATTATGCAACGGTACAAATTACACATTGCAGCACTCTAACTTAGAGTACAGTTTTTAACTGGCTATATTTAAAATTTTTTTTAAAAAACACTTTGAAAGAATTCATAATAAACACAGAGTTCGGACTCTAATACTACCGTCATAAGGAAGAGTGCGTCATCTACCATGGAAATCAAAATTGATTTTTTTTGTTTTTTGTATTTACCGTATTTGTCATCCAACCTCTTTAAGATTATAAAATTAAAATCGCGAATTTTTGGCATCAAATCTAAATTTTTTAGCCTTAATTACCATATCTGTTATCTAATTACCGTATCTGAATGTAGAATATACATTTCTTTGTTGGTTTGAAGCTTACTCCTTTAGAATCGATTTAATATATAGTCCGCGGTATGAAAATTATGTAGCGACTGAAATAAAGCGTTTTCTATCAATCGTCTAGTGACTCTCCGCTCAATGGTAGAAATTTCGTTTTGACAGCGACTATGCGCTTTAAAATACTAACAACGACGAAATACCAACAAAATACACAAAGCAGCAATCTTTCCCTGCAAACATTTGGAAGAAGTTGGAAGAGAAGCGGGTCTTGCGATGCTCTTGTGATTCGCCCAAGGATTCTTTAGAAGATGGATTGCTTTTCGATCGTCCAAGCGATTAATGCGCGATTCAAGAAAAATTTTAAAAATCTTACTTCGCTCATTCCGGCGATCGTTGGAAGATGGATCGCATTTCGGTCGCCAAAGCGATGAATGCACAATTCTTGAAATATTTGGAAAATTTTCTTGCGCTCACTCCGGCGATCGTTGGAAGATGAATTGCTTTTCTATCGTCCAAGCGATAAATGCACGATTCAATAACAATTTACAAAGTCTTCCTGCGCTCATTCCGGCGATCGTTGGATAATAGTCCGCTTTTAAGTCGCGATTCCTTAAAAATTTGGAAAATCTTCTTTCGCTCATTCCGGCGATTGTTAAATAATGGATCGCTTTTCGATCGCCCAAGCGATGAGTGCACGATTCAAAAAAAAATTTTTTTCAAAAACTTCCTTCGCTCATTCTGGCGATCGTTGGAAGATGGATCGCTTTTAAGTCGCAATAGCGATGAATGCGTGATTCTTTAAACATTTAGAAAATCATATTTCGCTCATTCCAGATCGTTGGAAGATGGTATAGGGTTGAAATATGAAGCAGGCTTTGAAAAACCGTTAAAAGGAAAGCAAAACTTTTGAGACTTGTGAAAAAATTGTCAAATGTTTTCTTATTGTTCAGAAGCAATGACCGTTATAATTTTTTAAGTTTTAAATTTTTATAATAAAACATTTTTTACGTTTACGTTCAACAACGATGCTTCGCAACATATCGCTGAGGATCCGTTTTGCCGAATCGTTTGACCACTTTTAAGACTTCTCTTGGTGGTACGTTTGCGACTCTTTCCACCAAATCGACTAAGATTTCTTTCGGCGATTCGTTCGCGACTCTTCTATTTTCGAATCGCTGAAAGCCTTTCTTGGCGATTCATTTGCGACTCTTCCCAGCGAGTATCTTAAGGCCCCCCTTGGCGATTCGTTCGCAAATCTGAAATAATTTTAAGAATATTAAATTTGTTCTACAGCACAGTAAAGGCATATTTCCTTTCGACATTTTAATCGTAAGTATATTTAAATAAAATATTTATATATATATTTAAATAAAATATAAATGAACGATAACAAGCGAACGTTTGTTGCTTTTTGTTGTTGTGTTAAAAATTCGTTTGAAAAAATACGAAGCTGACAAATTTATCAGTGATAAGAAAAACGACGCCAGCAGAGCGTTCTTCATTCGTTCGTAAAAATATTCAATCACAATTTTATGTAAAGATAGCGATAATTGAGAACAATCATATTTGAAACGTTATTCTCACCCTGATTTTAAGCCCCCTGTAGAGATAATTTGGAACAAGTTTAGTTTAATGAATCCGCTTCAATTTCAAAAAAATACTTAATACAAGACATGGCAGAATTAAATTTGCATCACGCGTACAAGGTAGCATTTTATTCGTAGATTATAAAAGTATTGACAAAAGAGGCCACTATCCCCCCTGTGGCCCTAGCAACCCTTAAAATTCAGCAGGTTTAATAAAGTAGACTTAAACCGATAATATTAATGGAGATTTTCGGACTAAACGATCTAAAAGTATTAAGAAAAAAATTAGCAAACAGACAGTACTTTAATAAAATTCCTGTAAGCCACTGTTATTATGTGGAAAGTCAGTACAAATAAGAGAAGTTTCTATCATAAAAGCTCTGGTAGAGGGCCAAAAATTATATGGAATTAAAAGATGGTTAGCTTATTTTGAAACTATGTAAAAATACGCAACTTTAAGTTCCTATTGTGTTTCGAAATAACAAAAAATAAAGTTCCATATAGCATTCGCCCAGCCAACTGTTTAATGTACATAAATACCTGTTATGAATTCTATTGCTGAAAACTTCCAAAACTTTCAAACCAACATAAGCCAAAGGCCATAGTTCTACTAGAATTTTTTCAACATTTATAGCGAAAGAATCTTAATAAAAAATTCAAAACTTGAAAAAGACATCGTTTGTGTGCCGTTTGCGTTCAGGGCAGGGCCGTAGCTAGAAAAATGTTGCTTCTAGAACTAACAATTTTTTTTTCAAAATTAGAAAACGGTTTAGTAATAATTATAATGAAAACTTTTAGGGGGGGACGGGGGGCAGAGGGGGTTTTGAGTTAAATTTTTTTCTAAAATTATTTTAAAGGGTGATTTTGGGTAATTTTAAAAATATCAGAAGAATATATTTTTTTATAAATAATTTCGACGATACGTTTTGCTTCAAATTGACACATTATTGATAAATATGCTTTCCCGAATGTCGACAAAATTTTTTTTTTATTTTACGATGAGTTTAAAATACATCTTTTTTTTGAATGATCACAAAAATAATTTTTAAAAAAAATTTAGTTCAAAACACCCCCCCCCCCCCTCCCCCCTTAAAGTTTCCATATTTATTATTATTTTAGTGTTTTCTAATTTTGAAAAAAATTTGTAAGTCTTGCGACCGATATTTCGCTAGCTACGGCCCTGGTTCAGGGCAAACACTTTGACACACTAGCGTTTGATTAAAGTTCCATCCTATTTATTCGAATCCTCCCCAATCGATACTTTGGCCTAGGAACATGGCGTGAAAACTTAACAAAAAAAAAAAAAAAATCTGTGCAAAGATTTTGTTTGAGCGGAAAACTTGAAGTAACTGTTAGCATTCAAGTAGATTAAAACGCGTAGAGGGATGGAAGTGTTTCAACTTTAAAGTAGTACATTTTTCACACATTAAAATTTTATAAAAATAGCTCATCTCATGAAAAATAGTTATTTTCACGATACTTAACGGTAATCAGGAATAACAAAGAATTACAAGTTCATATGTCGCAAAGGTAAGCGATTAAGAAAAAAATAAGTTTGATTAGCAATCAACAGGGCAATCATTGTTATGAAGTAAATGTAAAAAGTATGAAATAAATGTGGTGAAATTCAAAATTTCTTAGTCTTGTGTATGAACAACTAAACTATAACTTTTTTCTAAACATCAGTAATATCATCGCAATCCTTTAATAATGAAGTAACTTATTGTTACACTTCCTTTCCTTTCGCTTAGTCATAAAGTTATCACATAAGCTCTGTTTTGAATACCATTTACATGAGAATAGCAATTCTCTTAGAATGAATAACTTTAACTTGAAAACTTAAAGTATATATTAAAATTTATTAAAATAACACTGTTCTGCACGAAAACTGAACAAGACCTACAGCATAGAAATTTCATAAAGTGGTTATATATGATGACTTTCTGCATTTACGGAATTTTTGTATCACTTCGAATTTTTCTTCAAGGACCTCATAAAGGAGTCACTTAAAATATTCGTACTTTGCCTTATTTGGCTTATTATAACTTTGCTTCTGCTTAACTGATTTTAAAAACCTTTATATTGTAACAAAAGTAAGACTTGCAGTTTTGCACTTTCTTTTAAAAAATTACAATGTATCAATCCATTTCAAAATAAAAAACGCTTAAATATTCAACGTATATTTTTATTTTTTATTTTTACATTTTCTAACGGTAACACATAATTTTGTTTATGTTTTTCTTCAAAAGACAAAGGTCTTAATTTTTGAACTCATTAGAAAAAAAATAAATCATTTAACTAATAATAAAGTTATTGATGAAAATCAACGTTTGTTCAAATTTTGTTCAAATAAAAATATCGATTTTGAAATATTAGAATTAATATTGATAATATTGTTTTTTATTTTTATATACTTTTTATCTAATATATAAAATTCTCGAGTCACAATGTTCGTTCCCATACTCCTCCGAAACGGCTTGATCGATTCTTATGAAATTTTTTATGCATATTCAGTAAGTCTGAGAATCGACTACTATCTATTTTTCAAACCTCTAAGTGATAAGGGGTGTCTACACCAAAAATTTTTTTTTCATTTTTTTGATAAATTTTTCTTTTAAATTTTTTTATTATGTGGCATTAAAAAATACATACACCACTAAATTTTTACTTTTTTTTCTATCACCAACCCCTGCATTTTAATAGTCATTTTCATAATTTTATCATTTTTTATCCCGCTCGATAACATCAATTATTATCACTTGGTAAGTTATCCCCTCCATGTGTCTATCGGTGTCACTTCTCACCCAGTAAACAGCACGGAGTAGGGATGACAACGAAGATGGTCTCCTATTTCTCTCGGACAAGAAGCCTTCTCTCACTCCCTCTACAATTTTCTGCTATTATTAGTGTTTATGCGTCAAGCGTAGTAGTTAAACATTTTTACTATCTCAGTGTCAAATCAAATATACTCCCAAGAAACTTTATTATTTATTTATTAATAACTAAAACTATTGAATATAATTAATTATTTATCTTATATATAAAAATATCGTGTCACAATGTTTGTGGCCAAATTCCTCCGAAACGGCTAGACCGATTTTAATGAAATTTATTTTGTATGTTTGATAGGTATGAGAATAGGTTGTAAAGTACTTTTCATCCTCCTATGCTAAACGGTCGTGGCTTTGACCATACAAGTCACATTTTCGGTACAGAATAACTGTGGCAGTAAAAGTCACAGAACATTGAAATTCAGAATGGAGGTACCATTTGGTGATGGCCTTTTAATGGAAAACTTTGACGGGCATTGGACAAGGGGGTGTGGCTGCGCCCATACAAGCCAAATTTTTTATATTGCATAACTTTGGAAGTAAAAGTTACAGAACATTGAAACTCAGAATGGAGTTACGACTTGGTGATGTCTTTCTAACTAAAAACTCTCACGGGGGTTTGTCAAGGTGGTTTGCCTCCACCCTTACCAGCCAAATTTTTGATATCGAATAGCTATGGAAGTAAAAATCACAGAACACTGAAACTCAGAATGAAGTTACCACTTGGTGAAGTCTTTCTAATAAAAGACTTGGATGGGCATTAGACAAGGGGGTAAGGCTCCGCTCATACCAGCCAAATTTTTCATATTGAATAGCTATGGAAGTAAAAGTCAGAACATCAAAACTCAGAATGGAGTCATCACTTGGTGATGTCTTTCTAATATAAAACCTGGAAAGGCATTGGACAGATGGAGAGGTGTGGCTCTGCCCATATAAATCAAATTTTTTATATCGAATAGCTATGGAAGTAAAAGTCACAGAACATTAAAACTCAGAATGGAGTTACCACTTGGTGATGTCTAATAGAAGACTTGAACGGGCATTGGACAAGGCGGCGCGGTTCCACCCATACCAGTCAAATTGTTGATATCGAATAGTTATACTATTTTTAACCGACTTCGAAAAGGAGGAGGTTCTCAAGTTCGTCGGTTTCTCTGTTTTTTTTTTTTTTTTTTTTTTTTAAATGTATGTACATCGATAACTCCTAAACCATATGCCTGATTGCCATAATTTTTGGGGAACAGATAGATATGATAAGCATGGTGGTGCCCGTAAAGTGGGTGGTATTCGATAACTGGGCGTGGCAATAATAGATCTCGCAATAACAAATACTAGTGTATCTCGAATATTATTGACACTATGGTACTGCAATTCAGTGTAGGGGTAGGCACAATTATTACAAATAACGGGCAAGAAAATGGGCGTAACTCGACAAATGGGCGTGGCAATATTAAAAAAACAGTGTACCTTGAATAATTTTGAGGCTAGAGTACTGCAATTTAGTATCGGGGTAGGCATTATTATTACAAATTATGGTCAATAAAGTAGGCGTTATTCGATAAATGGGCGTGGCAATACTAGATAAACCCTTTCGCAGTTAATATTGACGCTGGGATACTGATATAAAGTACAGGGGTAGGCACAATTATTGGAAATAACGCTCCAGAAAGTGGGCGCTTATTTAACAAAGGGGCATGGCTATATTTGAAAAACACTATATCTCGAACAATATTGACACTAGGGTAATAAAACTCGTTACAAGAATGGGTATAATAATTACAGAACATGTGACATCTAATTTAAATTTAAGAGGCAGATATTTGAAATAACCAACAAACTTTAAGATTTTAATGGAACAAATTTTTTCGGAACAATTTTATTTATGTTGTTTAAAATTAAAAAAAAAAAAAAAACCACCGACTACAAAATCACTACAAAGTAAAAAATAATTTTAAAAATACTTTTCCCTGTTAATTTCTTGGTCATATTTGATAATTTATTTAAACATATTATTATATATGAAATCTTATTATCTTTATTTTTTCATATTTGTTTTATTACTCGTATCATCAATATATTAATTTCTGGATGAAAACAAATGCTTTGAAGTTAGCGCTTCTGATTAAAAGTCTGATTATATTAGCGCCAACCTTAAAAACTTTACAGGGGACTAGCGCGGAGTGCAACGAAGCGCGCCGGGTAAAAGCTAGTTTTATTTTTTTTTTTATATAACTCTTCGACGACCTTTTCCTCTTATATCAATAATCGCTGGTTTCGCGTTGAAGAGACTAACAATTAACATAGTAACATGGGAATTTTGCTTTTTTTACGAAACTTATTTCTATTTTTGAAATTTCCTGGTGGAATCTTTCACCATGCTCGTCACTGAATTTATCTAAGTTTTGTGTGTGGGAAAAAAATCCGAATATGAATGTAAATAATGTTTTTTTTTGTGGAAATATTGCGTACCATATCCTAAAATGCAATTAGAAATGTAATGGGTATATTTTTTATTGTGGAAAACGAATGATTTTAAGCCTTAAAAAAACATTTTGTGATATATTCAAGTATACGAGTATATTAAAAGAAATCTCACTTTTACTTTTGGTGGAACCATCAATAAAAAATGTCCATTCATTGGCATTTTTTGGCTATTATAAAATATATATTTATTATATTTCATACTCCAGACAAAATTTTGCAAATATTGCATTTACATCGTTGCACTAAATTATAAAACTGCACTCTGCGTCCTCACTGAATAACTGAAATGCATTTGTTTGCTTAGTTCTTCCAAATGTAATTATTACATCATTTTGTAGAAAGTTTCACTGTTGTTTAATGGATCCTTATAATTCTATTTGGCACTTTAATAATTGCAAATCGCTACTATGTTAACAAACTACAAAAATTTGAAAAATTTGAAATGGCGATAAAATCGAAGTGATGAAAACATTCTGAAAACGCAAAAAGTTATCATATGGATCGGCAAAATGTAAAATATTGGTGGTAACTTCAGTACATTAAAATAATTTGTTTTTGTAGAACAGTGTAATTAATAACTAATTTAAAAATTTCTAAGCCTTAAAGTAAGAATGTGTATTGCTAAATAAATAAAAGTTTTCTCTCTAACAAATACCAAAAGCACTGATTCGGCAGTTGTTATTTCACAGCTCCAATAATCAAGAAACACATAAATTTATATCGACTTTTAAGTGTTTTTGCCAATATGGAGGTTTTACTCAATAAATTGATAACTTTTTCTGAAAAGTAGCTACATACATTTCAGCACGTTTTTTCGAATTCCATCCAATACTTTTTTTCTGAGCGTAGCAAAAGCAATAAAAATTATAAATTATTTTTGGCAATTATAGATGAACATAAATTTCGAATACTTAAGCTGAGCAGACCTACGCTGAGTATAGCAAATTGTGTTGCACTGCACAAGCTTACTCTCAAAAAACACTCACACATCCCAAATATCTCACACATACCTCTCCCCAGATACCATCAACATTTCCAACGTACTGACGAAGTTTTCACCATTTCTGCATTTCGCTAAAGCCAGCATTTTACGCACGTACGATTTGCACACGATTTAACCGCACTTAATTCATTTTGTCCATCAGTTTCTTGAAATTTATGGCTTTGTATTTTGTTTACCTACTTATTCTACTATTTCTATTTTTTCTTACTCGAATTTTTTTATTTATTTCCTTTTCCATTTTTTTTTTTATTATTTCGATATGCATTCACTTCATCCTAGTTTGACTGAGGCTGAGGTCACTCAGCCACATGACAGAAAAAAACCTCACACACACACACATGCTTACTTACCAATGTGTGCACGTAAATTTTGGCTTACCTAGGCAATAATAATAAATTATCACAGCTCAGCTGAAAGGACATCATCTATCTTCGGAATGCGTAGAATTATTTTTTGTTGCCAACCTTGCGGCGTTTTGTACTGACTTTTTTTTTACTTTGTCCTTGTTTGTTTGTCAAAAGTTGTTGATTGCTTTTCGATGATTTTTTTTTTTTTTTGCTGTCGCTGTAGCTTTTATTGTGTCGCTAAGCAGACGCAGTTGCGTTGCTTGATTAAAATAGAGGACTTCTGAAGCAGAATAAAAAAAATGTAGCGAATACTTAAGTCATGAAAATTAAGTGTCAACAGCTATTTGGTGTATATAGCACAAAAAAGGAAGCCTATGAACAGTTAAAGCCACTTTTGTGTTTACTGCAAGAATATAACAGTACTTTAAACTTTTCAATGTTTATCTACTCCTGAGCTCCAAACAAGGAAACAACAAATCAAACTAATCTCTCTGTTGATTCACCACATATAATAGAAATAATTTAAGCCAAAATTAAAATTAAAGAAATTGCACTAAAACTAATACACATCAGTTTAAATCTTTGGCATTTTATTTAAACAAACAAACACTCCACTTTAATGGCACTCAGTTTTTCACCCAATACCATGTCGCCTACCACCACAAAAACCCGGCATACAACTCCTTCTCTATTTTGCTCAGCAGCTGCCCGTGAAAACACAGTCACACTCACACACACACACACACACACAAAATAAATGAAGAGTTAAATTCGTTTTCTATTGTTAAATTTGTGGTCCGTTTGTCGAATAGTTGGTCGATCAATCGATTATATCGATTACTATTATATAGCAAATTATTTGGTTTTTGTTGTAAAAGTGTTCAATATTTGTTGTTACAATTTTATGTGTGCCTTTTGTTATTGTTATAGTTATTGCAGTTGTTGTTGCTCTTAGTTATTGTTAGTTATTTATACGAATCTGATTCGTTTTATGGTCACTTTGAGCTCTTGCGGTTTAAATGAGAGTCGAGCCTACAAGTTGAAAAGAGTAAAACTGATGCTTAACAAATGAGATATTAACGAGTTAAATTTTAAAGCTTTTTTATGACTAGACAAAACGAGCTGGTAAAGAAATTGTTTTGCATAAGTGTAAAAACGAGAGGAGGCGCTTTAAATTTAAGTCAAATTTTGAAACATACTATTCTCCACAGTAAAAAAAGTATTTTCGAGGTACCTAAAAAATAAGCGCGGATTCTATAATTGACCCAGGTTCAAATACCATCTGACACAGTAAATTTTTTCAAAAGAAATAATTTTTCTGATCGGCCGTCACCTCTCTGCAGACATTGGCAAGCCTACACTCAGAAAAAAATGTCCAGAATATATAGAAAAATAGCACCCAATCCACAGTGGTTCACTCCATATGCCAAAAATAAAAAATTTCATATCCAAAAATTAATATTTACCACTGTTCTGTATAGAAAAATATCTAAAGCTAACGAAAATGCGAAAAAAATAAATGCTTTTGCTGTCAATTTTAAAGTTTTGAGGGTAGATATTGGCGTGTGAAAAAAGCAGAAAAATAATAAGTTTCGGTGCTTGAAAAATTATTAAATTTGTGATTTAAACATAAAGAATTCAGTCATAAGTAAAAAAAAAAAATGTATAATGGAAGTTCAATAGCAAAGTAAGTTATTCATTTATGTAATGTTTTTATGGGGCTGGGTCAATTGGTTAAAAAAAAGAAAGTTCTGTTTCCAAAGCGCTTATTTTTTTTTTTTAGGATAACATTTTTGATTAAGGTTTAAAAATGGATTTCCTAAAATCACCCTCAAAATTTTTTTTTTTTTTCAATGATTTGGAGTATATATTTGTTATTTCAAAAGGAATTAGCCACCTCAATGCACCTGTTTTAACGTAAACTCTGTTCGAACTTGAGATTTCATGCACGAAACTATTTATTTCCAAGAATCTTTAAAAAGAATCTGTTCATTCCTCAAGCCCGGTTTCGTAGTCAACACTTAAGTGCTACATAAGAATTAAGCCATACAATTACGTGGAAGATGAGACTTAAGCGTGCACTGCGAAACATTGTTATTTTATGGTCAACGTTTTAAGTACACCAAGAAAAAAGCTTATGTTAAATTGAAAAAAAAACCTTGTATGATTTATAAGATGGCTTTTGCAGTTTTCAGCCACCCAAGTACTTTATCAAAACGCCTAAGTTTTACATGTTGACTTGCCAATTTTTTTTTGGGTGATAAATTAACCAAGTATTTGGTAGTTTTTTATACACTACTTTAAAATAAAATTGGATTCCAAAAATATAACTTTTTTCGGGTTTTGGTTTTTTTTTTATTTTCCTTTTTTTTTGAAGCTGCCACCTCTCCGTTCTGTGATTTGCTTGACTGAAATCGGCAACGACACAAACTTTCTTTTATCAACACCGTTTTTTTCTTAGCTATTAATGACTATTAATGACTTCTCGGCTTTTCTTGTTGATTGACGTCTATTAAAACAAGAACGTTAAATGTAATTACATAAAATTAAATATCAAATACAAAATTTACGTTCGCATGCCATTGAGATTCGAACCCACACCAACCCGATACCACTGTGTATGAAGACACTACGCTACGTATTGAGCCATGCTCCTGCCTTATGCGGAGTGATTTATTAAATATTAATTGCAACTGAAGCTATATTGTAGCTATCAACAGAATACTGCGACATACTGCATCTGTTCATACAGCATCTGTTAACATCTGTGATTCAAATATTTTTTTTGGCAGGGTATCGAAGTATGTGCTTTCAAAGCAATGTATTAAACTTAGGTTTAATACATTAGGTGAATTAACTTAGCTGCAATTATGTCAGCAAACAGCAGCAAAGCTGCTTAGATCAGTTGGTAGAGCGATGGATGGGCTCCAAAAGTTCCAGGTTCGATTCCGCACGGCGGGCAAAAAAATTTTTTTTTTTCTATTTTTCTTTTCTTTTTGTTGATGAAATGTAATAAAATTTACTGGTGTGAATATTAAAGTGTGTTTTTTAATTTGCTTTATGTTATTTTTGAATTAAACAGTGGTTTTATATAAAAAAAAAACCATTAGATTATGAAATCTATTCTTCTCTCGTGTGTCTACTGACGCCGTTGGCTTTAGTTTTTTAGCAAAAAATAGCTCAAAACTATGCTAAAGCCATCCATGCTAGTTGTTTTTTAATTTTGTATTTTTGAATTTTGGGCTTATGTGAATCAAATATTTTTTTTTTTGTCAAGGTATCGAAGTATGTGCTTTCAAAGCAATGTATTAAACAATAAATTGCTTAGGTGAATAAGCAGAAGCTTATAATTCCCATACAATTCTCTTCACCCAAACCGACTTAGGTGATTTACCTATAGCTTTTTTTCTCGGTTTTATATTGTTGTAAGCTGTTTTTGTAAACATAATAATAGTAGTGCAAATTAGAACCAAAGAAATAAAGTTTGATTTACAGTTATAACATTTTATTGGTTGCGCTAAATTTTTATGCAAAGAAACGGTTTTTTCTGTGGTTATTCACTTTTGACGCTGACAGCATTTAGTATTTTTAAGTGCAGAACTTATTTGAATTTTTTTTCGTTTTATGATATTTATTTCTCATTTGTTTAGGTTAACACATAAGTGTGTGTTCCCCCTTTTTTTTTAACATTATGATTAAAAATGCTTGGAATCTTCTTATCGTGGACAAGTAAGAAGACAGAAGAATGTTCTGGATGTCTGGACGTTTGAATAGACTAAAACGTGTTTTACTTTTTTTTTTTTTTGTGTCGATATCTTTTTGAAATAACTTAATACATTTCGTAAATGTTTTAAATTCATATGGTTATGTATACATCTGACTGTGTATTTTGGTTTAAAATGTGTAACACACATTCTAATACACAGTCTTAAAATTTTTGGGGTTTTGGAAAAAAAAACGCTTTGTTTTCGATGGGAAATCCAAAAATTTAAATGCCTATTGAGGCTTGAAACCCTTTCATCAACTTTTCAGCGTCCTTAATTGTGTACCATATTTTTTTGAGTTCTATAACCTATGCAACTCATTTTTTTATATCCACATACTTTTAATTTTACATACATATTTTTAATTTTTTGAAATGGAATGTAGGCGTGGCAAATGTCTTAATCTGCCCACATTTCGAGTGGTTGTTGCTTTATTAAAAAATAGCCTGCCCACTAATTATTGAAAATGGTAAACATCCATGTAAATATTTAGTATGCGAAAAGAGGGCGTGAGAGGCCCAATGCCACCCATTTTTTGTAAGGCTCTACTACAGCTTTTTCGCACTTCCTCACCATTAACCCGTCTAAAGCCACGACCCAGTAATCATTGAAAAATATCAATGCTACCAGAGACCACAAAAAAGTTAATATGGGAAAAATGTACTCACCAATGAATGGGCTGAGCTCAGGGACAACACAAGACGTAACAACTAACCATGCGTATATATAGATCTACACACATGGACAAAAGTGATCGTCGCTTAGCTTCTACACTCTATCAATTATCACCAATTTTATTTTTTATTTTATTTAAAAATTATTTTTATTTAAAAGAGAAATGCATTGATGTGTTTTTAAAATAAAAAATGTTACGCTCTGGCTTACAAATATTTTCATGATATGGCAACTCTATTATTTGTTTCATTTCAATTACTTAACTGTATTTTCGATACGTTTCGTTAAAAAAGTTTGCTTAAGACGCGCGTGTTTTGCAATTATCGCGAAAATGAGCCAAGTAAGAAAAGAAACTACGATTGAAGAGCGAAAAGTTATAATAAATGCCTATAAACAAAATAAAACTATTAAACAAATTTCTGAATTAGTGCAACGACCACGAACAACCATTTCTAGCATTATAAATCGGCACAAAAATGATCCAAACTGTGAGAATCGCCCCAGAAGCGGGCGTCCTTCGGCGCTATCGGTGCGCGAGAAACGCGATATCATAAAAATTATAAAAAAGGAACCGAAAACTCCATCGTCAGAAATCACAGCAGTAATAAAGGAGACAACTGGAACTACTGTACACCCTCGTACTGTCCGTAGAGTGCTAAATACTGCCGGTTATAATGCTAGAGTTTGCAGAAAAAACCTTTGATAAGCAAGGTAAATCAAGCGAAGCGGCTTTCCTTTGCTAAAGAGCATTTAAACAAGACAAATGAGTTTTGGGACAAAGTCATCTTCACGGACGAAAGTAAGTTCTGCGCTTATCGTTCAGATGGCCGTGCTTTGGTCTGGAGGCAAGAGGGTACTGCACTACAAGAAAAGAACATTCAGACTACAGTTAAACATGGTGGTGCTGGAGTCATGGTGTGGGGGTGTATGTCAGCTGCTGGTGTCGGCGAGCTTGTTTTTGTTGAAACTATAATGGATAAACATATTTATTTGAATATTTTGAAAGAGAATTTGTCAAAAAGTGCAAACAAGCTGGGCATTGAATCCGATTACTATTTTCAACAGGACAATGACCCCAAGCATACAGCCGAAATTGTCCGCTTGTGGATACTGTATAATACACCTCACACATTAAAAACACCACCTCAATCGCCGGATCTCAATCCAATTGAACATCTGTGGGATCATTTGGATAAGAAGATTAGAGAACACCACATAACATCAAAAAACAGGCTGAAGGAAGTTTTAATGGAGGAATGGTCAAAAATGGGTCCGATGTTACAAAAAAGTTAGTGCATTCAATGCAGAACCGGCTGCGAGAAGTTCTTAAGTTCAAAGGAAAAAATACCAGTTATTAAAAACTATATTTATTATTTTTTTGTTTATTTAAATGTAAGCGACGAACACTTTTGTCCACAGAAAATACGAACCATATTTCTTTTTTGAATTCTTTCTTGTACACAACCAAATACAGAATATTTTGTTTTTGTTTGAAAAATAAATAAATGCATTCTAAAACTTATAAAAATTCTTAAATTTTTGTTTTCAATTATTTTCGGGGTATGTTGGCGCTTTAAACTGAAGAAAAGACAAGTGACGATCACTTTTGTCCATGTGTGTAATTACACAACTTTATTTGGAATAAAAAATATGTGACACAAGTTTTTTTTTATGATAGAAAGTATTTTTTTTTTTAATTCTGGAATTTCTAATGTTATTGTTGTAATGAATAAAAAACTTTGTAATGAGTTTTATTTAAACTTCGCCCAAGTTAAGGCTCAAAACGTAGCATCGAAAATTGCAGTCCAACGATTCTCCACTGAGCTATTGTTTGCGTTAAAATTTAATTAATTTAAATTTCAAAACGTTTTTATGAATTGCGCATGGTTTTGTTTATGAAAAAACGTTGATGAAAGCATTTTTTTTTGAAATATAAGTAAAGTAGCCTTGGAATAAATCACTTGTGGTTTACAAAACAAAGAAAAACTAAAGAAATATCTGAGTATTGTCTCATATTTTTAACTAATATTTCTCCTAATTTAAAAAATCATTGCTGTACAGTTTTGCAAGCAGTAAACTTGATATAAAGATAGTTTTTCTTCAAATTGCTTCTGCTTTTATACAATTTCTGGAAATTTTAACACTCATATCAATCTTTATCTCTTGTGTTTAAGTAAAAACTTTTCTTTAAAACAAAGACGCTTCTCGAAATCATGATCACACTTCATTAAACCATGTAAAAATTCCTTCTTTTAAGGAGAAACCTCTATAAAATATAGAAAAATCCATGCCTATGAATTGATGTTTCAGTCTCTTAATTTAAGGGAACCAGATTTTTTTTTGACAGCGGTTCGTTGTTAAACTAACAACTCAAAAATATGCAAAAAATCAAATTGGAATAATGAATAATAGCAATTTTTAATTATTTAGAAATGAAATAGCGTTAGAAGTAAAAGTGTGTAAGCAATTTTTTCTAAAATCATTGTGCATTTCCAAAAGAAGCCTTTCAAAAGCTCTCAAAGAAAAAAAAAAGAGGTAGTTTTCCGCATAGAGATGGAAGAGGAAAACATACTCCTAGTAATAAGACTCCTACTTGCAGGGTTGAACAAATTGAAAATTTTATAAAAACTTTTCCAGCTTAATCATCCCATTACGGTAGAAAAAAAAAATCAGGATAGAGAAAATTTCTCTAATATCTATGTATAATAATATTCTAATTGTGTAAAATTTATACAAAATTGAATTAGCAAACACATTTCTAAATCTTGAACGCTTATCAAAATTCATGTTTTGCAAAATTTTTAATGAGTAGTTTAATTTACTTTTCAACCCACTGGTGATTGATAGTTGCCGAAAATGTGACGAATTTCAAATGAACTTCAGATGCACTTCATAATGACCGTCTTTAATATGAGCTAGAAACAGCTAAATTAGCAAGAAATTAAATAAAATGAGATGCCCAAAAAGGCTAAGATGCAAACAGTGATTTAACAATAATGACTTTTGACCTTATGAAAACGCTTCCTACTCCATTACTGGCGACAGGTCTTTGCTACTACAAGCAACAGCTGTTGCCACATTGCCTAGAAATTCATGATTTATATCATGATCAGGCTTTTATGTATGTCTGGAATGAAAATATTGCTACCAGGGGTGCACAAGAGATAGGATCTTGTCTAATTCGCTTTATTGAAAATTTAATCAAAACAAGTTCATTTATAATGAATAGCGATTCGTACGGTAGCCAAAACCGAAATATACACGATTTGTAATTACATTGTCACTTACCTTTGACCTACATAAAGTTAAAACACAAATAGTTAAAAATTAGTTTGTAGTCGTCAAAAAGCAAAAAACAGTCATAAAACACTTACATTTTTAACAATTATCGCTCAGCATGCACTAATTTTATATTGATTTTTTGTTTTCCTTTTCAGAATCTCTAACATCATAAGAAAACATTTTTTTGAATGAATACGTTTATGTTTTACATATATACGTTTATGTTTATCTGTATATATATGTTTACTTTTTCAATGAATATGTTTATGTTTTATATCTGTGGCACCTGTGCATAGTGGGCTAAGTCTAATTTTGGGAATTTTGAGCTATCTACATCACTAGAATCGTAATTTTTTTATCTTTTTTTGTATCTAACGGGATAAGTGTTCTGCCATTGAAATGAAGGATATTCCTTTATGAATCGTGGGCTGATACTTCAATCTTGAACTTTTGCTTGTGCAAAGAGAGTTTTAATCCAGTTTTCCTAAAAACGCCATTTTCGCACTTAGCCCACTATGCATAGGTGCAAAATAAATACAGAATTTCTAACAAATAATGACATGAAAAAAATAAAGTCATTCAACTATCATTTTTAAACATATTAATATAAAAATTGGCACTTGGCAAAGTGGTCCAACCCACTTGATTATTTTTTATATAACAAAAAATTTTCAATTTCATCAAAAGAAGAAGTTAATTTTATTTAGATAAGTTCTTACTTAGTTCAATTTAAACCAGGGCATTTTCTTTTAAAGCGACTTTGAATTCATTAATATTTTTAAATAAATTTTTCTCCATTTCTTCAGTATGTGGACATATGCGCCTCAGATATGACTACACCAAAATTATATTAATACTTGCCGAAAATTAAATTTTTTTTTTTTTTTTTAGTCCGTATTTAGTTCTAATACTGTTTTTATTTAAGTCTCAATGTTAAAAAGTTTATAAGTTGGCATTGAATTTTTTTCCATATTAGATTTATTAATACTTTAATAATATATTTTTTAAATTCTCTTCTATAGTAGGTTTTTAACTCTTTAATGATACATAAAATAAAAGTAAATGTTGATTCGTGCCGTAATGAAAAAAAAATTTCAAAATAATTGTATAAAAGCTTTGCTAACACGCAGAAGTTACTCTGCATCATAAGGCTTTCGAAACTTAAGAATCTGAAAACAAAGACGGAAGGAAGTAAAGTATAATACAGCATGGCTTAAAATTCAAATATAATATTCACCTTAGTATCAAATCATTCCCAAAGGGTATAAAATATCTTTGTTATTTGAACTGTAATAAATTTAATACAAAATTTATTTGAAAATTCTTAAAGAACAATGTTTTTCATATTGACGGACTCCTAGGTTAAATTGATAATTTTTTTGTCAGTGTAGAGTCAACAAAAGTTTCAGTCAAGGATTTTTTTTTTTGAGTGTAGACGGAATATTAGTAATTTTTGTGTAAACTTAATTCTAACCGAAGTCATTTTAATTGAATAAATGAAAAACATGTATTCATTAATTTACGAAACGATACTATCTAAAGTGTGGAACAAGCATTCTTCTTATTTTCCATTTACTAAGCATATGTTATCTATTGAAAACAGCTGTTTTATTATGAATTCCACTATATTAACTGCCAACCCGTTGGCCAGTAAACTGTGCTTATTTCTATCAGAAAATATAGAGACTAATAACATTAACTTCCCTGCAGCAAAGCTTTATAAATCTTTCTGTTTCGCTTTCGCTCTCTCTCTCTCTCCCTGTCATCATTCTCTTCCTCTACCTTATATCCCTAATAATACCTCATTGTACATCACTTTGTGGTATTCTCCTGCCAACATCTGTCGAGCCAAATTCAATGCATGAAATGCGTTTATTGCAATTTGCATAAATGTAAAATAAACCCTAAATTAGCATTAGTCTGAACGTCAAATAAGTAACAGTTGATTATGAACACACTAGGGAAGTAAGCCCCGGAATCCCGAACTATTTTTTGTTCTCTTTAAATCAAAGGATTTTCCTTTCGGGATCCCGGGATTTCCAAATTAGAAATTTGTCAATCAAAATATTCATTCTAATGCAACATTTATTGTAATATTTTAATTTTATTTGATAACAGAGATATTATAATTGTTCGATAAGTACTGCGAAATTTCCAGATGATCTTACTCAGGTAATTCATTTGTTCTGTGGTTGAGGAAATCTTGGTCGATTCTTCCAGATTGCTTGCTTTTATAACATATATTTATCTAACAAGCATAGAATTAGAGCGGTACATCTCAGCAGTGTGTTATATTTGTAATAATATGTGAACAAAAATTTCTGAAGAACATTCTGATGCATTGATTAGCTGAAGGTTTTACTTTAAAAGTATTAAATTTTTATTTTGAAAAAGTTTTTCATAACTTTAATGGCTTTAATTAGCTTTCGAAACAATAAAAATAAAATGAAGGTGGTGTCCCAAATAAAAAAAAAAAATTGAATCATGCCCATACCCGAGAAACAATTTCATATTTTGTGTCCATAAAGTAGCAGATATGTGTCCGGTGCCCGTGTCGGTAAATGTCCGACACATGTAGCGCAAAAAGTCCTAGTTCTGTAACACCTTGGTCAGGCACCTTGGTCCGAACGAAGACATATCGTGTACTCGTCGGTTTATTGTGTCCAAATATAGTCGGTTGTTTTTTGGACACTTTTCAATAAATCTGCACGGGCAAATTTCAGTTACAACTTTTGGTACTTTTCGGGTACATTACAGTTAATACTCAGGCAAGTTACGATACTATTTCGGTACATTTTCAGGAAAATGTGAGTAAAAGATGAGGCAAATTTCAGTTAAAATATCGGATACTTCTCGGGTACATTATAGTTAAGACTCAGGCCAGTTACGATACTATTTCGGTCAATTTCGGGGAAATGTGAGTACAATATTAGGCAAATTTTAGTTAGAACACCGAGAACTTTTGGCACACCAATCGGTGAAATTATTTCATATTCTCGTTACTTTTAGTGGACTATAGTCGTGCACATTTTTATATTAAAAAACCTTTTGGCTAATTTGTGCTCAACTATAGCCCATTAAAATTATCCAATATATGTAATTATTTAAAAAATTACGGGTGCGAAAAATACTTGAAGTTTTCACTGAAAATTGCCCAATGTTTTATTCACAGATCGCTGAATATAACCAAATTACCCTGAACCAAAATAGTATCGTAGCCTGACCCATAACTGGAAGATAAGAAGAAAATGCATTAGTGTTTTTCCAAATAATGGTTTTTATTCCGTTAGTGCAATTATTTCAAGATTGTCTGAAAACAAAAGTTTCTCGATTGCTGAAATTATGACAAAAATTGTATTAACTTATTATTAATTATTTAATGCAAAAAGTATCCTTAATTCACTTTAAAAAATATTTTTCTTTTTTTTTTTCCACCAGAAACACTTTTCCTCCAGTGTTTCTTCCACACACACCTTTCTGCTACGCGCACGATTCAAAATTACTGTAAGGCTGAGCACATAGTGGAGCTTATGACCGTTTTGTTACGCGAGGCGTTTGCAATGGTCGTGCGAGTAAAAGAGATGCAAGGGTTCGCTCTGTTGCACTTATAAGCAATATGCTTTGCGCACAGCATCGCAACTCTCATATGTTCCATTGGGCATGCGGCCTGTCGTTTGTAGAATAACAACAATTTCAATATAGAACGGTAAATTTAAATTCGATTAGAGAACAGCAAAAAATATTAAAGTTGTATGTATACGGTTGTCGGTAATTCACCATCACGGTGTAGTCGTGTTCATTCGGCAAAAAATATTAAGCTTGTATGTATGTGCCTGCCCTATAGGAACAAACTAACTTGTTTTTAAAAACAACTAATTAAAAACTAATTGAAAGTAAACTAGTATATGAAGTACTTTGAATTATATTAAGGCGGCATCCACGCCAATTCTAAATAGTTTGTATTGCATTATATATGAAGTAATTGAAATACTACTTAAAAACAAGTGGTTAATAAACTACTTTGAATTATATTAAGACGGCAACTACTCTGATTTGGACATGTTTTAATTGCAAATTTTTATTAGATTACAAGTTTATATATATTTAACCATGTTATTTCATCATATATTATTAACTTTAGGTTTCAGTTACATTTTGTTTCAAAAAGACATATTTTTTATTTAAGACATTGAGCTGCAAGACAGATGTGGTAAACACACTTTAAAACTAATAAACTGCCTCAAAACCCTGTAAAACGATTAAAAACTCTTTATTATTTAAGACATTCAAATTAGAAACGGTAGTGTTTAGCAAACATTGCACAATTTGGACTATGTACGGAAATTGATTGCTTAACCATTCAGCAAACACCTCATCACTTCAGAAGTAAAGACGCACGCCTTTCTCTACGTAGCGTCGAGTCTGCTCCATCACTTCATTTCGATTGACACTTAAAAGAAGCACTAAGCAAAATATCGGTGTGTCCATCGATCATGATTGATGGTCGCAAAGTGTGGAAAATCCCGCTGACACTCTTGTTTAGCTCATATTTTGAAATGAAGCATCAAAAAGCGGGCTCGTGTTAAATAACAGGCGCAGTATCCACACAATTCCGATTAATTGGATCGGCACCTTCGCTCATATACCCGGGCGGTGACGTGCCCGTTTTTGGAAACTGCTTCCGTGATACGCATGCTCACAAATAAGCGTAGAGTTCCTCCAGCTTCTGAAACTATCACCTGTTGGAAGCAGAAATAGTCCAATGAAGAGCAGCGTACTTCTGTTGCGCTCCTTGAATGTAATTACTAGTTCTTTTTCGAATTAACTGGCAATGAATCATTTTTGAATTATTTTAAAATCAATTAAAGCACCACAAAAAACGACATTTCACAATTTTCCATTAAAAAACTCTGATCACTTTTAACTTTGTTTACATTTTGCTTTCAGATTTTATATTTCAGAATTTATTTGTGCCGATCAGGCATGATTTTTTGACATGATTTATGTATTTTTCAAAACAGCCAATAAATGATCTCTTTGATGTATAAAAATTTAAAATGTTTATGCTTTTAAATTTATCTTCAGTCAGTGGAATCTATATATATAAAAATGAATGTATGTATGTGGGTATGTGGATATGTGTGTATATCACGTATTGACTCCAAAACCACCGAACCAAACTTTATGAAATTTTTAGGGATACTGAAGCAACATTCTGGAAGTGTTCCTGTGATACCTGGAACGTGGTACCTCCCCTACAACCCAAATTGGCTCTATCGCCCACAAACCAAAAAAAATGCTATATATCAGACGGTTTTAAACATATAAAACTAAAATTTGGTAATTTTGTTCAGATGGTTACTTCCGGTGAATGTACAAAAAATGGGCGTGGTCACACTACATCTACGCCCACTTTTCAGCAACCGTTTTAATTCCTGAGATGTTCAAGTTTTGATAGTGAATCTTGGTATGCAGGTGCAATGGATACAAGTGGCAGTCACTTTGTAAATATAAAAGTTGTCACGCCCACTTTTACCGCCCACAAATCAGTAAAAATGCTTTATATCAGACGGCTTTTGCCGTAGAAGATTAAGATTTGATAATTTAGTTAATATGATTACTCTCGTCCAATGTACAAAAATGGGCATGGCCGCACTATATCTACGGCCACTTTATCGAAATCATGCTTATTACTGAGTTGTACACGTTTTCATAGTGAATCTTGGTATGCAGGTTCTATGGGTTCAAGTGGCAGTCATTATGTAAATATAAATGATGTCACGGCCACTTTTACAGCCCACAAATAATAAAAATTCTTTATATCAGACGGCTTTTGCCGCAGAAGACTAAGATTTAGTAATTTAGTTCGTATGGTTACTGTCGGCCAATATACAAAAAATGGGCATGGCTGCACTATATCTACGCCCACTTTATCGAAATCATGCTTATTCTGGAGTCGTACACGTTTTGATAGTGAACCTTGGTATGCAGGTGCTATGAGTCCAAGTGGCAGTCGCTATGTAAATATAAACGTTGTCATGCCCACTTTAACCGCCAACAAATCAGTAAAATTCTTTAAATCAGACGGCTTTTGCTGTAGAAGACTAAGAATTGGTAATTTAGTTCATATGGTCACTGTCGGCAACTGTTAAAAAGGGGCGTGGTCACACCATATCTACGCATACTTCTTCGAAATCACGCTTATTCTTGAGTTGCACATGTTTTAATAGTAACACTTGATATGCAGGTGCTCTAAGTGGCAGTCAATATATATATATAAAATTTGCCACGGCCACTTGTACCACCCACAAATGAAAAAAAAAAACACAAAATGAAATGGCCAATTTCAGTCCTTGAAAGGACCGAGCTTCTTATGGTCAATTGTGTTGTACGTGTTGTGAAATGTTTGAACACAAATGGTCGAGAACTGGACCTACAAGTTTTATGCCGACTCCGAATGGCTTACGTTCTCAAGAAGCTTGTCATGGCAGTTTTTATTCTCTGAGGTTTGACATTGTCCGCAGAGAGGTGACGGCCGAACAGAAAAATTAATTCAATTGAAAAACTTTCCGTGTCAGGTGGAATTCGAACCTGGGTTCTATGGCATACAAGCCACGCACCTCAACCAGTATGCCACGCAATATTTTGAAATATGCTCTAAAAATTGAGTTTTTTATAAAAATATTACTGGTGTGGTAGTTAAAAATAACAAACGGTCAGAAGTAATACTAATGAAAAAGTTCTTCTGTCCAGTCTGCACCAATAAATGTTCAAATTTTTCAGTCGGACGAGAGATAATGCAGATTTTCATTAATTTTTTAACTTTTGTTAAATTACTTTCACTAAAATTCAAATTAAAATTTTTTTTTTGCCATGTTACTTTTAGTAAAATCAATTATCTATTGATGATAAAATACAGTGTAAAGTGAAGAACTAAATTGAATAAAATTACACAAAAATGTACACATTTTTTACAATTTATTTGACTTAAAGTAGTATAGAAAAATGTTCGTTTGAATTTTAGTGAAAATAATATGAAAAAAGTTTAAACAATCCATAAAAATGCGCATTATCTTTGGTCCAACGGAAAAAATTTAAGATTCTTTGATGCAAAAGATTTTTTTCATTACTTTTATTTCTGACCGTTTGTTTTTTTTTTTTTAAATACCATACCAGCCAATATTTTTAGTCGAAATATTTTGGGGATCATCATAACATACGCCATGGATTATTTTAAAGAACCGGACTGAACAATTTTTGTTCCTAAAGAGCGTGAGGCGACTTAATTCAAATACGTATGTGGGTATATGTGTTTATCACGTAAAGACTTCGAAACCACTAAGCCAATTTTTATACCAAAGCCTTGAGAGGGTTCCTGTGAAGTCTGGTGCCGATCGTAAAAGGCACCTTAAATACTCCTAAAATTTTCGATATCAAACAGTTTTGGAATTATAGGTCGCATAGCCTCGGAATTCAGTATTTGACCTCAATTTACACATGCCGTTCCACAGGTAACATTTTATGGGTGTTGGACGAGGAGCGTGGTACTTTTCCGCACCCAAAACTTCCGTTATAGCTTTCGAAAGAAGTCACACATCAATGAAATTCGGTACGAACTTACTATAAAAGCATGGCTTCACTAAAGCTACGCCCTCTATTAGGGGATAAGCGCTGAGCGCAGCGAAGCGCGCCGGGTGTAAGCTAGTATTAAATAGTTTTCAATTGGTTATTTTAAAGTAATTAAAAAATAATTTAAATTTAAGCAATTTAACAAGTAGTTGCATATATGCAGACGAAAGTCAATTGACTTATTTAGCGGACATCACCATACAAAATATGTTAGTTCGTTCTACGGAAAAAATTCAGAATTTCAACTAGTTGTGGCTGACAAAAAACTACTTTTTCAACAACTTTTAAATTAGTCGATTTTCCTACAGGGTGCAATGTGCCTGTACTGTTGTCGGTAATTCACCATCACGGTGTTGTCGTGTTCATTCGGCAAAAAATATTAAACTCGTATGTATGCGTTCCTGTGCCTGCACTGTGCCTGTAGTCGTGTTCGGGTTGAACTGGACACATGTCAGCCAGTGTGCACATAAAGGGTCCGCCATCTAACCTATTTTTTTTTTTCAACTAGTACTTATTTCGTGAATGGTAACACTTAGCACATGTCTGATTTGACAGATAATTAGTTTTATCCTTCCGCTGAACGAATATGGTTGTGCATACGCTTGAACAACGCTGGGAAATATTGCCTGCGATAGACTTACAGAAGATGCCGATTTTGCCAAAAAAATCATCTTTTCAGATGAAGCTCATTTTGATCTTGGCGGGTATGTAAACAAGCAAAATTGTCGCATTTGGGGCACAGAAAACCCGCACGCATACATTGAAAAGCCGATGCACCCAAAACGAGTCACTGTTTGGTGCGGATTTCGGTCCAGAGGCATAATTGGGCCATTTTTCTTCGAAAATGATCAAGAAGTGGCCGTTACAGTCAATAGCCATGGTTATCGGGCCATGTTGAACGAATTTTTGTTCACAAAAATTGAAGAGGAGGATATTGGCAACATTTGGTTTCAACAGGACGGCGCTACGTGCCACACAGCCGAAGCTACGCTCGATGTTTTGCGCCCTGTTTTTCAAGATCGCATTATCAGCCGCAGAGCTGATGTCGTTTGGCCACCTCGGAGCTGCGATTTGACACCGTTGGACTATTATTTGTGAGGTGCCCTCAAAGGTAAGTGTTACGCCGACAAGCCAGAGACAATTGACGCTTTAAAGGACAATATTCGTGAAGCCATTGGTGAAATACAGCTGCACACAATCGATAATGTGCTTAAAAATTGGACCGATTGTGTAGGCTACTGCATGGCCAGCCGAGGCAGCCATTTGAATGAAATTATTTTCCATTATTAACCGGAAGAATTGTACATTCAAATAAAAAAAGAAATTTGAGAAAATATTCAGTAGTTTTCTTTTTTCGCATTTTCAAAAAAAAAAAGTTAATTGGCGGACCCTTTATATGAATTTTTCCTAGGGTCCTGTTCGCTGGATCTCCTTTTTTCATAAACTTCGCAGTTTTTTGTTTCTGCTCGTAGCTTTTAGAAAATAAAATTGTGTTTTATACTCTGGGCTTTTGTGCCTGAGTTCTTTGATACGAATGTGCGATTTGTTTTTTTTTTTTCATTAACTTCGGAGTTTTTTGTTACTGCTCGTAGACTTTAAAAAATAAAATTGTGTCCGACACTTGTGATTTTTATGCGTGAGTTCTTTGCTACGGACACAAATTGTTTCTCGGGTTAGTCTGTTCTGTTATTCAAAAGTTTTATCAGAAAAAATTTTTTGCGTATTATTACAAACGTAGCGCTATTGCCACTATTCTGATTGTTTTTGTTTATTATTTTATTTACATCAACGTTAACAACCGTTTTTACCTTCTCTCGCATAATGAGATTGAATTGTGGTCGGTGTATGGAGTCGAAAATATAAGGTGTTTTCTTATGCTTCGAAATTGAAATTTGCCTGAGGTTATTTTTCAGCTCAGATAACCAAACGTTCTATTAAAAATACAGTACAGTAGGTAATTTTTTAGAAATAGAGCTTAGACTTATTTTTGTTTTATTTGTTTTATTAGCTTTATTTTAATGGTGCTTTTTAAACTTTATTGAGTTTTTGCTACTGCATCACACAACTATTGCCGTATGCTTAAATAAAAGTGAAGTGAGTGATTTTAAATGAGCATATATATTTTCATTTAATTTATTCATAAATGGATCCAAGTTTATATTCCAAGTGTTCCATTTTTGAAATAATTTCTTTTTCACTAAGCGTCAATACTCTTCAAATAATTAATAATCAATGATTATTTTAGACAACAGATAGTAAGTATTTTGTTTAAAATAAATCTCTGAATACAAATAAAGAAAATATTATTATTTTCATTTGGCCGATTATTCATTTACTGAATTTCGGGTGATTGTTCATTGTGATGTTTTTTGGGCAATTTCACTTTGTGTATTTTTGACGATTGCTTTCGTTGACTCTTGATTTCGCTGGTTGTTTTCTTTTTTTAAATTCATAAACTACAACAAACATTTGTTGAACCAAATAGTCCCGGGATCCCGTATTTAGATTTTCAATCACGGGATCCCGAAAAGCTTCTTGAACTGTCATCCCTAGTACACACCGAACAAACGAACATAAGGACGAAAAATGCATGCAACTTTTGTAGCTTAGTTATATGCAAAGCTTACTGCAATGCAGCGGATATCGCTGTAAATTCCCATCGAAGTCAATTCAGTTTAAATACCAAACTAGAGACAGGTAAAGCTTATGTATGAATATGAAAGAGCTGAGCTGAGTAAGTATATAAGTAAATTATTATCAACCTAAGGAGAGGAGAAACAAAAGAAGTGTTGGAGAAAATAAGTACTACAGATTCAGTTAATGACAATTGCTTTAAATTAAATTGACATTGTTTAGGATTATTGTGAAGGATATTTGAGAAGGAGAACCGTTAATATAATTTGAATGCAGCATTTAATGTACAGTAGAATCTCGATTACCCGAACAACAATTATCCGAATATTCAATTATGCCGGCTTATTCTTCGCGGCTCTAATAACCGATTTAGAAATGATTTGACGGCACAACGAGACATGTAAGGAAGAGCTTATTTCCGCCTCTGACGTGTAGGTACTCTCGCTCTCATTTGCTTGCGCGATAGTGTTTGTTATTGTTTAATTTTATTTGAGAGCGTTCAACTGTTAGGTTGTATTTTATTTTTGTTTATGTGTTGCGTTAGAAATCGATTATTCAGATTTTCGATTATACACCGAGAAAAAAGCTTATGTTAAATTGAAAAAAAAACATAGTATAATTTATAATATGGCTTTAGAAGTTGTCAGCCACCCAAGAACTTTATCAAAACGCCTAAATTTTAAATGTTGACTTGCCAATTTTTACTGTGTGATAAATTAACCAAGCATTTGGTTATTTTTTAGACACTACTTTAAGAAAAAAAAGAGACTTGAATTTTAAACATATAACTTTTTTTCGGGTTTTAGTTTTTTTTATTTTCCTTTTTTATTAAGCTGCTGCCTCTCGTTCTGTGTTTTGCTTGACTGAAATCGGCAACTACACAAAATTTTACTTTTATGGACACCATTTTTCTAAGAAATGAATGACTTCTCGGCTTTTCTTGCTGCTTGACGTCTATTATATCAAGAACATTAAATTAACTTAAATATCAAATAAAAAAATTTACCTTCGCATGCCGTTGAGATTCGAACCCACACCAACCCGGTACCACTGTGTATGAAGACACTACGCTACGCATTGAGCCAAACTCCTTCGTTACACTGAGTGATTTATTCAATATTAATTACAACTGAAGCTATGCTGCAGCTATCAACAGAATACTGCGACATACTGCATCTGTTCATACAGCATCTGTTAACATCTGTGAATCAAATATTTTTTTTGGCAGGGTATCGAAGTATGTATATGCTTTCAAAGCAATATATTACACAATAAATTGCTAAGGTGAATTAACGTAGCTGCAGTTATGTCAGCAACTGGCACTAAAAGTTCCAGTGTTCTATTCCGCACGGCGGACGAAGAAATTTTTGTTTTCTTTTTTATTTTCTTTTTGTTGATGAAATGTAATAAAATTTACTGGTGTGAATATTAACGTGTGTTTTCTAACTAACTTTATGTTATTTATGAATTTAAAAGTGGTTTTATAACACAAAAAAAAAACCATTAAATTATCAACTCCATCCTTCTCTCGTGTGTCTAATGACGCAGCTGTGTTTTTTTTTCAGAATATAGCTCAAAGCTATGCTTAAGTCATCCATGCTAGTTGTTTTTTAATTTTGTATATTTGGATTTTGGGCTTAGGTGAATCAAGTATATTTTTTTTGGCAAGGTATCGAAGTATGTGCTTTCAAAGCAATGTATTAAACAATAAATTGCTTAGGTGAATAAGCATAAGTTTATAATTCCAATACAATTCTCTTTACCCAAGCCGACTTAGGTGATTTACCTATTGTTTTTTTTTTCGGTGTACGGAATACCCTAGTTTTTATTTGATTCGGATAATCGAGATTCTACTATAAATCGATTCAAAGTTTATTGCGAACGACAAAAGTAATTGATTTTTCTTGGTACAACTTTTGGAAAAGAAAATTCTAGAGAACTTAGAGCTCTGTAGAATTATACAACCAAATGGTGCGAGCAAATTTCCGCTGCGTACTACATCCTCCACGCTTCCCAATGATGTAGTAAGGATGCGCTTATTTTTGCGGACATGTAGTACAAAAAAGGCAATGGAACTCCAGAAAAAAAGATGCGCATGTAGCTTCAAAAGCAGCGCATCATTATGAGTGTTTTAGCGCAACTTTTCCGCGCTGGGAAGCTAGGATTTTTTTCTTTAGGATTTTATGAAATTCAAAGATGTGCTATTGTAGTCAGCCGACTAAATAACAGACCTAACAGACTGGAGAAATTAGAGCTTTGTGGTATCATACCTATAACCATTACATTCGAAAAATTAGACTTAATCTTATATGATATCATTTAAATATATAATTCACTACGACGCTGTGGGAATTCACCGATTTCGGGTCAAACTCATTAAAAAAATTATAAGTATCAAATAATTTGATTTTTTTGTAGAATTATGGTATCCTTTTTTAATATATGTGGTGCTTTACATTTGCGCATTAAGCATATTTGAAAAAATTGTAGCAAAAGGAAACTAGTAAGGAATGGAGCTTCGGCAGCCCCCACAGCCGTTTTGAAATATATTCGAAGTCTTTAGCCATCTATAAAATGTTTATGCAAAAATATTTGTGTCATACGTTTAATTTTATTTGACCGTATAAGTAATTCGTTAACTGTCCCTTATGTTAAAGAATAGATGTGCAAAATTTGATTGGTATGTGTAAATTCATACCAACGGTGTAAAATAATTTCATTTAAAATTAAAGTGTCACGCCCCCCGTTCAATTCCACTCAATTTTCTAGACAACTGACTGTTCATTCCCTATAGGAACAAACTAACTTGTTTAAAATTAATTAAAAAACTACTTTGAATTATATTAAGGCGGCATCCACTTCAATTCTAAATAGTTTTTATTGCATTATATATGAAGTAATTGAAATACTATTTTAAAACAAGTGATTGATAAACTACTTTGAATTATATTAAGGCGGCAACTACTCTGATTTTGACATGTTTTAATTGCAAATTTTTATTAGGTTTCAAGTTTATATATATTTAACCATGTTATTCATCAAATGTTATTCACTTTAGGCCATCAGTAATAGTTTTCAATTTTTTATTTTAAAGTAATTATAAAAACAATTTAAATATAACTAATTTAACAAGTAATATATAAATATATGCAGGCGAAAGTCAATTGACTTATTTGGCGGACATCACCATACAAAATATGTTAGTTCGTTCTATGGAAAAAAGTCAGAATTTCAACTAGTTGTGGTTGACAAAAAACTACTTTATCAACTACTTTTAAACTAGTTGATTTTTTCTACAGGGTTATTTCAAAGAATATGGAAAATTTGGAAAAAGTTAGACCAAGGCTATAGAAGAAGACGACCCTGTCTAATTCCGCCCAATTTTATAGACTAATCACTAAGGGTGACCTTAGAAATAGGGAGAATTTTTATAAGAACTTTTCTTAAGATGGATGGCTGAAAAATCGTTCCTTTTGATGTAAAAATAATGAATATATTAATTTGAGGTCAATCGGAAACCATTTACCCGACCATCAAAGCAAATTTAATTCGAGATATGTATATGGAAAAAATTTTGTTTTTTCAAAAATAATTAAATTAAGCGTAATAAGTTTTTTTTTTCAATGAAATTATTTTATTTACATAGTTGAGATGAAGTTATCACTCCAACGAGCTATCATTTGTAGAAATTGGTTAGAAAGTGCAGAAACTAAAAATTTTTAATCGTTAAAAAGAAAAAAATGTCCAGTCGACTTTAAATACTTATTATTAAAAATTATTCAGAAACGAAAGAGCTGACTTTTTGTATTATGAATATTTGTTTCGATATTGATTGACTACTTGAGTCTGTCGCTAGTCAGTTGTTAATACTTTGTTATAATTTTGCATAAATTTAACACCACGCTCATAAACGTTATTAACTATAAACAAATTTTTGCAAAAATCAAAACCTCTAATGTAATCGGTTGTAGATTTCCATTGTGATGGGTCTTCCTTCATAAAATCAAGTGATATTTCGAATCGATTGAAAAATTTTTTCGTTCGGCTGTCAAAAGATCACTAATGCGACACGATAATAAATTTTCGCACTGCAGGAGTTTCTTATCATCAATAAATTCCAGGATTGGTTCATCGGTTGTGAGTCGTTGCACCATTTTTCGCTTTAATTCTATAGAATTGGCAGGATCGAAAAACGCCAAGCCCATCGATTCTGGCAATAAATACCATAAATGGTTTTCATTTTACACAAGATTTCTTTGGCAACGGATGAATCGATTTGTGCGTATGAAATATGAAAATTTTTAGGCAATAAATTGCTTTCGCCATACATCGAGCATGTCTAGTCGGTCCAGGATTTCGAATCCTGAAAATTGCTTTCTCATCACCCAAAAATATTTGAGTCAACTCTAGAAATTCTCTGTAATCATCACTGGGTTGAAACTGATCAAGTTGATGGCGACAGAAAGAGCTCATTTTATTGCGTACGTCATGAGATATTTGTTATTTAACTGAGGCATTGAGAATCCCGTCTTTGTACCCCTTTTTTACCAATTGTTGTCCATTCGTTTGCAAAACGCTCAAACACAGGCACTTCTGGTGCGCTTGTTTTGGTCATTTTGATTTCAAACACATTCTGTAGTAAAAATTCATGAATGTGGTGCAACATGGTAAAGGTAGAAGGTCTAGATCAAATAGTTCTCACATGAGTAGGCGTGCGCCGCTTCTGATACCAGTATTTTGAGGATGTGGTATCGAAACTCTTTGATTTTACACGATTCATAATATTAATATCAGACAGTAGCTTGTGAACAGCTAACGCACAGTTTTCACCGGAAAATGAATCAATTATAGGAGCACCAAGAAATTCTGATGTTCCATCACAGCTAACGAGTATGGCAATTCTATTAAATTTATTTCTAGAACCAGTGAGTGCTAGAAGTATTTTGGTCAACCACTTTGAATCACCCAACTACCAATTAAAATATAATATAAAAACTTCGAATTAAAAGTTATGAAAACATAAAAAATATCTTAAGTCTATATTACGGTGCTTAGAAATTCAGTCCGAATTTTCACAACTTCTGCTTCACGATTGCCAATACGAGCACGACGAAGACTTGTTGTATTAATAATTAGTTTGCTTACATCGTGGCCCAATGTTTCGGCGGAAGCAATTAAAATATGAATCGCATTTCCGTCGGATATTTAAGAAACTCTTTGCGAGCTCATTTCACAATTTTGCCTTCAGTATTGACTGCTTATGTTGAGTCTCATTTTCGTTTTCGACTTCATCGGATTCTGAATCGACAAATTCAACTTCATCTGATGCAAATAACAATTATTTATTGTCAATTTTTAATAGAAAAAAATAAAAGTAATCTTATTTAATAATTTGTTCTTACTAGTTTTTTGCGATCTTTTCGTTGCGTTCGATGGTTCTCTGCTCTTGAGCCGCCAAGCTCAGATCGACGCCGATCATGCAACGTGGTCATTCGTTATGAAGTTGCAATTGCAAAAAATCTCGATCTTCCTGATTTTGTATCATCTGTATCGCGTCGGCGAGCGCTATATCCAATAAGTTGTCCAATATGTCCATGAAGTCTTGCTCGGCTTTGATTTGAGTTGCGGAGCGTCTTTGCGTTCACACGGACAGATGACCATTTTTTGTGTAGAGCTTCGATTTTATCGATGCATTGAACATCATATCGTGTTGGTAAACGAGCCTTTTGCCAGAAAATTTATACTACCTTCCATACAAGAGTAGCACTCTGTCTGAGGTCCAAACGTGCAGTACGTAGATGAAAAAAAAATTTTAGAACTTGTCTTTTTGACGGTAACTTGTCGCCTACAATTTGATGCGAGATTCTTTCAACTAATTCGATATTTTGCTTTTTTGCAAAGTAGACGGTATGCTAATGGATGGTTCAGTTGACATATTTTTAATCACTTATTATTTTTTGACTTTAATTGGAATTGAATTTTTAGTCTTCAGAAAATTAAGAAAACTTGCGCGCACTGAGTAATAAAGGTTGCATTGAGTCAAGAGTTATATTATTTGGGGAGTACTTTTTTGTAGATCATATACGATATATAATATACCATACGGTACCTTTGTTTGGACACAGTACGGAGTTTATTTCGAAAGAAGTAGGCAGGTGAAGAGGACCTGGGCAACGATTTTTTTTTTTTTTTTTGTAGTAACATTTTGATCACTTTCGACTAGGTGGTAAATAAATTACCCATCTTGGTTGGAACAGGAGCCACATTTTTGGGACGGCGGAACTTAAAAAATTCAAGGAAAGACCCTCTTCAGTTATTTTTTATTTATTGCTCTTTGCTTAACGACCGAAAAAAGTTTTAGATTGTCTCAAGAGTCGAAATTATTCATTTAACTCGACAAAAAATGTTACAGTTTTCTCATTTTTCGAATGATTTTGGCACGTAATAGCTTTTTAGAAAGATAATAATTGTATGCATATTATGTTAATAAAGTAAAGCTGATCGAACAAAAATTATAACGTTAAATTTAATAATTTTCGAAAAAAAAAAATGTATCCCGAGCCTTAATCGCTTTGATGGTCGGGTTAATGATTTCCGATTAATTACAAATTTATATTGTTACTAGCTTAAACCCGCCGCTTCGCCGGGTTTTCAAAAAGTTTTCATTCAAAAATTGATAGTGGGTAGGCTTGATTTTTCGCTACCAAAACGATTTTTTATTGTTTAAGTAATACTACAAATTATTAACCTTAAGATTGTTATATCATCTGATAGGAAATCGAAAACCTAAATTTTGGATTTAATTTTTTTTACAACAAAAACAACTTTTATCCAATTTTTTGGCTTAAACTAAAAATTTTTGAACATTTTTTAAAAAAATTTTTAAAAATATTAATACTTTGGTTTAGTAAAAATTTCAACTTATGTTTGAAGGATTTTTTAACAAACAACATTTTTCAAAAAAAATTATTGAAATCCATTGCAAACTGACTGAAATATTTGCCTTCAAAGCTAAAAGTGTGAATTTCAAGTCGTTTTTCTCTCATTCTCAGCTTATAATTAATACTAAAAAGATCTGGTACTAAAATTTTTCACAGTTTTCAAACTACATACATGATTTTGGTATCAAATTGAAGGAAATTTAAAAGCGTTTATTGATTTTGTTCTCGTTTAACCGAAGTGCAATTTAATCCATTAGGGCCGAAAGAAAACCATAAAAAACAGACATTTTTAGACTTGAAGCAACATTTTGGTGAAAACTATGTATGCCATTGAGCAGAAATAAGTTATTATTGCATGCTAATTTTACTTTTTTTAAAAAACTGGCACTAAAACTTTTGAAATATTATGCAGTATTTAATGAAAATTCGAGACGCATATGTTTCCATATAGTAACATTGGTTGTTAATGGGTTAAAATAAAGTATCCTATTGCACTCTCTGCTGACCTATAAATATGTGTACAAAATTTTATAAAAATCTGAGTTGTCGTTTAAACGTGATGAGTGAACATAAAAAGTGGCTACAGATTTATTAATAGTATAGATTATTCTTACATCGAAAGGAACACTTTTCTAGCCATCCTTCATAAGAAAAATACGTATAAAAAATAAGGATGCCCTTACTAGTCACTGCTCATTCCAAAGATTATATTTGCAAAATTTGGTTGAAGTCAGAAAAACGGTGTAGAAAGAGTTCGATTAGAATTGAATTGGCACGCTCCTTGTCCAATCCCACCCACTTTTGTAGGCTTAAAACTTTTTATTATACTTAAGAATATATGCAAGAAATTTGGTTGAAATTGGACAAACGGTGTAGATGGAGCTAGTTTTAAAATAAACTGCCACGTTGAAGTCAGACACACGGTGTAACAGAAGTTTGATTAAGAGTAAAATGCCACACCCACTTTTCTAGTTTAAAGTCTCTATATTATACCGGAGAATATATGTATGCATCGGTTGGATAAAAGATGTGGGCTGAATTTGGGTACATACAGACACGATGTCAATCAGTTTCATATATTTACGAAAGTTTTCATGTTTTGATGAAGTCACTTTGTATGGGAGGTAGGCGTAGTTTTCATCTGACTAAGCTCATTTTCGAATTTGATCTCCATTTTATTATAAAGAAGCTTATATTTTGAATTTCATCGCGATAACTTTAAAATTAGGGATGTAATCGTGAACACAGACGGGAAGACGAACAGACGGACAGACAGACGGACACACAAATAATATGTTTACTATTATTATTTAGACGTAGGTGAATAGATCACTTGTAAACTGAAAAATATCGGCATGTTTTAAAATTGAACACAATGTTATTATTATCAATTTGTATTTTTTCATATAAAATTTTAAATTTTTTAAATATTCACATATAAATTGATAACATTATGTTATTACTTTGATTTGATCACAAATGTGTTAAACAAAGAGCTTATATAAAGCTGTATAAAAAATATATATGTGAATATTTAAAACAATCTCAAATTTTATATGAAGATACTACAAATTGAAAATGATAACATTGCGTTCAATTTTAAAACATGCCGATTTTTTTCAGTGTAACATCAATAAACTTATAAACGGAACTTTGTAGGTTTGAATCAGCTACAATCATTTTTTACAATTTAGTCCTGTGAGGGATTGAAACTTATATTTAGCATTTGACGTCGACTAAATTTGAAAACGGTTACGGATACAGAATTTAATAAAATTAAGTCCAAGATTTTCGACCGTGTAGTATTAATTTCATGTTTTTTTTCAGTCAAAAACTTCAACCACTAGTTTGACAGAAGAAATGAAAAGCTAAAAATATTAGGCATTAAATCTGCTGAGTGACACAAAAAATAACGTTCACTCTTCTTGGAGAGCTTAAAATGAAAGTGTACAATCCAGGGGGGAAAAAAATGTATATTTTGGGTGATGCTTGCCGCATGCCTAACGGCAGCAATGCAACCAACTAAAATAAAATAAACAACAACAACAAGATCAATGCTTAAGACAGGACCTTAGTGGAATCATAGCCATCATAGCTACGAGAAAAAAAAAATGGTTGTTCAAAGAATGTGCTTTTTTTCGGTTCTAAGGATGCTGCTTTCAGAGATACAAACGCGATATAAATGCAATTCCATTCATTATCCTTGCCATGGTGCACCACTCACTGATGTTTCAAGAAAAAAAACATACAAGCACATCGTACATTAGAAAAAAAAAAAAATACATCCATTCAAATGTCTACTGATACAAAGCTGGTGTTCGTGTGTGTTTGTTACCAAGCCATGCCTTGGTAAGCAGTGGCAAAGCAGCTCTCTACAGCAAGGTTCCACCCATTGGTTTATCGTTTAATTAAAATTCGCAGCACGTACGTTCATTCGTTGAAACCAGCAGCAGTAGCAGCAACGAAAAATTTCAACCTCATATCTTTGGCTAGCATCATCCCGATGGTGTCCCTGGCTTGTCCTTGGCGGCGCCTTCAAGTTTTGTGCCAAGTAAAGATGTTCTGCTACTTCACCGAAGTGGTTGCGACGTGCATGCGAGTAGCTGCGACTTTGGATGCTAGTTGAATGCGACGAGTTGCTTGTGAGCTGCTTGCTGCTAGCTTTAGTTGTTATTCCTGTTGAGCGCTTGAGTTGCTGGAAGAGGTAGTGGTGCCAATGAATCTTCCCTAACATTCACATTCTTGAGATATTTTTTTGCTATTTTGCCATTTTGCTGGCCATAAAATCGTTTTAGTTCTATTTTTGTATCTCTTTAAGTATCCCTTTTTTTTGACGTGAGGCAGCCGTGTTCGAATTATTATATTGTTCTATACCAGGTCTTTTTTCATTATTATATATTGTTGTTGTTTTTGTTGCTGGATTCCAATCAACGCCATTGTTGTTTAGTTATTTAAAATGCTACTCTATATGGCGATGGTGTTGGTGCTGGTGATTTTTATCTTACTGTTCGTTGTAGCTGGCTGATGTTTTATTTAAACGCGCAGCCAACGAATGCAGAGCTATTGAGAGAAACGTAAAAGAATGAAACGGAGGAAATAGATGAAGCATTAAACAGAGTAAATAGTTGGGTAAGCGCTGGAGCGGTAAGCTTAGTAGTGACTACTGGGAAAGAAGCGGGGCGTTCTGCACTTTCAAGTTTATTGTCCATTTATGTTGAGTGTAGGAATTAATATTGGCTCGTTGCACAAATTAGTTTAGACAACGTATCTATTTAAATGGACTTGAAAGCAGCATTCGAATTGAAGGAGGACCTAGGGTGTGGTATGGTTGGTATGTAGTGAGGACAGTAGATGTTTGAAATGGCGTAGCTGCAAATGGAACGCTTATGTCGAGCGTAAATTTAACGTTGAAGTGCAGTAAAGTCCTTTTTATTGGCTTATTTGTTTGTAATTATCTTCAACTCGAAATAGAGTTCATTGCTATTTCCTTTTATTCTAATGTTGGCAAAGTTAAAAGGTCAAAGCTTATGGAATTTTAAGCATAACATTAAAAGCATTGAACTGGAGAGCTTTAGGTTTTTAATTAAGTTTTGGAATTGATCCCGATAAATTAAAAATCAAATCGACCAACATAAACCTACCTAACAGAACAAACATTCGGCCTGGTTTTAATCACGTTTTTAAAATTTCAGAGGTTATTTATCATAAAAACAAACTTTGCGTTTTTGGTGCAGTTCAAGTTTTGCTGAAAATTGCTGAAATTGAAATATGTTTTTCATGATATTGATATTGTTAAAAAACTATAGATATATATGAATTTCATCAAAAGGCCAGTAAAAAAAAGATATCAACCTATAGAAAGAAAAAATTTGCAAACAAATTAAAGAACATAAAATTTTTCATCGATTACATTTCAACAAAAAAAAAATGTAAATAATATCTAAAATAATAAGCGAGATTTTAGAAAAAAATGGAAATTTTTTCGCTTATCAATAAAGATTATATGTAAAGCAAAGTCCTGCTTGTGCCTGTTCGCCAACTTTTCACCATTCCACAGAGTTGCATCTAGAACAAGCTAGCTGGACAAAACTACTTTTATTTATGTTTTTGTATTGGATCAAAACAATAAAAACATTGTTCTAGATGGGTGGTCAGATATGCACTGTTCACCAGCTAGCAGATCTTTTACAGTCCCTTTTTTACCCACAAATTTCAATTTTTACAAAGCAAAAAAATGCTATATTTCAGACGGTGTTGGTTGTAATAGACTTAATTTTGGCAATTTAAATCGTATAGTTACTGTAAAAATTGATTCAAAATGGGTGTGGTCGAAATATATACGCCCACTTTTTCAGAAATTAGTTAAATTGATTACTGAGATGGTTTATAAGAAATATGTTGCACGACCTTATATCTTTTAAGGGGTTACATGACATTGGCAGTTTTTTGAAATCGAGTAGCTCAAGGAGCTAGTGGCGAATGCAAGGTATATACATAAAACTTACAGATAACACAATGTTGTTCGTGGGGCTTAAAAGTAGATATACACATTTTAAACAAGATACAATTTTTTTTATAATTCATTAAGATAATTTAAAAATAAATCAAGTAGGTGTTAAGATAATTATTTATTTTAATAGAAAATATAAGATAGATAGATAAGTAACGTAAAAGAAGCATGTTACACAAAGACAATTGCATTTGTAGACGGAGAATTAAGTCCAGTTCATCAAAGTTAAATTTGAAAAGCCACAATTTAATTTCTTTAAGGAATATATTTTTTATACGTAAGCAACGAATATTATCTGGTAGGCTGTTAAACAATCTGTATTAAACAATGTGTATTATGAGGTGAAACTACAATTTTGTATAGATTATTAATTCTTAAGTTGTAATTTGGGTTATTCCTGTTTATTAAGTGTCCGTTGTTATGAAAAAATACCTTTAGGACCTTATAAAAAAATAAATGTTTGAGTGGAAGGACTCCGAGACTTTTGAATAGTGCAAAACTTGGTTCAAGTCGGTTTTTGCTGCAAATGATACGAATGATGTGTTTTTGAATAGTAAGCAGTGGATTGATTTTTGTCCATATTCAAGTTTTGAGTGGAAAATACCATTAAAGATACAGGTCAGAAGTTGTTTTGAACAGAAGTTTTTTAAAAGATACAGTTGTCGTACAGCCAACATTGCATATCGTTTTAGTGCACTTGTGTGATCTGACCATGTCATTTTGGAATCTAACACAATACCTAAATACTTAAAAGTTGTGACACATTCAATTTTGAAACATTCCAAACAACATGTTTTTTGATCGTTATAGGTTAATTATTTGATGTGCTACAAGTGTACTTATCAAACATAAATTTATCGCAGTTTGAATGATGATATATAAAAATATCGCTCTGCATCTCTCTACCCGCAGTATTGAAAAACATTATTTCAGTTTTATCGCTTAGGACTAGCTTATGCATTGCCAACCAATGCCTCAAAAGGCAAAGGTCATGATTTATGCTTGCTGTCAGGTCAAGAATAGAATTGCTCAAGTATGTGCAAGCCATAACATCTGCAAAAGCAACAGTTTCGCTAGCAAAGTTTTGCATAAAAATTGAATTTATATAAATTAAAAAAAGTACGGGTCCCAAAATAGAACCTTGCGGTACACCTGTGTCAATTGAGACGAATGAGCTAAATTTATTGTTTATTTTTACTCGTTGCAACATGTTTTTTTAAATATGAGCAAAACCATTTGTATACCGTTCCCCTAAGTCCACATTTATATACTTTGTTCAAAAGAATTTTGTGGTCAACCGTATCAAAAGCCTTGGTTATGTCTATAAAGAGCGCAGCAGATTGATTTTTGTTGTTTAAACCACTATAAACATTACTACAAAATTTAAGAAGAGCTTCCTCAGTTGATAAAGCCGCTCTGAAACCGTATTGGTTCTTGCTAAAATATATAATTTTATTTAAAAAATTTAATATTCGAGCTTTCATTTTTTTTTGATACACCTTCGTAAAATAGAAATTGGACGATAATTATTTGGTAAATGTTTAATCACCTTTCTTAAATAAAGTAATAACTTCCGCCTTCTTTAGTTCGTCTGGGAAAATTCCAACATCAAGACTTTTATTAATTAGGTGACAAAGTACGTCAGCAATATTGTGCACTATCTTTTTTATAAAAGTGTTTGACAAATTATTCTCTGTTTTTGCATTTGAATTTTTTAATGACATACTAACTTTATAGATTTCTGAGGAAGATGAGGGTTCAACAAAGATACTCTGTCTTTGAGACGGTTCTCTATCTAAACAACTACAAGTGATATTGCTGGCTCTATCAGGAATGACACTTTTCACAACATTTGCAAAAAAATTGTTCAACGCGTTTGCTTTGTCAGTATCATTTGTTAAGTATTCGCCATTTGTAACTAAAGTGGAAATTTCCTCTTTTTTAACTGATCTATTTAACAAGTTATTTACCAATCCCCATTCCTTTTTCACATCACCCTTTACCTTGTTGAATTCGTTAATGTAGAAGTTATTTTTACATAGAACAATATCAGTTTTAATTTCTTTGCATAGAGATTTATACTGTGCTTTCAAAATATTATTGTTTGGGTTATAAAATCTATTAATTCGAGCGGTTCCAGCAGTATTTATGCCCTTCTGGGAAATAATTTCTTAAAGATTATAGCTTGTAAAGTAGTTGTCAAAAACAAATTATGTTCGCGGTCTATGGATTTTGTGGAATATAAAACAACAGCACTACCGTGACCATATTTTGCTTGATCAAATGTGGATATTCTTTTGTTGTGCTACCCTGGTACAAAAAGAAATCATAAGGACAGCCCGACCTGCCGCATAATAAGAAAGATTTGATTCCCCAAGGTTCTTCAGGTTTTCCTATAAAACTTTTACTTAATATTTTGCTTACTTTTACAAACATTTTTAGTTTACATTTAATGTACTGTTTAATATTTAAACGACCTTTGAAAGGTATTATTTGTTCATCTACCGCCAATATGGGCTCTTTAGGTCGTTTTCGGCATTGCTGCAATACTTTGTCTATTACTGGCGCACAGTGAAGAACTTGTCGCTATTATCCCTTGGTATTTTTAGCTTATCAACAAGATGCATATTCGACCTCAATTTAAAAAACTGCTCCATTGACATGACCCAATGTACGCATTCAATTCTATACGCTTGGCTCCAATACATGCGAGTTTGTGGAAGCTTTAAGCTTCCCATCAAAATGTGTATGCCAACAAATTGCATTAATTCATTAGTCAGTTGGATTAGTTTCTTTAAATTTTACATTATTTTGAAGGACATATATGTTGGTGAAGAGAGCCATATCTTCAAACAGTTCCTTAGGAAGGTATCTCAAAGAAATTTCTAATGGAGTGCTGCTTAGGGAAATATCTTAATGAGTCTCTGGTTGAAATAAAGGTTCAGCCTTCTAAGAAATAAACTTCCTCCTTCTGAATTGAATTTCCTTTTTTCCAGTTATTTGAAAATTCTGCTCAACTAGTTCAATTTCATCATGTTCTTGTTCATGATTTAGCACGTCTATCTCTTCAAAGTCGTCTTCACTAGGCAATATTTGTTTAATCAGGTCATTTATATAAAATTCTTCCTGAATATTACCACCATCCTCGTCTTCTTAGTATCTAAGTATATCGGAATTTATAAGCAGTTCCATGATTTCTTCGTTGCTTATCTTTTTGGCTGACATTCTATATAAATATTTGTGTATATATTATTACATTTTGTCACAAATGCAACCATGTACACAAATGTGCACATTACTGTTAAGTCCAGATGTACACAATTGTGTTCATCACGTAATGAACTCATCGAAATCAAGACGTCAAATATATTCACTTACCTGAATTAGCTTCTTAAAAAATCCAAAAAAACAAAGTACAACTTAGTAACGCTGCGGAACTTATGATGCAAATGGTGAGAGCGCTTTAGAAACTAAGCTTCTTACATCAAAATTTACAGACGATCAGCTGTTTCTCACAAATAGTGTGAAAAGGAAAGACATATAAATCACAGCAGTCACAAAACGTTAAAATTTAACAAGCCGTTACGTTACAATCCACTTTCAAATATGATGTACACAATTGTGTACAAAATGTCTCAAAGGGTTAAGGACCTCTGAGCTTTTAGCTAAAAATCGTTCTTTTAATTTCCACAAGTGTACCATTTTTTTACAATTTTGCTTAAAACGTTGCAATTTTCATTTTAATTTTTCTTAATGAGTCTCCCTGAGCGTGCACAAATGTTATACTTTAAGCTCAATAACTTAAACAGACTGAATTTCTTACAATTTTTGAGGAATTTTTCCCATTCTTAGAACATCTACCATTTATTTGTCAATATGTACTATGTATGTCATATGTACTCATGTCATGTCATATGTACTCTAAAACACGCTAAAAAAAAATACAAGAGCGAAAGTGTGCGATAAGAGAATGGTATCGAAAGAAAGAATAAAAGTGTAGCTTTCCTACAAAAATAAAGAAAAAATGTGATAGCCGGTGGGTAACAGTTCTACTTTCCAAAACATAGCAATTTAAATAAAATATTGGACTTTATGTGGCGGCCGTGGCGTAGAGGGTAGAGTGTGTGGCTCATACACCAGAGAACCTAAGTTCTAATCCCCCATCTGATACGGAACGTTTTTTCAATTGAATTTTATTTTTCTGTTCGGCCGTCACCTCTCTGCAGACATTGGCTTACCTCAGAGAGTAAAAACCGCCATAAAAAGCTTTTTAAGAACATAAGCCGTTCGGTCCACTGTAGGTCCAGTTCTCGGTCATTTGTTTTCAAACATTTTACAACACGCACAACACTATTGATCACAAGAAGCTCGGTCAAAGTCCTTTCAAAGGCTGAAATGGTCATTTCGTTTTTTTTTTTTATTGCACTTTATTAGGACTCAAGTCTGTAAAACTATTATTAAAAGACTATAAAAATATTTTCCAAGTTTTTTATACCTAATCCTCAACTTTCAAATCCATTAAAGAAATTTGTTGAAATTATGCACAAATAAAAAAATTCGCCGACTATAACCAATTTCAGCTGAGCAGCAATTATAATTTCAACAAAACCACTTCTCTCACTTCCACTGTCTATTAGTGTTAGCTTACTTACATAAAACAAAAACAATTGGTGATTTCCCGACTTTGCCAATATTTTTTGTTAAAATATTCTAGACATTCTTACATATTAAATTGAAAAAAAAAAATGGTGAAAAAAATTACTTAAGAAAGTGTACAATATTTTGTACATAAATAACTTGATCAATATATTGTACAAAATTCGAGCAAGGTTGTTGATTTTTTTTTTTAATTTTAATAAGAAATTTTCGGTGTTTGCTGAAATAGTTGAATAATGAATTTTTCAAATTATGAGGAATAGGAAAGTGATATTTTGTAAGCAGCTGAAATCAAATTTGAAGCCGAAATTGCCGACATGGATCCTGAGAATGAGATTCTTATAGATTCTTTTATAAGACACAATAACAATGAAAAAATACTCGAGGAAAACTTTGACGACTTATACGAGATATTCGTAATACTTTTGGTTGTGAAAAAAAAAAAGACGAAATGGCCATCTCAGCCCTTGAAAGGACTTTGACCGAGCTTCTTATGATGATCAATTGTGTTGTGTGTGATGTGAAATGTTTGCACACAAATGATCGAGAACTGGACCTACATGTTTTACGCCGACTTCGAACGGCTTATGTTCTCAAGAAGCTTTTCATGGCAGTTTTTACTCTCTGAGGTTTGACATTGTCAACACAATTGATCATAGGAGCTCGGTCAAAGTCCTTTCAAGGGCTGAAATGGCCATTTCGTTTTTTTTTTCGTTTTTCCTAGCCATTAATGCATTTGTTTAGTTTAAGGCTATGCTTATTTAAAAAGCAATATTTACGTTTGATTTAACATAATAAAAACATTTTGCAAATTTCAGCAAAAAATATTGTTAAATTTTCTAAGACTCTAAGTACTTTCTAGCATATTTTTTAATCTTTTGTTTTTTTTAATTTTATTAATAATTCAACAGAAATCTCTGAATCTAAGGCAACAAAAAAGTTTTTTGGTCCGAAATGGAAAAGTTGAGTGGAAAGGGTTAAAAAAGTGTTGAAATGTCTAAAAAGTTGCGCAAAATTTCATGCAAAAACGACCCTGATGATTTTTGTTATGTGTGTGTCAATATATGGTTGACAAAAAGGGGAAACGTATGAGAAAATGTCAAAATTGTTTAGAAATATTAATTATCAAGATCATGAGTGGAATATTTGTTCCGATTTAAAAGTGGCTGCCATGTTGTGTGGATTGCAAGGTGGTTACACAAAATATTAATGTTTTCTCTGCCTTTGGTATAGTCAAGCTCGTGCCGAGCATTATATCAATAAGGACTGGTTAAACAGCGAGGACATAAAATTGGAAGCCACAACGTCAAATATGTTCTTCTGGTTAAAATGGAAAATATAATTTTGCCAGCTTTGCGTTTATATATTACATACGCTTTTGAGAAGCATTTATTTTCTTCAAAAATTTTTTTTTTTTTTAAACTGTCATTGGGAAAAATCACGGAAGGTGTGTTCGATGGCCCATAAATAAAAAAAAATGCTCTGTAGAGAAGAATTCCAAGCGTTTTTATCTCTGAAGAAAAATCGGCCTGGAATTTGTTTTGGTTGGTTGTTTCTGGCTTTTTGGGAAACAATAGGTGTCCGGAATATGCAAAAATCATTAATGGCATGCTTATAATTTATGTAAAAATTGGTGTAAAAAAATCTTATTTCATAACACTTTAACACTTCTTTTAAAAATTGTTATTTTTTTAACATTAGGTGAAAACATATCATTAAAAATTCATTTTCTGCACTCACATTTAGATTTCTTTCCCCAAAATCTCGACGAAGTTATTGATGAACACGGCAAACGTTTTAATCAGCAAATGAAAAAACATGGAACAACGCTATGAAGGAACCTGGAATGAGAACATGATAAGGGATTATATTTGGTTTCTCATTAGAGAAACAAATCCGGAGAACTAGAGAAGGTACAAGAGAATCAGGAACTATTTTTGAGATTTTGGACAAAATAACTACTTTTAAAAAATTCAATTAAAGTAAAATTTAATAAAATGTGTGGAAAACAGTAAAATGTCGAATTTTAGTACCTTCGCTCAAAAGCTCAAAAGCACTAAATAGGAAATTATTTTTGCATGAATTTCCTTCAGTGATAGTTTATTCTCTCTACTAAAAATGAGTTTTTAAGGCAAAATATAGAGTTTACCTGTTTTAGCAGTTTTCGATTTTTTATGAATTTTTGGAGATATTTTTGACTTGCACTTTTATGCGGAAAAATAATTTTTTCAAAACATTTCTTTAGATAGTGCAAAAACTACTCATCCAAATAAAATTATATAAAAAAAAATGTTTTACAAATATGTAGAAAATTTTATTTGACTTAATTTGATAGGCTTAATTATAAAAATTGGATAAGTTGTATCCAAGATATGTTAAAATATTGCTTGCAAGGCAAACACATCAAACAATATGCCACAACTCAATTGTGAAATTATGTTCTTAATAACTATCATAATAACACCAACTTTAGCTTAAATCAAATCCATGTTTACTTAAACAACTTTAAGTACCCAGCAAAAAATTTCAATGCGCATTACTTGTATGCACATAAGGAGCGCTTCATTCTCCTTGCAAGTAGTGCTGTTTGTATTGCGCTATATTTGTAGCACTTTCCGTAACGATAACGTTGCACTTGAAAGAAGAAAGAAAAATTTTAAAAATTCATCTAATCGTTTCACGTGAATAAGCAAAATTTGATTTGAATTTATCAAACTTGCTGTTATTTATTATTAAGGAACAAGTTTTTCAATTGAGATGTGGCAGACTGGTTGACGTGTTGGTTGCCCGGTTCAAACGTGGCTGGCGGCAATTATTTTTCGTTTTTGTTTTGTTCTAAAAAGTTGCTTATAAGTTTTTCTCTTATTATTAACCAAATTTTTCACCTAAATTGTGGCGGCCATGGCATACTGGTTGGGGTACTTGCTTTGGAAGCGAGATGCTCGGGTTCAAAACCGTAGCTGGGTGATTGTTTTTTCTTTTGTTTTAAAAATTTTTTAATATTTACGTATAGTGACCGGTTCTTGCAACGTTTTTATATCAAATACAAGGAGAACTAAGCGCTCGGCTCTCGCTACGATTTCATTTTTTCTACAGCGGGAGCGGAGCGCATACATCTGCTGACATGACTATGTTAAAAAATGCGCTATACACAAGGAGAATGAAGCACTCTACTGTTTTTTTGGAGCGCTTCAGATGCGCTAATGGAGCGCTCGCTTTCCTGTTGGGTACGCACAAAAACGTATTGTAAGGAAAATATTTGATTTATATACGTATACGTAAATGAAAAAAATACAATTTTGCACGGGCGCGGATAAATTTTATATTCGTTATTTCTCTTAGTGTATACTACAATAACAATACTTATACGTATTTTGCCAATTTGTTAATTTTTGAAATAAAAATAAAAAAATTAGTATAAAATAGCTTACAATTTTTTTCTCACTGTACCATTTCTCGATAAGGAATTAAATTATTTACTCTTTTCCCTCAAAAAATAGTTTTTAAAGTATATTACTTGGAGAAACCTGATCAACATTCACGAGCTAAGGATATTCAAAACTGCGAAAAGTCCCTTAACTTTTTGTTTTTATCTTTTAAATGCAATTACCTGGTGATCACTGAAGAATATAATTTCAAAACATAGAATACCAAAAATTTCAAATAAGAACTATAAAGAAATAATAAAACTGCGCTTGATTTTTAAAACTTATGTATTTATTCCAAATTTTTTTTTTTTAATAATCGTTAAAGTGGCATTTTCAAGGGGGTTATATTTCTATTAGGGTGAGTAGATATGCGTTCTTTAATGTGTTATATAGAAATATTCCAGCAATATCACAGAAAGGCTATTTTCGCTACTCATCTCCATATGGCATGTAGATTATTTATTATCATCATTTGGTTCCTGGAATTCATGTCGTTTCATTTTACACATTTGTCGAAAAAAGATTAAATATCATCTTTACTCCTCCAATGTCCATAGCTCTAGCTGCTGCATCGTATTGGCTTTAATTTTCGATCTCGTGAAAAATAAAATTCCACCAAGTTTGCGATCGATTTGTGAGGTAAACTTTTATGAATCTGCCGAAAATTTTTGCCATGCCGTTTCAAAGCTTTAGCGAAGAGCAGTTTTTCTTCCGATGTAAACTTGGACGCCGACTTGTATGGTGTAAATTTACATAAATTCATTGTAGCATCTTGTAGATTGTGTTCGTATAGCAGTAAGAGACCCAATGATTGCTCTTCGTTGTAGCCATAGTCCATCTTAGCTAAGTTCATATATTTCTCAAATTTACATTCGGTTATTTTACTGACTGAAGGTGCCCAAATACGCAGTTCTGGATTGTCGTCATCTTCATCATCGCTGATCTCTACTATACGTTCGTTGGGTGGAATGAATGCTGTTATGCACGCCTGGTAGTCACAACCAAGTCGTATCTTTGACACATATTCCGTAAGATTCTCTGTTTCTGATGATCTACGGCGCTTTCTCGAATTCGTATTATCTGTCGAGCTGACTTGCAGATGTTTTACTTCAGTAGCTGCTAGAATTTGCAATCTACGTTCTCTGCGCACAATTTCTGAAACCATTTTTTCTATTAAGTTACTTAAGCAAGCGGTTATGTTCTGCAAGCTGTGTTTTATCTCTCCTTAGAATGTCAAATTTGAACTAAAAGCTGTTGAAAAGAATAGCTCATTTATATGCAGGCCATACGAGTAGCTGAAGCTACCTGAACTTGAGTTCGGGAGTAGGTATTATCAGAGCTTTACCTGTCACTCTTTTCATTTAATTAGAACTCTACAGGTATTAGACTTAAATATTTTTTAGAAAGTATTGATGTATTTTATATATCTTGAAGTCTTATCAGAATTTTCCTAGGGCTTTATAATATAAAAGTAAAAGTACAAAATCATTATTCAATTTTAATAATCCTAAATTCTTTTGATTTTATAAGTTTCGTGTATTTTTAAGAAATTATTTATTATCATATAAGACACAAAACGGAAAGAATTGTTTTGACGCATACAATGCAACTTTTCTAAAGTTAATATGCAGACTAATATTAAGGACTAACTCTAAAATACCCTTAAGGACTAACTTATTTTGAAGTCTTTGCTTGTATTTTAAATTTTACAGATATAACGAATCAAAGGGTAACTGTAAATCAGCAAATTTCATACAAAATGTATAAAGCAAATATTTTTTTTTTCTGCATAAGTTTTTTTTTTTTAACTTAGAAAAACATAAATCAATAACATACCCAAAATTTATTACCAATTTATAAAAATTGTTTACGAAGACACCAATAAAAGATAATTATTGGAAATCCAGATAAATAAATAAGCCGGTAAATTGTGGTGAGAGTGACTTAAATCTGAGAATAAAATAAATTCAACCATCAAGTGTACATAAACTCTTACATAAACGCAAGGCAGGTAAATAAACGGCAATTCGCTTGCTTTGCATCTGCATTGTTAACAGTTTTCAAAAGGTTGGGCAATTAGAAAAAATATTTTGTCTTAATTGGTGTAGTCAGGTATAAAGCATAAGCATATTACCCGTTCGAGTTTTTGCTTTAATCGATTTGTATGTACAAATAATATTTTTGTAAATACACAAATACAAAATACAAATATTTTTTTGAACCGAAAAATTCGAAGACTTCCATTTGGAAGTGATGGAGAAACATTCCTAATCGTATCTTTTGAAAGCTGATGGAGAGTTTTCAATTGATGTTGTTTCCAATTCACTTCCTTAAGAATGCATGTGGACATTATTGTTTCCATACCGTTTCTTTAAGAGTGCATGTGGAACTTTGGCTTGTTTTGAGAAAATGACAAATCCAGCGGTGAGAGATGATTCCACATTCATTTTTAATACAACGGAGAGGAATGTTTCACTCTAATGACATGGTGTGTAAAAAAAAAAAATGAATTGTCCAACGGATGGGAAAGCTTCCTATATTCGATGGAATCTTTCCTGTTAATATCCGGAAGTTTGCTTGCGTCCATTACACCGAGAATAAAAGCAATAGGCAAATCACCTAAGTCGGCTTGGGTAAAGAGAATTGTATGGAAATTATAAACTTTTGCTTATTCACCTAAGCAATTTATTGTTTAACACATTGCCTTGAGAGCACATACTTCAATAACTTCATAAAAAAAAAAAAAATTTGATTCACCTTAGCCCAAAATCCAAAAATACTAAATTAAAAAACAACTGGCATGGATGGCAGAAGCATAGTCTTGAGCTATTTTCTGCAAAAAAAAAAAAAACACAGCTGCTTCATTAGAAACATGAGAGAAAGATAGATATGATAATTTAATGGTTTTTTTTAATAAAACCTCTTTTAAATTAAAAAATAGCATAAAGTAAATTCAAAAACACACGTTAGTATTCACACTAGTAAATTTTATTACATTTCATCAACAAAAAGAAAAGAAAAAAAAATAAGAACAAATTCTGTTCCCGCCGTGCGGAATTGAACTTGGAATTTTTGGTGCCAGTCCATCGCTCGTCCCACTGATCCAAGCAGCCTTGCTACGACTTGTTAACACAAGTGCGGATATGTTAACAGATGCTGTATTAACAGATGCAGTATGTCGCAGTATTCTGTTGATAGCCATACAACAAACAGTTTGTAATAGATTATTTTGTTATGCTGCAGCATAGCTTCAGTTGTAATTAATATTGAATAAATCAATCCGCAAAACAAAGGAGTTTGGCAAAATGCGTAGTGTCGTGACTTTATACACAGTGGTATCGGTTGGGTGTGGGTTCGAATCTCAACGGCATGCGAAGGTAAACTTTTTGTGTTTTATATTTAATTCAATTTAATTTAATTTAATTTAATTTAATTTTCTTGTTATAATAGACGCCAAGCAGCAAGAAAAGCCGAGAAGTCATGAATTTCTAAGAAATAAACGGTGTTGATAAAAGAAAAATTTGTGTTGGTGGCTTCCGATTTCAGTCAAGCAAATCACAGAATAATTGGTGGCAGTTTAGAAAAACAGGAAAATAAAAAAAAAAACAAAACCCGAAAACAAGTTATATTTTTGAAATTCAATTTTTTTTTTAAAAGTAGTGTATAAAAAGTTACTAAATACTTCGTTAATTTATCACCCAAATAAAAATTGGCTAGTTAACATGTAAAGCTTAGGCATTATGATAAAGTACTTAGGAAGCTGAAAACTGCCAAAGCCGTCTTATAAATTATAGTAGGTTTTTTTTCAATTTAACATAAGCTTCTTTCTCGGTATGCTAAACTACTTGCTACAAGATCATCATCCTCTATATATTTATAGACTATTGTGATCTGCTGCAACACAGCTTCAGTTATACTTAATATTGAAGCAACAACTGTGAGTTTTAAGGTAATTGAATCGGTTGGTAGTGTATAGAACTATGAATCAATGGGGTACACTTTTGGTTGCCACGATGGAACAAGATATATTTTTGATTTATTTTTTTTTTTTTTTGTTGATGTGAAAGCGTTTGTATTGTTGTTGGTACATGTTTTTGATTTGTTTGCTTATGCATAGCCCGAAGGAAAAATTAACAATTGCAAGTGCAATTGAACAAGTACGTTCAAATTACAGTGAAATAACATGTAATAAAAAAAAATTAAATAATAATAGATTTATTCACTAACAAAAAATTGTTACAAATTTTTACTAGTACAGCGTTCACGTACTCGAAAAACTTGCAACGAGAGAAGACAACGAGAGCGTAAAAAAGTGAGAGAGAAAAAAGTAGCTAAGTTTCTACTTGGAAGAACTTACAGCTACCGAAAAAATTATTTATCAAAAAAAAAACACAAGGTGTCAAAAAAATATTTTTTGTGGATTTCCTATTAAAATAGATGGATACAGAAACATTCGTGCTTAAAAAACCTTGACGACTAATTTAAATTTATTTTATATGGCTCCATTTTATTTGTTTTCATAGTTCCAAATATTTTAAAATAACTCGAATGTACACAAAAAAAGCTGTCAAGTCATTCTATCAGGGCCCTGTTTCTCAAAAAATATAAGTAAAATACTTGGGGAAATTTTTATTTTTTCATGTATTTTACTTGTAATACAAGACTTGTATTTTTTGAGAAACAGGGCCCAGCTGCTAGTTTGCAAGTTTCTACTAGTTTTCTGTTCAAGTACTTTTTCTCCAATTTTTCTCTTTGCGGCATTTCTTTTCTCAATTCTTCTTTTACTCTCTCCCTGCAAATAAAGTACGTGAACAAACCTAACGAAATATGATCTAATCAAATATTCTGATCTAAATATTAACGTGTGTTTTTTTTATATACTGTATGTTATTATAAATTTTAAAATTAAAAGTTATTTTATTACAAAAAAAAAAACATTACATTATCAAATCTATGAAACTGCAAAAAAGTTTCGCTTCTCTCGTGTGTCCAACGACCTGTATTTTATAAAAACCTGTTCGCACTTTAAAAATCCGATAATAAATAATTTACTGTCTTATTTAAAACTATTTGGGGGAAAAAAATCACCCCATTTCCACCGCTAGCGTCTCCATTGCGACGATATATTATTTTTCTTCTTAAAATTTTGTGTCAATTATGTCTTAAAGACATATTTGCTCTTAAGACATTTTCGCTTAGCATTGAGTACCTCAAGCGACATAAAAGCAAATTCTTAGCAAAACGATAAACCTATAGTAAAAGTTTTAACAACGGAAGTAAAAATTTTGCGATAATTACAGCCAAGCTTCGAATCAACTTTTAACCAAACGTTCAGCGCGTCTTCTTATCTATAAGGTTTTTGACTTTTATTGCTGTATAGTAAAAGCACGACGACGATGTAAACCATGAAGTAAAAGTTTGATACTTACCGAAAGATAAAACGTTAAAACCATCAAAATACTATAAACTAAGCTTTTAACTTAGAGACGATTACGTGTGTGTTTATGGAATTTTTTGTTTTTATGTTGGCAAATTTCAAACATGCATGTTAATTCAAATAAATGTGTTTATTTAGTGAGTTTCTAAGTCGTGTTCATTGATGCATTTTGAAAGGAATATGGAGCAGCGTATGGCGTTTTTCCATATAAATGAATTTACTCTGTTGACATTTTTGGTGATATTTTGGTGAAACGCTTACTTTGATTGTTTCGAGATTTAAAGTAAGTAGTTTTGAAAATCTTTTAGGAATCATTTTAATGGTTAAGTTATTATTTTTTTCCTTTTTTACAATCTAGTATAAGTTGTGGTATTTGTGAAACTAAGTTGTCAGTTTAAGTTAATACAGTTGATCTTCAGCAGTTGGTTGAAATGTGTTCTGTTCATTTGTAAAAAACTTTCTTCAAAATATATGGTTACTTTAAAAATTAAAAGATTAAAAGATGGCATCTAAGTTAAAAGTAAAAAAATCAACAGCTCAAAAAATACCTACCCTAAAATTTCTTACGGAAAGGTACACAAAACATCTACCCTACTCTCACTTACACCCATTTACAATCTTCTTAATAATACCAAAAATAAAAAAAAATATATATATATAATACAATTTTTCACTCATTGATTTATTAAACTAATATTTCTTTGTTTCATGTAAAGGAATAAATTATGAAACTTTGAAAGCTTTGTGCGTTGCACAAAAAATATAACATAACAACCAAGAGAAAACAAAAACGAAAGCAAAAACAAAAAAAAAAAACTGAAAAATTTCTGCACCATCATGAAATTCTGCTACTTTTTGTATCTACTTTGAAAACTTTCCTTTGCCATTATTATTTTTTGCTCACCTCTTAAAAAGAACTTCGATTCAAAACAAATAAATATTCATAAAATGCAAAAAGGTGTGTCTGTATGAGTGCTTTCAGAATTTTGAAAGAGTGTGTGTGAATGTTTGTATGTGTGTGCGTTGCAATTACTTACGCCACTTAAGACAAATTTGCATAAATATTAATTTATTCCGCTGAAAAAGTACGAAAAAGTGTTTGTTTAGCAAGTGTTGGCAAAGTTGAAAGGGCGTGGTTGAAGAGGAGGTATTCTTAATTTGAATTTTATTCTAATGTCCGTTGCGGTTATAATAGCTGTTGCAATACGTATATGAATAATATAAAAAAAGAAAAAATAAATAATTCACTTGTTATATTTGAAAATACTGTGGAATCAATACATATAAGCAACCAAAAATCTCAAATTCCGGATAAGGCACTAATTTCGTGCAAAACTGTAGGAACTTCTTTGTTTGAGATATATATTAAATTATTGATAATGATTAAAATATTAAATGAAAAATAACTATTGAATCTTATGAGTTTATTATTGCTAATAAATAAAAAAATTGAAATAAATTAAAACTAAAATTTCGAGCTTTTGGAGAAGACTCTCTTAAACTAAGTTCTTAAGAGTTATGAAATTGTGACAATAAGCAATAGAAAGGTAGATAAGACCGTCATATATCTCATAATTTTGAATTTGTTGCAACAATCCTCAAAAATAAAATTTGTTTTCATATTCAGCTGGAGCAGAACTGTGTAAATAAATTAAGCTCTAAATATGGGGTAAGTCTTAAAACTGGCTTACTCAGAGTTCAAAAATAATTTTTTGCACAAAACTAAATTCTGGATATACGTGAATTTTGAGTTATTTGAGATTTACGAATAAGATATTAAGAATAATGTCCTGAATCAAGAACTCCAATGAATTGGGAACAGGGCCGCAGAAAATGAGCTTGAAATTAATCCAAGAAAATCTAAGTGCTTAGTAATCTTTAAAAAACCTATAAATTATAAAAGTCTTCCTGCTATAGTAATTAACAATTCGATTATTGTATATGTGTGCAAGGTTAGGAACTTAGGTTTTATTTTTAACTAGCTTAAACCCGCCGCTTCGCCGGGTTTTCAAAAAGTTTTCATTCAAAAATTGTAGGCTTGATTTTTCGCTACCAAAACGATTTTTTATTGTTTAAGTAATACTACAAATTATTAACCTTTAGATTGTTATATCATCTGATAGGAAATCGAAAACCTAAATTTTGGATTTAATTTTTTTTACAACAAAAACAACTTTTATCCAATTTTTTGGCTTAAACTAAAAATTTTTGAACATTTTTTAAAAAAATTTTTAAAAATATTAATACTTTGGTTTAGTAAAAATTTCAACTTATGTTTGAAGGATATTTTAACAAACAACATTTTTCAAAAAAAAATTATTGAAATCCATTGCAAACTGACTGAAATATTTGCCTTCAAAGCTAAAAGTGTGAATTTCAAGTCGTTTTTCTCTCATTGTCAGCTTATAATTAATACTAAAAAGATCTGGTACTAAAATTTTTCACAGTTTTCAAACTACATACATGATTTTGGTATCAAATTGAAGGAAATTTAAAAGCGTTTATTGATTTTGTTCTCGTTTAACCGAAGTGCAATTTAATCCATTAGGACCGAAAGAAAACCATAAAAAACAGACATTTTTAGACTTGAAGCAACATTTTGGTGAAAACTATGTATGCCATTGAGCAGAAATAAGTTATTATTGCATGCTAATTTTACTTTTTTTAAAAAACTGGCACTAAAACTTTTGAAATATTATGCAGTATTTAATGAAAATTCGAGACGCATATGTTTCCATATAGTAACATTGGTTGTTAATGGGTTAAAATAAAGTATCCTATTGCACTCTCTGCTGACCTATAAATACGTGTACAAAATTTTATAAAAATCTGAGTTGTCGTTTAAACGTGATGAGTGAACATAAAAAGTGGCTACAGATTTATTAATAGTATAGATATATAGATATAGATAATACGTATACATTGTCATGGAACGATCACATCGCTTGTTGCGCTGTTTATGGCCTACCAAATACTTTACGCCTTTAAAATTCAGACTACTTATAGCAAAAACGTATTTAATACCTATTCTTTTTTGCGGCTGTGAAGTATTTGCAAACGCTGATTCCGATCATAAGCAAAAATTTAAAGTTACATACAATAATATCTCTAGATATGTATACCAGAGAACTGCACAAGCCTACTTGAAATCTATTTCAAGTACTTGCTTAAAATACAAGTTCAAGCTAGCTTGAGCTTGATAGTTTTCAATCAAGTCTGACTTGTGATTGAAAATATATAAGCCCATGACAGCTTGCGACTTGCAAGTATGCTAGCTTACAAGCGAACGGCACGAAGTCCCAAGTAAAGGAAAAATTGATGCCTTCGGCAAAAAGCTTGAAAAGCTTGAAATTGGAGGCAAGTATCCAAAATAAAAACAAGTATCCAAAAAATGCAATGAGCTTGTGTAGGAAAAGCTTAAGCGTATTTGGACTTCTAAGAGTTCTGTGGACTCCGTGGTTGGCAGTTTTAGGGGGTAGCTGATTTTGAAATTGATGTAAAAATTTAAATTCAAGATGGCAAATAGAGTTGCCACCTGGATTTTTTTTTTGTATTTTTGCGAATTATTGTTATTTTGAATTTCTGACAACGGACTTGATTTCGAATCTAATATCACAGTTTTAAAATTTAAGATGGAGGATAGGCTTGCCATCTAAATTTTCACCATAGTGCTGCCACCTAGTAAAATGTATTTTTAAGAGTTTCATCCCCCCCATTTGCTACAGTTTTAGGGGGGACACGTCGAAACACGTGTTTAACTGTCCACTGCAAGTCAAATTGTAAGTCAAACACGTGTTTCGGGACCCCCTTAAACTTATAGCATATGGGGTACCTATTTTTACCTATTGTTCGCTCCAGCACCAAATTCGTCAAAATAAAAAATTTTAGGTGGCAACACTTTTAACAATCTTAAATTTTAAAATTCTGACATCAGATTCGAAGTCAGCGACCCCTTAACACTATTAAATTATATTTAAAACTCTTAAAAATACATTTTGGTAGGTGGCAACACTGTTATAAAAAAATTACACAATTACCCTCTATTTGTGCGTCTCAGAAATGCTACCCCCCCTTATAAACCGCGAAAAAATGGATATTTTTTACCTATCTTGCGTCCCCTTCGAGATATGGCACTTTTTCTACTTTTTCGAAGATTTTTCGAGGATTTTTCGAGGATTTTTCGATATATTTAAATTTTTTGTTGTTCCATATCTCGGGAGGGTAGCAAAATAGGTAAAAAGTAACCATTTTTTGGAGGTTGATAATGGAGGAAGCATTCGTGAGACACGCGAATAGGGGGTCTATGTGCCCCCATTCACCATATTTTTAGAGAGGGGCGGAAACATGTGTTTGACTTACAGTGGACAGTTAAACACTTGTCTTGACGTTCACCCCTAAAAATATGGCGAATGGGGGCACATAGACCCCCTATTCGCGTGTCTCAAGAATGCTTCCTCCATTATCAACCCCCAAAAAATGGTTACTTTTTACCTATTTTGCTACCCTCCCGAGATATGGAACAACAAAAAATTTAAATATATCGAAAAATCCTCGAAAAATCTTCGAGAAAGTAGAAAAAGTGCCATCTCTCGAAGGGGAAGCAAGATAGGTAAAAAATAACCATTTTTTGGGGATTTATAAGGGGGGTAGCAGTTCTGAGACGCACAAATAGAGGGGTCTATCATCCCCCCATTTGCTACATTTTTAGGGGAGACACGTCGAAACACGTGTTTATCTGTCCACTGCAAGTCAAATTGTAAGTCAAACACGTGTTTCGGGACCCCCTTAAGCTTATAGCAAATGGGGGCCTATTTTTACCTATTGTTCGCTCCAGCACCAAATTCGTCAAAATAAAAAAATTTTAGGTGGCAACACTATTAACCATCTTAAATTTAAAATTCGGACATCAGATTCGAAGTCAGCGACCCCTTAACTCTGTTAAATGATATTTAAAACTCTTAAATATACATTTTGGTAGGTGGCAACACTGTTATAAAAAAATTACACAATTTTGAAATTCTGGCAACGGATTCGGACTCAGCGACCCATTTTTGCCTAGTGTTTGCTCTAGCACCGAATTCGTGACAATAAAAAAATTTTAGGTGGCAACACTAACAATCATCTTGAATTTTAAAATTTTGACGTCAGATTCAAAGTCAGCGACCCCTTAGCCCTGTTAAATGGTGTTTAAGACTCTTAAAAATGCATTTTACTAGGTGGCAACATAATGAAGAAAATTTAGGTGGCAAGCCTATCCTCCATTTTAAATTTTAAAACTGTGATATTAGATTCGAAATCAAATCCGTTGTCAAAAATTCAAAATAACAAGGATTCGCAAAAATAAAAAACAAATCAAGGTGGCAACTCTATTCGCCATCTTGAATTTTAAATTTTTACATCAATTTCAAAATCAGCTACCCCCTAAAACTGCCAACCACGGAGTCCACAGAACCCTTAAAAGTCTTAATACGCTTAAGATTTTCCTAAACAAGCTATTTGAATTTTTTCGGATACTTGCTTTAAATTCAATTAATTGGATACTTGCGAGCTTTCAAGCTTTTGCCGAACATTTCAAGCCTTTCAACTTTCTTACCCGGCATAGTAAGCCTCAACAAGCAAGCCAACGAAAAAGCTTGGATATGACTTGTAATTGTTTGCTATTTTTATAAGCAGGCCAAAGCTTGTTTTTTCAGGTTTGGATACATACTTGAATTTAAGTACTTGAAAAAGCTTGAATTTCAAGTAGGCTTGTGCAGTTCTCTGTAGCATATGTTAACATAGCTGCAATTACATCAGCAAAGAGTAGCAAAGCTGTTTGGATCAGTGGTAGAGCGATGGGTAGAGCATCGAGACTTCCACGTTCAATTCCCACGGCGGGCAAAGAATTTTTTTTCTCTTCTTTTTGTTTATGAAATGTAATACTTGTGTAAATTTTAACGCGTTTTTTAATTTGCTTAATGTTATTTCAAAATTTTGAATTCAAAAGATATTTTATTTCAAAAAAACTATTAAATTATCAAATCTATCGCTTTCTCGTGTGTCCAACGACGCACCTGTTTTTTTTCAGAAAATAGCTCAAAACTATCCATGCTACCTATAAGCTATCCATGCTAGTTTTTTTTTTTAATTTTGTATTTTTGGATTTTGGGCTTAGGTGCATCAAATATTTTTTTTTTTTTTTTTTGTCAGGGTATTGAAGTATGGGCTTTCGGCATGCATGAAACAATAAATTGCTTGGGTGAATAACTTTATAATTCCCATACAATTCTTTTTACCCAAGCCAACTAAGGTGATATAACTATTGCTTTATTTCTCGGTGCATTCTCTCACTACACATCCATATCTCTCAAGAGATAACTACTAGTATGCTGTTAACTACCAAATTCCAGAGGAGTAAAGAGAGAAACCACCTTGAGGAGTGAACTTTCTTTTAAATTTTAAAACCATTGTGTCAAATAAATTCTTACGGCCTTATTTATAAACTCATTTTAGAGGCTGCGTGACTTTAAACCGACTTTAAATAACGCATCGTTATTTATAAAGGCTATTCCTGGATGTTTAAGGTTTGCGTAACTTAAACGCCGAAATTTACGTTTAAAGGCTTCGTTAACTTAACCTTTAATTTTTTGTCATATTCTCGATTAAGGTTGATGTTTATGATATTTATATCATAGACATGCTCCATATACGACCTTTGTAGTTATTTTTTCAGTAACAGATTGGCAAATGTGCAAAAATTCTTCATTTTTGTAAAAGATTTTCGAGTGCTTAGACACAAGCTTTGCAAAATTAAGCAATGAATGCTTATATATAAGAATTCAAGGTAGGTTGCATATAGGATGCGTAAAGCATTAAAGAGTGCGTACCTAAACAAGTGTTCAACGATTATTTAAGAAAATATATTAAATAAGGCTGTTAATGTTTTACTCAAAATGGATCGACTTTACAAAAAAAGTTTTTTTTTAAAACATAAAATGCTTTAAACTATAAAATTATTACTATAATTTCCGTCGCTTAGATTTAATGAAAACTAACAAAGTTCCATCTAAAAAACTTTTAAACTTAAAATTTTTTTAATTGATATCATTATCGATTAAATCCACTGTATCCTACAGTATCAGTTTTGTATTCTTGAGTACGTGTATCTGTTCGAACGCTTAGAACAATTAATACGCAGCCAGCATATAAAATATGCGAGAAACTGAAGCAGGTGTTGATATTAATTGCACGGATGGACTTAATGGACCATTTTACACTAACATATGCAAAATAAACTTAAATTACGCAGACCCAGCCACCACAACCAAGTTATTCTTCATCATTTACGTATAGATACAAGTGAGCTTGAGCGCCAAGATGCACCCCAATAAAAATTGTTTATTTTTGCATATAAATTTTAAAATGTTTATTAAATTCACAACAAAAGCAAAGAAAAAACAAAGTGGCTTTGAGCTACCATGGGTCCCTAAAGGATGCTGCTGTGTACTCAACCCGTAAGTGAGGTATGGTGGGGCTATCAACTTAATTACAAAATCTGTTGGCGGGCTCGTTTATATTTTTTGGGTGCCTCGAAGTTTTGTATAGCATGGTCATGGTCTACTGATGTGTTGTTGTTGTTAATACATCTCTTGTTTGTGTGGTGCCTTAAATTGGCTTTCAAGCCGAGCGCGTGCCAGGTGTGCATCTTATATAGAAGACATTTAAGCAGCTTTAAATTGTTCATCTTTTTTGTATTATTCAGTTAAAACTGTGGTGTGCAATTCTTATTTAAATCGTTTTTTCATAAATAAATAAGTTATAATAATAAATACATAAATTTAATGTCCCTTCTTAGCCATAAAGCTTAAAGCTCTCTCTCAAAGTGTTAATAAATATTATTAGCCGCAGTATATTTCGAAGAAAATCCTTTTTATTTCTCCATTGACAATAAGAGCAATAATGCAATGAACAGCACTGATTTAAATACCGTTTAAATTTTTCTCCCCATACGATAACCACGTCGATAACCTCCAAGCAAATTACCATCAAGCCAGTGTTGCCAATAAAGATTTTTATTAATCCTTGGTTTCCACTTTAAAAACACCTTTTCAATAGCTGCAATTTCTATTGGTGTGTTGTTGCTGTTTTTGCTGTTGTTGTCTGTGTGTGTTGGCTTTATTTTTGCCTTCGTTGCTGTCATTTACACTTAAGCAGCATCAACACCAGCACCACTACCTACAGCAGCAGCTAGCAATGATAACCTTCCCAAAAGAAACAACAACAATGTTAAAAAAATTGCTTCCTCACAGCGAATCTGTAGCAAGCTTTAAGTCGGTCGCACTTTAAAAAACCGAGAATTTCACTCCATGGTGTGGAAATATAAAGAATAAAACTGCGGGTTGCGCTATTGTAGGGTGCGAAATGCCATTGTTTTGAAAGGTGTTGCTTGGTCAGGTGAAGGGGTAGGTGTGTGGCGTATGTGGAGCATATAACTTGATGTTTTAGCTGTTTTTGTTGTCGCTGTTATGCGAGCACTTGGCAAGCAAGCAGTAAACGAACAACCAAGGACGATATCGACAATCGTTGAAAATCTGGCAAAAATCAACAACTCGATTGCATACCTACTTTGCAACAAATTCCATGCAGTGCATTGATTTTCATCCGGTTTCGATTTGTGTGGCTGTGTTGGTGTGTGATTTTTGTTTTAGCTGCCAGTTTTGTAGCTTCCTGCATACATTTGGAACGATTTTGTTTGTTTGTAGTTGGGTTGGTTTTGATTTTTGATCACGCCATTTATCTGCATTCATCACAATGTCTGCTCACTCAAAAAAAAAATAAATTACACGTTAAAAAAAAAAGATATTCTTGAAATACTAAGTAATTCGTTATGATAAGAAAGTAGAAAATTTTTAAAAGTTCATGAAAAAATAGGTCTGTTGCCAATCTTGTCGGACTATGATATAATGAGCACGGTAGCTGCAGGGCTGCATGTGATTTCTTTTTCTCAACCATAAGTTTCAGACTCGTTAAAATTTTTTCAAATTGCTTATATTTTGTTTTCTTATTTCCTATTTCCTATTTCCTATTAGCATTGATAGTTTTCAGTCTATGCTATCTACCTTGAATCTACCTGGTTAGTTGTATCATATATAGGACTAAAAATGGCAAAACTGTTATAGGCGAGAGAGTTAGAAAAAATCTCACAGAAACAGAAGAAAACACAACAAAGTACAGGAATGCTTTTCGGACTAAAAATTTGTGAACTGATAAATAAATCACTTGTGTCCAAATTTATGAAGTGGTTCTACTGTAGTGACCAAATTTTCAAAATCACATTTACCCAAATCCTCATTTTTATTTCGTTTTTACTTAACTCACCATTGTAACACAGACTGAGAGAGAGAGAGAGTGTTGCGCACTCTGCTGCAGCATTACCAGATGGACGATGGCATCGTCATTTTGACAATTTGAGACCAAAATGACGATTGAATGTTTTAAGATCACAAATGTCAATTTAAGAGCACAATTTTTTTTTTGTGTTAACAACACTTTTTTTAATATAAGACTGTAAAAAAAATTTTGCCTATTTACAGTGTTCAATATTTTTTTTTTTTTTTTGTCTAACAACACCATTTTACGAATTAGTTGAAAATTAAAGAACAAAGTAAAAATCAAACATCGACTGATAGAAAAATCATTAGAAAGTTCTACGAACACAGGCCTGCACATTAGAGCGTATCATCAAAACTAACCTCTTTTTGACACCGACTCAATCGCTAGACATTCAAAAGACATTTTCAAAAAAAATTTTTTTTTTTTAAGTGGTCCCTATGGTGCTATTTTGATTTTTTCGTTATATCTTTGGTGTTTTTCATCCGATCCGGAAAAAAATTTATGTGTGTGCTTGTTGATGTAATGCAAATAAATTTGCATTTTTTTTTCCTCAAATGTTTTTTTTTTTAGACTTATTGCACAATCTATCTCAGTTCCTACTATGTCATCATGTTCCAAAAATACCAAAAAACGAAAGCTTACAAAAAATCATTATAACCATGGGAACAAATGAAATCGAAAAAATGCATTTTAGAAGCACTTCCGACCGATTATATGCAAATAATAATCGAATAATAATTTTTCCGGATCGGATGAAAAACACCAAAGATATAACGAAAAAATCAAAATAGCGCCATAGGGACCACTTAAAAAAAAAAAAAAAATTTTTTTTGAAAATGTCTCTTAAATGTCTAGCGATTGAGTCCGTGTCAAAATAGGTTTATTTTTCTTCCATACAAGGTGATACGGTCTACTGCACATACCTAACACAGATCTCATAATGTTAAAATAAAGATTCTTTTTTTTTATAAATGAAGATTTTTTACTACTTTTTTGCTTTAAGGGGAGGTTCTCATGAAACTCGACCAGGAAACTCAACTGTTTTTTTTCCATTTTTCGATAGTTTATTATATTTAGCATAAGTTTTTAAAGCACGATGACCGATAAAGATTGCATAAAAAACTTATCGTATAAAAAAGTAGCCCGTCTTTTTCACAAAAATGATGAGTATCTGAGTATCAAGAGTATATCACAAAAAATGAGTATCTCACATCAATCTTTTTGAAATGCATGCTTGTATTCCTTACCATACTGTGGTAAGAATAGTTACCTCAGGCACCACCAGAAGTCACTAGATGCGCTGTGGCGTAGAAATAACTAAACTGGTCTCTACGATATCTCAAGAACTACTTTATGGATTTACTTAATTTTTGTTTTATTTTAAAGAAGAAACAAGTTTTTGGATCCTTTATCTAAATAAGAGTAGTATTGGCAGGTCTTTTTATTTTTTTGAACATTTGAAAGATAAAAAAATGTAAATAAAAGGTACTTAAAATTCAGATGTCCGCCATTTTTGTAATTTTCAACTATTTTTTGATATTCTAAGTATAAGCTCTATTAAATATAATATTATTTATAAAATTTTAGGTTTTTTTATTTTTGACGAGAATATCAAGCTTTGCGATGAAGACCACTTGGGTACCTTTTTTTTAACGTGATGTTTGACGGCATATTGACACTTCACATTACACTTTTATTTACCAAAACAAACAATAAATAACTGCCAAAAACTCAAGGAGTTAAAAAAAATCTATGAAAAAAAAAATCAGGAACATCACCGTGTTTTTCGAGCGCTAGATGAGAACTTGCCCTTAATTAAAAACTTAAATCCTTTGCACAGTATGACGATTCTTAGATCTAACTGACGATTTTTGAAAAGTCTTTTGATGATCTTAGGCGAAAGATCTGCTGGCAATGCTGATCTCTGGCAATGCTGGATGATCTCTGGCAATACTGATCTGCTGCCCTCTTGCCGGCTGGTTTGCAGTCTGCTGAATAATTTCACGCATACACACACAGCATACCTCACTCCACCCGCATGCCGAGTTAAAGAACTTTGTTAGTATCAAGTTGGTTACGAATGTGCGATTTTTAATGCATACTCCCAATATCTTTTTATCAAAAGCATTATTTAACTCAAAAAACTGCGCCTAATTAAAAATACCTCTGCTTAAATTTTTATATATTTTTTATTAGGTGCTTATTTGGGGTACTATATAAAAATATCAAAATCTAGGACCAGTCCCGGGATTGCATTTTTAAATCCTGAAAAATCCCGGGACTTGCAAAGGCCCAGATATTGCCTTCCCTACATATTAAATAATCTTCATATCTGTGGCGACAAGGAATAACGACTAAACTCAAAATATTGTAAAAACAGATATTTTAATTGCACAAACTGCAACCTTTTTTCTCAAATATGTGAACCGTTAAACCAACAAAATATGTGCAGACTAGGAAGTCCAGTTCCTAAAGCTTTTTCGATCCTTAAATCTTAATCCCGGGACTATTTCGGAATCGAAAAAATTAAAAAAAGTAAATAATTTAAAACATTTTTTGAAAAATTTTTTTTACCTATTAATTGAAATGAAGATATTTAGCTAAAAATGTATATTATAAAGGAAACATAAACTAAGATACGTATATAACAAAGTTTTATTAATGGAATTATTAATGGAAAAACAAAAAAAAAATCTTATTAATTACAGAAGAGTTTAAGGTACTTCAACAAAAATAATCAACTTTTTCATTTTTTATCGTGTCCAGAGATAGTTAAAGTTAAAAACAACTTTTTCAATGGAAAACTTTTTATATTTTTAATTGTTTATATTTCTAAATTAATTACGAACTTTTTTCATAAGTTTTATGTTGTGTTTTATAACTCTATTAATTTTTCAATTATTAAGAGTTATATTTTTCGAGGTCAAGGTCTATGTTGCTTTCTGAAGAGAACAACCAACAACAACAACAATACTCTGTATAGAGTAGTAATCACACAGCACACAGACTGCTTCGTTGGCCGCTACACCTTGTCTTGCGTGACTCTCGCTGTGATCCACTAAGCTGTTTATATTCTACTTGTTTGGTCAGTAACGAGTAAGTTACTTTGAAATACATGCACATAGTAAAGGGTGGTTCAATTTTAAGGGCTACTGTTGAAAGTGAACCACACCTAAACGTCAAGTTTTTTTCTGCATTTCATTCGACATTTCTCAATTTCAGACTAACTCAATTTGAACCATGGAACATTGAACCAAGATCCACAATCGAGCAACGCGTTAAAGTTATTCAGGCTTATTATGAAAATGGGCGTTTAAATCAAAATGCATGTCGTGCACTACGTGATTTTTTCGGTCAATTTAAGCGTCCAAATGTGCGAAATGTGCGAAATGTGCGAGATGTGAAAACACCAGTTCATGCTCGTATAGCTCGTACTGCAGAAAATATTGCTGCTGTTCGCGATAGTGTGGCTGAAGAGCCGTCCACCTCAACTCGTCGTCGTGCCCAACAATTGCACCTCTCACGCTCGTAGTTGATGAGCATTATGCATAAAGACTTGCATTTACTCGCTTACAAGGTGCAATTGACTCAAGAACTAAAGCCTCTTGACCATTTCAAGCGTCGTCAATGGTCAGAATGGTGGCAAGAAATGGCAACAGTGGATGATCAATTTTCGAAGAAAATCATCTTCAGTGATGAGGCACATTTTCACCTCAGTGGATTCGTCAATAAGCTGTCTTTGGGGTTATTTGAAAGAAAAGGTGTACGTCGATAAGCCAGCAACAATTCAAGAGCTAAAGGATGAGATAATTCGGCACATTAACGGCATAGAACCTCACTTATGCCTCAGCGTCATCGAAAATTTGGACTGTCGGATGGAGGTGTGCCGCCGAGGTCGCGGCGGCCATTTGGCCGATATTTTGTTCCATACATAATTTAACCATACAAATATTGTTATAATAAAAATAAATGACAATAATTGCCTAAACAATTTGTGTTTTATTCAAAATCAATATCGGCCCTTCAAATCTAACCACTCTTTTCAAACGATATGAAGCTGCTTAAAGTTCTTCTTTTTTTTATACTTATTTGGTGAAAAGTATGCTCTTTTTTCGAAGATAGATAAAAGCTTTTCAAGGGTATGTTGTGACAGTTGTTGTTCTTCTATTTTCGCAGTAATCTTAATAATTGAAAAATTATTAAAGTTATAAAACACAAAACATAAAATTTTTAAGTATTTCTGAAGTAATACCTTAAGCTGATCAATAGTCTAATGTTTCATCAGAAAGATTTGATCGCATTTAATTACAAATATAACCCGCTGATGAGAAGCACCGTTGGGGAAGTAGTTGTTAGAAAATCTTAAGCAATCTTTAAATTTCGACCGCGATTGCAAACAGATTAATTTCCAGAGTCAGAATATCTGGCAATTTTGAAGTACTGGTGTCACAGGTTCTTCTAAGACTTTCAAAAACTCATCGTCTTTACAATCTTTCAATATTTCTTATCCAGAAAAGAGCCTCTTTACTTTTAAGGGTCTATAAAGGTCTTTCTTGTTGTATTTTAAATGTGGATATGTTGCATCTGAACGGTTCATCGAATTTGGTTAACTTTAATTCAGCAGTTTTAAGGAAGTTTAAAACGGCAGGATATATTGTTCTGCTTGATCTTTTTAGCAGTGAATCTTAAAGGGGTTGAATCCAAAAATAATTTATGCTATCTAGCTCTTGTCACATAAGCTGTACAGCTTTGTCAGCTTGGTTCAAATTTATTTTTTTATGTGAAAATCCCGGGATCCCGAAAAGAAACCCCGGGACTTAAAGGGGCTTAAATCGTCCAGATTGACTTCCCTAGTGCAGACATAAGGGGCTATCTATTCTGTGCAAAAAAAAAAATGGATTTCTTCATCCTTCCAAAGACTGGCAGTAAAGAAATGCCATATCACTTTTTTACAGTATTTTCAGTTATTCCGTCGTTATTCCTTGTGGCCACAGCTATTAAAATTGCGGCAAACTGAACACTTATTTCAACCAGTTTATTATTCAGGCCTAATTCAGCATGGCTGAAATGTGACAGATTATAGCAATTGGTTGAACTCAACGTATGCTGACAACTGTATGCCTAACAACCACCAGCTTTCAAAACCATAAGTTGTGCTAAAGTGCCATAAAATCTCTCTATATAATATAACATTCGCTTTAGTACAATTCAGCGCACTTTAGACCAATTCAGCGCGCTTAACATCTCAATTCAGCTGCAGTTTTACTTTTATTTTGCATCATTTCCGCTTGATGCCTTTGCCTTTGTGTGTTTGTTTTGCTTTGCTTAATTTTCTCGCTGGCCCGCATATTCTTTTTTTCTCTCATTCTTGCCACACTTTCGCAGCTCAACATAGTGACAGCTGAAGTTTCTGCAAATGTAGCCCTTATTTATTGTCCCTCAGGGTCGGCACTGTTAAAGGATCATGGAAAATTGCATAGTTTTTTCTTCCTACTATTTTTTTTCTCCACTTTGTTTTGCTTTTTTGCCTGTCCCTTTTTCACTGACTGTGTCGTGGAACGCACACAAACTGCAACACACAGTAACTATAACTCGCATCCATCTGCTTGTCTTTTCATCTGATTATTTAAGCCAACGATTTAACCTTCTATTCGCGCTGTCTCACATATATAACGTTAGTTGTCTTGAAGAAATTGCAAAAAAGTTAAATACTCGTACTTACTACTATAGAGAGCAAACACCCCATCCTGATGGAACAATCCAAAAACTACAGTTCTCGAAGTTTAAGCTACCAGTAGCTGGTAGCGAGTGTGCGTGTGTGTTTGTGTTGGCTCGAGACAGCTTGTTCTGTGCTATCATTGACAGGCGTCTACATATGTTGCAGGTTGCTCTATTAATGTGGCACTAAGTTTGTTTGTCCGTCCACCCGTCTGTCTCTATAGCTGTCTGTATGTCGTATAGTCTAAATTTTATTTCAGTATAATTTTTGCTCAGCATTGCATTAAATGTGGCCCGAAGCGATACAGGCTGTCATTCGTCTGCCCACATCACGATTGTCCGTCTTGTCGACCTGCTTTTGCACCCACTTCCTGGTCTTGAGGCTGTCGCTTATAAACCTTCCTCTATGCTGTCCCTAATCTAATAGTTATGTGTGTGTGTGTGTGTGTTCCTCGAATTGAGTTATTTTTCGAGACATTCGTATGTTTTCTAAGCTATACAAACTCATGCTTAGCTCGGCTTTACAATATGTTATTATTACAATATCTTCATGGTAGTGTGTGTGAGTGTGTGTGTATATGTTAACATGGCCTAAATACGTAACGTAAATTTGCTTTGTCATCATCATGTTGCATTCATGAAAATGTTACTTAAGTGTGTGTGATGAATGCTTATTTACACCAAGTCAATGTCTATTTTTTTTATTTTTTTTCACACTGTTGGTGTGAGTGTGTATTTATGTGTGCGTTGAGAAACGTTTATAAATTTGTAAAAATTTTAAATAACATACATTAGAATACAACACATAGACAAACATACAATGACTCTTATGCAAACTGACAAAAGCAGCTTAAGTTAACGTGTATATGTTGTGCTGTGTTTGTGCGCTTTTCAACATTATGTCCTATTTTGCAAATTTTCAGATTTGGCAATAGTATTGAGTCTTTTTCAATACATATAAAAATCTTTTTTTCTTTTTTTTTTTTTTTGCCTCGTCTGCAATTTTCATTTAAGTGAGATTTCAATACCATAAAAAAATTTATTTTGCTGATATTTTAGATAGTGGAAGTTTTTTTATCATCACATACACATATTATTACTTTTTAGTGATATTTTGTTGTTCTTATAAAGGTTTACTTAGTATATTATTGTGTCATTCATATTTTTTTTTTTTTATATCTATAGAATAAGAAATCATTTTTTATGCCATAATCCAGCAGCTGCTGAGTTGAAAATTTAGTTTTTTTACATTTCTAGTTTTGAGAGCTCCATTCAAGTCAACGATTTTCAACAAAATTTATGAGCTGTGTTAGCCTTTCAATCTATGGCTTATGAAAGCAAAGCATTTTTTTCGCTTTGTCGTAAATATTTTTTTATGCTCCATTCGAATTTTATCGCACAAACAATATTAATAAAACTTCAAGATGTGCAAAAATTATTTTTCCATATCTTTACATACATTTATTCAATCTTTTGAAGATTTTACTTTGACTATGAGTTAATATCTGTTATTAGTCTAGACAGATTATTTAATTTTAATCTATGCAGATTTGCAAAATGCGTTTATTTTTTTTATATTCAGTTGATCTTAATAACTTAATTTAACTTAACAACCTTTTTGATTAAATATTATAAATAACTTAAGAAAGAACAATTTTTATTTAATTATCTCTTTCATTTTATCCACATTTTTGCAAAATATTAATTATTTTGAACACATCAAGCAATACCATAATTACTGCATCAACATCTTTTACAGGCAGATTAAATTAATTTTTACAGAAAAGAGTTTTAACAAAATTTTTGGAATTTAATTAAAAACATTTTGAGTAATCCATTTGTTTTTTAGATTTTTTGAAAAATGAGCTAGTTTTTTGAGGACGCTTCATAAGATGCTTGTACCAGACTGGATATCCTGAACCAGACTTTTTTTAAGGCAACCATTTCTATTACCATTTTACCATTCATCACATCAGTGATTTAAAAAAAAAAAAAAAGCAGAGGCTGCATCCGAAAAAAAAGAAAGGTTAATGATTCCAAAGGGTATGATATCCCTGACTCATGATATCCAACACAACCAAAACTTGCTAGAGCTCCGTGAAGATTATTGTTCAAAAATCCTCCCTATATCAAGACATTCCTCACTTGGCCAAATATCACTTGATCAAATATTCTTTTAAATAATTTTTTACTACTTACGATAAACTAAACTCTTTTTAAAAATTTTTTTTTTTTTGAAAAAAAGCTTCTTCATATGATTTTTTTTTTTAACTTATTATATTTATTACGATTAACTACACTCTGTAGTTCCTAAAGCACTAGTGACGAATGTATTATGGGCTTTAAAGAAAAATACACAATATTATTTAAAATTATTATAAGTTAGATAAATTAAGCTTTTGATTTATAATAAAACAAAAATTTATTTCATTGCGAAAATTGGTGTACAAAAAGTCGCACGCTCGCCAAATATGTTTCAGAGACCTGCAGCGAATCGTTTTTTTACGATTCTAAATCACTCGTCAAAATCCGAGTGCGAGTGCGAGTGCGTGCGGTTGCGCATAACAATAGCCACATCCACGCGAAGCATTCTCATAACAGCGATGAGCGACGAGTTCCGCTGCTTTCACTCATCGCTCATTAGAAAGACTGCTGAATTCTAAGCATATGATTTTAAGCAACCTCAATGACTTAATTTTGTTTTGTGTTTTACATGTTGATTAAGATAAATAGCCAGCTTCTAAGTTGGGGATCGCTAGTTCAAAGAATTAAATTGTATCAAACTTACTTTATACTTGTATGTTGTCTATAATTTGTTTCTTGTTGTTATTGTATTGTTTCTAATCAATTTTTCAACTCACTTTCACACTTGCAATGATGAATTGCTCAGAACCTTTATGCTTAGGGATGCCATAAGGAAAGCGGCAATCCAAAATAAACAGAATGGCCGCTTTTAAAAGCTGTAATAGTGTATATTACTTCTCTATTTATTTTAATAGAATGTTAATTATAAATGTCATATAAATATTAATTAAACATGCCCTTTAAATAAAGTCGTTTTTGTTGAGAATATGTTAATATGTAAATAAATAATTTTTTTTGTATGTGTTTGTGTATTTTAAGAACTTTCAAGGAATTTTTTAATTATTATTTTTTTAATAATATTTAAAATGATTTTTTTATTAAGTATATGCATTTAAATATTTTTTTAATACAATTTTAAGATATATTTTCACACATTTGCCGAGTCCGCTAGTATTATATGTATATAATAATAAATTTATATATTATATGTATAATAAAATATGTCAGCGGTAACACTGCATGCGATTTCCCTTAATGACTCTAGAATCATAAGGAATGACTTTAGAATCATTGGAATCATTGAGCGGCATTCTTATGAGCGATGTGTGAAAGCGGCGGAATTCGTCGCTCATCGCTGTTATGAGGATGCTTCGCGTGGAAGTGGTGGTTGTTGTGCGCAACAGCACGCACTCGCATTCGGATTTTGATGGATGATTTATAGTCATTCGTTCGAATCATAGACTCGTTGCAGTTCTCTCATATGTATGCAACCAACGTTCAACTTAGATCGTGTTAAAAAACAAAAGCAAGATTATTACAAAATAGGGAGAAAAAAGTGGATTAGTGATCATGTCACATCGTCGTTTTCAAAAAGCCATTTTTGAAAAGATGACATTTCTATTATTACTTCTATGAATAGGAAATATTTATCTACATTTCGAGGCATTATGCAAAACGGCCTTAATACTATAGTGTGTAATGGGTTAAAAGGTGTGGACTTGGCGCCAACACTGAAATAACGGATTTAGTGATTTTTATAAGAAAACACAAATTACCAACAATCAGTCCTCAAAAACTGGGAAACACATGATTGAGCTTCTAAGATCGTGCGAAATACCTGGGCCTTATCCTGTATAGAAAACTAAACTGGAAACTCAATCTGCTCAAGAGAGCCAAAAAAGCCAATATGTCCCTCTACTCATGCAAAAAGGCAGTGGGTAACAAAGGGGGACTACGGCCAAGTGTTACATACTGGACTTACACGACAATTGTAATGCCAATATTACTATATTGTGCCATTTTCTGGTGGCAAGCACTAGACAAACAAACACATCTCAATATACTTCGCAGAGTTCAAAGATCAGCTGAGTTCTTTATTAGTGGAGCACTAAAAATCACTCCTACAGATGCATGAGACACTATGCTCCACCTTATACCACTTTATATCTAACAGATGGCTGCCAATACAGCCATACGCTAAAAGACCATCTCTCAATGGGCACATAAGGACAATCTAGGAACTTCCTTCTTCCTATAACGAAATCAGAGTGGGATATTGGGAACCTTCTACCAAACAATGTCATCGGAAACTACAGTGATGAATCAAAATTAGATGGCAAAAAGGACTGAACATTAATCTAGCCTTCTAGGCTTCCTGACCACTGCAGTAGCTTCCAAGCGAAAGTAGTAAGTAAGTAGTAATATGAAGCAGTAACTTTTTTTTTTTTTTTTTTTTTTTTTTCTCTTTCCATTTTTATTTGCAATCTATCAGCTAGGACAATAAGCAAATATGTTGTAATTGTTATAATAATACATACAAAAGTTGGTCTCCATTGAGAACAACATTATTTACAAAATTTAATTTGAATTAGACTTAACTTAATAATTGTTGTGCCAGAAAGGAAACTTAATAACTATGACAATATATATACATATTTACAAAATTTAGAGATATAATAATCATTTTCTAAAAGGCAGGTCTAAAACGTGGTGTCGCTTAAGTCGCCTGACTTCATCGCTCTCATCAAGTAGACAAATGGCTAAAGGGTTTACATGGTTGCTTAACCTCTCTAGGTATCTCGAGCTAGTATTTCTGATCTCGTCCTTAACCATCGGAATGTTTAGGTCCTTATGAATTGCTTCATTTGAAATAAACCATGGTGCGTTGACTATTAGTCTAAGTGTTTTAGACTGGTACCTTTGTAGTATTTCAATGTTGGAGTTGCTTGCTGTTCCCCAGATTTGAACCCCATAAGTCCATATAGGCTTAAGGATTGATTTGTAAATTCTAAGTTTACTTTCTATTGTAAGCTCCGATTTTGGTCTAAGTAGCCAGTAAAGTTTTTTATTTTTGTTATTAAGTAATTGCCTTTTGGCCTGTATATGATTTTTCCATGTGAGCCGCTTGTCCAGATGTAAGCCGAGATATTTGACCGTTTCTTTTTTTGGGATTGTTGATCCGTAGATTTTAATAGGGGGACATTCTTCTCTTCTCATTGAAAAAGTAATATGCGCAGATTTTTCGGAATTTACTTTTATGTTCCATTTTTGCAACCAGCTTTCAATTTTATTAATGTGGCTTTGTACTAAGTCAGAGGCAACAGAAGGTGTTTCATGAGTTGCAATAACAACCGTATCATCTGCATATGTTGCTATTAAAGTACCATTAGATGACGGCATATCAGACGTATAAATAGTATAGAGTACCGGACCCAGCACACTTCCCTGAGGAACTCCAGCATTTATGACTTGTATGTTTGAAGTCTCCTCTCCAATTTTAACATAAAAAGTGCGGTTTTTTAAGTACGAATTAAGGATCATATAGTAGGGATGAGGAAGAAGTTTCTTTATTTTGTGTAATAGGCCAGTATGCCACACACGATCAAAGGCTTGTTGAATATCTAAGAATATAGATGAGCAGTATTTTTTTGTTTCAAGGCCATCGCGCACAGTTTTAATTATTCGATGACATTGTTCTGGCGTGCCATGATTGTGTCTAAACCCGAATTGATATTCTGGTACGATGTTAAGTGATTCCATGACTGGTAACATTCTGCGTAAAAATATTTTTTCAAACATTTTGGAGAATATAACCAGTAAACTAATTGGGCGGTATGACGTCAGTTCATTTTCAGGCTTGTTGGGTTTGTTAATCATTATTATTTCTGCACATTTCCAAGGAGTTGGAAAGTGGTTTAAGCGAAGAATGGAATTAAAAATAAATGTAAGCAGTAAGACACTCTTTTTCGTGAGAAGTTTAACAGTTTTACCATCAATTTGGTCATATCCAGGGGATTTTGAATTTTTTAGATTTTTAATTTCATTGAAGACTTCATTAGGCCGTATATGCTTTATAGGAAGAGCCATTTGGCAAGGAGCATCCAAAAATTCAGTAATTTCACTGACTTCAGAAGCACTCGCTAAAGAAAGAGGTTGAAATATATTGCAAAGATGTTCAGAAAATGCTTTGGCTTGGCTTCTGTCACTTCGGTGCCATTCATTGTTTTGGTCTTTGATAGGAACTTTTCGTTTAGGTGGCCGTTTAAGATACTTTGTGGCTTTCCATAACTGGTGCTCATCATATTTTGTTGGATTAAGATGTTTCACATAGTCTTTAAAAGCCTGGTTTTTTATTTCAGCGAGATGTTCTTTGAGGTCTTTGGTGGCTTTGTTTAAGTTTCGCTTATCGTTGGGATTTCGACTAGCGTGCCAGATTTTTCGGAGTCTTCTTTTATTTCTAAGCATTTCTGCAACTTCATTTGACAGTTTTACTGAGTGAACATTTCTTTGTATTTTATCCGGCTTAGATAAATATGCAGCTTCGTGAATGATATTAGTAAGGTCCTGAACAACAGTGTCTAATTCATTATTCGATTTTATGGATATGTTTAAGTTTATATTTTTGTCTATACAGTATTGAAAAGATTTTATGTCAGTTTGTGGAGTTATTATTTTATATTTGTTTTGAGCAATATTTGGAGAAGTACTATAGTCAATAATAATTGGGGAATGGTCAGAACTCAAATCATCCGAGTGAAATGCGCTCAGTAGAGACTGTGGTATACCAGAATAAACCGCGAAATCCATTAAATCTGGAATCTTCCTTGGATCGGTTGGCCAGTATGTTGGCTTTCCTGTAGATAATACTGAGTATTTCTTGCTGTTGATACATTCATAGAGCGCTCTGCCTTTTGGATTGATTAATCTGGAGCCCCACCAAGGGTGCTTGGCATTGTAGTCTCCACCAGCAATAAATTTTTTTCCTAGACCTTGGAAGAAATTTTGGAATTCGATACACTTAAGACTATATCTTGGAGGACAGTAAATGGCACTGAGTACTATTGGAGCGTTATGACAGATTATTTTAATGCACGACGCTTGGATTGATTTTGTTTGAAAGCCATTCAATTGTTCATACTTTATTTTAGATTTTATTAAAATCGCAGTACCACCATGTGCCTTATTATCAGGATGATTAGTAGAAATGAGATCAAAACCTCTAATTTTAAAAAATGTTTTATTTGTAAAATGGGTCTCAGACACCATTATTATGTCGATATTATTAGATATTAAAAACATTTCGAGCTCGTTCGTATGGTTGGAAAGACCATTGGCGTTCCATATTGCAAGCCGTAAATTTATTTGCATAGTTTATTGACGAGAAGTGTAATCATATTCAATAAATTATTTGTTAGCTCGATTTGCTTATTTATAAGATTTTCGATTCTTTGCATTGAGCTGGTTGGAGGTTCACTTCCTTTTAGGATATTAGCATATGTTTGATTGGCGTTGTTGCCATTATTTGGCATATTTAAGAAGGGATTTATAGGAGTAAATGTTTTATTTGACATTTATTGACATTTATTTGAAGCAGTAACTTGACTTGAGATGAATGCAATATCCTCTATGGATATCTTCATACTATCTGGCAGTCAAGCCCTATAATCTGTTGAAACAACATCTTAAACAGTCCATCGCAGGACTGTAAATGCAGATCCCTAAATGAGATGACGTAGCAGCTCAACATATTCGTATGCTGGATTCCCGGTCATAGAGACTTTCTAGGAAACTGCAAAGCAGACAGTGGCGGATCTACATACGGGCTGAGAAGGTTTTATCTTCCCCCTTGGAGAAATCCACCTCTGGGATAACAATGGGCCTTATTCCCCTAAGTGTGTCTCAAGGGAGACAGCCACTTCAACCTACTTACCTACCTTCTTAAGATATGGATGATTTAATTTATTCTACTTTTTTCAATGAAAAACAATCATGAAAACATTGGAAGTGCTAAGAATATTTTTAACACTCCGGTTAATGACAGTTCCGTTAATTGACGGCAAAATTATTTTGATCGCTGAAAACTTTGTGTAACTCAACAAAATAATTGATAATGATCAGATACTAGATGAACTCAAAAATTTGAGCGTCATAAGCTTTGTATATGTCAGTTTTCATTATGCAAAAAACTAATGCTAAAAAGGGCCGGGGAATCTCATATTTCGTCTCAGAAAATGCAAGCACAATAGTAAAATTCTTTAAACCAGATCTAAATTTTACAGTCAACAATAACCTTACATCTTCAACAACTCGACATGGTACTACTATAGATGCTGTGCTTACAGGTTATTTAGAAGTGGTCAGCTCGAAGACTTTTATTTTTATGCGGCGGTCGTGGCGCAGTGGAAAGAGTATGTGGTCCATACGCCAGACAACCCTGGTTCGAATCACACCTGACACAGAAAGTTTTTTCAATTAAATTAATTTTTCTGTTCGTCCGTCACCTCTCTGCAGATAATGGAAAACCTCAGAAAAGAAACTACCATGGAAAGCTTCTTGAGAACATAAGCCGTTCGGAGTCGGCAGAAAGCTGGTAGGTTCAGTTCTCGACCACTTGAGTTCAAACATTTCACAACACACACAACACAATTAATCATAAGATGCTCGGTCAAAGTCCTTTCAAGGGCTGAAATAGCGATTTAATTTTTTTTTTTTCGTTAAATTAAAGTTTTATCAATTATATTTTTCATCTCCCTACACATTCCATTATTGTACTAGTTTACAATTCAAACAAGAATATGTGTTGTATGTAAGTAGAATATAAATATTCATTATCAAAATCACGCCAAAGAAGTATAACATGCTTACTGACTATACCCACCCTCCTGTTTTTTTTTTTGTGATTCAATTTCCTCTTTTTTTTTTTGTATTTTTACCTCCTACAATAATAAGTTTATATCCTTTATCTGAACTGTCACTAATACAATTCAGCATTGAAAAACTACATAGTTTTTAAATTTTATATCTTCAATAAAATAGTCTAACATATTACCGACAATAAGCACCACAAATGGACCAAAAATTATCGAATGATTATCTATCTCATAATCCTTTCAACGTTCTCTACTCCATTGAAATGCGCCCATCCGCAACGACAGTCATGATCTGAATTTTTGTTGGCAATACGACGATATTAGCACGCTACAAAATTTATTCTGATGAAATAAACGACTGACAGCCAGCTAATAAATCAGCTGATGCTGATGTCTGTTATGTGCACTAGAACAATAACAACAACAACAACAACAACAACAGGAACAACAGAACAGCATCAATGGAACGAAATATGCTGATTTATTGCGCTGTCAATCGAATGACAACGAATGTAACGAACGAGCAAATTTTACCATTTCCAGCGCAATTATTGAATTATCTGTAATGCTATGTTCGGCATTTCGCAGAGCAGACAAAACGTTGTCACGCAGTCATGCAGCCGAACCAAACCCTATCCTTACCTGGGTGTTCGAGAAAGAGTACGAAAACTCATACCTTTGGGGTGTACATCAGCTAAGTTTCGCAAGCATTACTTCAAGGGTGTGGTGTGGGTGTGGGTGTGGTTTTAGAAGGCAAAACAGATAAAAGTAGCAAATTTGAATCTTATTGCGGCTTAAAGTAAACCATCGCATTTTTGTTTTTGCCTGTTTCAGGAGGTTGAATCAGTCAGTCTTGGCAATGACTACAAAGCGCATGAATAATGAACCCCGGGGAATGTGGTCCGACGTACCAGACTGTGTTTGTTTTTGCAACATGGCGTAATTGAAGTTTGAGGCTTAATTAATGAGCCAAAATTTTGCAAATACCCAAGAATGCTACCTTCATTCTTTTTATTTATTAAAAAAAAAAAAAAATGCTTTTTTTGGTACAAAACTTAAAACCAACAAAAACTCCATTAATATATGAGTGGAAAATTAAAAATTCTTTTTAACTAAAAACTTTGTTACTCAAAACTGCACCCAAGTGACTCACCTCAAATAGTAAACACGACGAGTAACAAAAAATTCAATGCCCAAAATAATAACTCATATTCAAAAGAGAAAGCAGGCAGCAAAAAAGCATCACAAACCAAAAGTAGAAACTCGTAATGAAAACCATACCGGGCGTTTGACAACCTTTACAAATCATGTCACGAGAGCTCATTTATGACGATAAGTTTAACACGACTGGCGTAAAGTAAGTAGCTCTGGCGCCTCAGACGAAGTTATGCTCCCGCTAGGCCCGGCCTGGGTTTTTAAGCAACTAAAACATAGCAGAGAAAAAAAAAAAACATTAGATTAACGCCACATAAAGTGGTGTAATAAGAAAAAATATATCAAAAACTTTGCCGCATTATGAAAGCGAGAAAAGGAATGCGACTACATTTCATGCCGAAGCAAAGCAAAGTAAGGCAGAGCAAATAAAAAAAGTAGCATGTTTTGAGAAATTGAGCAAATAGTACACAAAAACAAAAAAATCGGCCAACAGTCAGTGCTAGTAATGTTGATACTACACTAACAGCTCTGCAGTCCTTTAAAGGTACTTCAACTATGGCTTCCTTTTTTGTCAACTTACAACATGTTGCAGCTGTATTTGGCTAATTCAAAAATGAAAGGCTTTGCTGTAAGGACTTTGTGGCAAAAAGCAACTCGGTATGTGTGTGTGTGTGCATAGGTATTTAAGTAAACAGCAGGAAATGGCATTTTTAATGCCTAGCATATGTAGTTTCGTACACGCTGAAAAAATTTCCACTTTCCAATTACATATAGCATCCATTATATATTTATATAATAAGAAATTTTTTTTATTATATAAGTAATGTAAATAGTAAAGAACAGTACCAGAGAAAAGAGGAAAAATTTAGCTAAAACTTATTATTCATGATATCAGAAACAATTACGGTGTGATTGGACCTAGTTTCATTAGTAAAGAAAATGTACTTATAAGTAATACCATAAGTGAAAGTTTTCTTTTAAATGAGATGCATAAAGAGACATCCCAATTACATATTCAATAGATATATGGTATATAGTATAATGCTATTCTATTTTATGTACAATCATGTGCTGCTTCTTTATCATTTCTCTCAAAAAAAAAGAAAAAGAAATCAGTAATTAATAATGTAATGGGGATTGACACACACAATAACAATGCTAGTTAATCTGAATACTTATGCCACTGGAACTTTATTTTTGCTTGAAGTGCTATCAGATCATATTATATTGAAAGAATACTTTTCTCTGCGTGTATGATTGCAGCAGCGTACAGTGAGCTAGATTAGTATGAACACATCAAAAAGTATTATTCTCGTTGTGTTCGTCATAGGATCATCACAAAATGTAATAATCTCATACAAGTCTAGTGAAATGTACATTTCGCAAAAAAATAAATTTTGAATTGGAAGACGCAGAAGAACAACTAAAAAAAATATATATATATATATGTGTGTATTCACGCATGGTTGAAGTTAATTTTATACACAAAAAACGGATTCTGAGCCTGCTAAGATTAAATTACATATATTTATTTAAATTAACTGCACTGAACTAGTCTGTAACTTTTCTTAATTTAGCTCAGCTATTCTATAATACAGCTATTCTATAATATTATATTTACATATAATAATATTTTCAAATAACGCTTATAACACAAAAATTATGATTTAAATCATGTATGCAACCCTACTCAAAAGCTATTTGTACCCTACAGCATAACTACTAAATTTGAAATAAGATTTGACACCTAAGCATTCAACATTTGAAGAGCTTTTTTGCAGAAACATGATAAGCCACATAACATCAAAAACTGGTATCTTGTGTTATTTTTACTACATTGTACCACAGTAACACCTGCTGAAAAGATTAGAGCTTATTTTTCATAAAGTACGAACTTTTATGTATAAGTATCTTTTTACAATTAAATATTTCATTAAATTTTCTACTCAAAAACTCTATAAGCCACATGCAAAAGCTACCCTTCAAATAGAAACGGTGACATTAGCTGCGAGTTATATCAAAATTCAAGATTTTATTGGATAAAGCGATGACGGTATGATAGACGAAGATTTCCTATTGACCACTATATATATCAAAAAATATTGAGCTATATTTATTTTAATTTATGTGGCTTATTATGTTTTACGCGAATAATTTTTACTTTTAAACATGATAAGCCAATGTTTTTCCATTTAGCAAAATAGTTAGGAAGCTTGTAACCATAAATAACTATAACTACTGATGAAGTTGTTTAGGAAACCAACGAGTCATATTTCCTTTTTTTTATTTCTGTAGATAATCATGTTGTTTCTAAGAAAACGTGTTTTAAAATTTTATGGCTTGTGATGTTTCTGCAGAAATAATTTTTACTTTTAAATTTGTAGTAGCTTATCAGGGCTTTGCAGTTCAAGTTAAATTAGATGCTTATATCGATGTTTAAATTGTTTTGCATATCAGGTTATACAAGAAACATCGATATTTGTGACCTATCTAAACTTAATACTATTGTAAGACTTGATAAAAATACTTTAGCATTTTTACATGAAATTTTTTTGGCCATTGGAGTTAATTTTTACATATAAATTTTTTCTATAAAAGCTCCATACCAACGTTAGCTTTATATCGAGCAAAAATATAAACTCAAAAATAATTATCACCAATAATGAAGAATGGTTTGAAAACAGCAATGATAGTATGTTGGATGAAAATTTCATAGTCCCGGCTTATACTCGTCTAGAATTGACGATCAAGTTTCGCATTTGTGAGTGAGAGACGCGGATATCAACGTGAAAGAGGGTAAATTTAAAAGGGAAAAGCAAAGAACTCGCCTCAATTCTTGATCAGTGTAAATTAGGTAATACCATCGGATCATGAAGGAATTTCAGAAACCAGTGAGGTTTATTTATTTTCATATAGTGGCTTATTACATTATTGCAAAAAAAAAAGGTAATCAAATTGAAATTTCTTCACCTAATGCATTTGAATTATAGGAAAATGGCTTAGGAGAATGCAATAATGGATTGCATAACGAAGATTCTAAGGTGCTACCAGGAACCAGTCAGGTATTTTTTTTATTGTTTATCTTATTTTAAAGAAACAAGAAACAAAAAAAACGAGAAGGAAACTGTAGAAATTGTTGGATGAGTTATAAAAATTAGTATATATTGTTTCGTTTTTGCAAACAAAAAATATTGAAAATAAATTTTTTGCAAAAATATGATAAGCCACAGGCTGTTCTAAAATGATTGTTACAGAAGGCTTCTTTAAGCAATAACTGCAAGTATTAAAAGTAAGATTACATGGAACGTCTATTTTATACATTTTTTAAGATTCAAATGCGACTATTTCAACATAAGCCCTTCATTTGTTCTGAAAAGATCTCTTTTGTTTAAGGTATAATATACGTGTAATAAAAAAAAAAAAAAAAAACAGCTTTTCCAAAAATTTGTCTTAGATAAAAGAAGTTATTATTTTGTTTTTAATTTATACAGGATATTGTACATAAAAAATACTTGATATAATTTTTTTTTTAATAATTTTAACGCTGAAAAAAATGTCACCTTAAAGTATAGATCATTAATTCAGCATTCCCCCTACGCAAGACATCCGGGTTTTTTTTTAAACTATGGCGAAAGTTGGAGTAAAAAGTTTAAAACGAATAAATTTTTACGCGCTTTTTTTTTCTCAAAAAAAAAAAAAAAAATTGGTACGTGAATGTAGGGGGATGCTTAAAGAACAAGATTACGAACAAAATGCACAAAGATTCATTGAAATTGAACCTATACAGGTCGAGTAATTTATCGAAGTTTCAAAAAAAAGTGGTTTCGAGGAAATCGCGTTTAAAGTTTTTTTCGAAATTTTGCATATATCACAAAATTACACGTTGATAACACTTGCTATATATAATCTGCAATGCAAGGTATTGATTTAAAAGCTTGTATGTATATTCTATGAACTATGATATAAAGAAAACAATAAAAAATAGAAAAAATGTTATGTGAAAAATCCTTAACATAAGACTCGTTCACAATAAATATTTTTTTGTTACCGTCCTTTCTCTATTTGACATGCGGTTTAAATAAAAATTTTTAATTTAGTATCGAAAATATATTTTTTAATGGTAAAGAATGAAGTTTTTACTTACTTCAACCACAAAAAAAAAAAAAAAAAAAAAATTATAACCACTTCATATTTGTTTTTTATTACGTCAAATTTCAGCTTCTCAGGGAAAGATAGTGCCAACAGCAGCTACTTTTGTAAGCCCGTTTGCTTAAATTCCTTAATTTGTTTATATGCGTACGTTTTGTTTTTGCTTAAGATTTTAAGAGCACACTAAGGGAAAAATGGCGCTCTAAAATTAATCGAAGTAGAACTTGTTTTTATCTTGATAAATTCTTGACGAACGCGGTCTGAATTTAAGACCAAAAAAAATCTTAATATAACAATAACAGTCTTAAGTCAAATTAAAATTCTTGTGTAATGATTATGAAATCTTATTTCAAGATTATCGGGTCTTATATTGAGAATTCATTCTTGATTTTATACCGAACCAATCTTAACCCCCCGTCAAACACATATTCTGAAACCTTCGAACAAACACATATGCCTGGCCAGACCCCTATACGTTTTTATGCATTTGTATGGCAAAAAAAGTACCGTTACTTTGAATTTAATTTCATTTATTATTATTATTCAATCAATTTGTAATACATACAAGTATTATTTTTGTCTTTAGACTTTTTTTGGTTTGTTGATAGATGTAGCTACCTAAATGTAAAGCATTTTTTATTCATTTTGTGGAATGCATGAAAAACAAGTATATTCAACTTTAGAATGTTGTTGGCACACAGGATTAGTGCATTTGGTGCAGTAAAAACGTGTCTTCCTACGCAGCTTTTCGTCTTGCGTGGCACAAATTCTGCAATCTTTTCTGGAATTCAGTGTACTAGGGCGGCTTTGTTGGTTAGGCAGCAAGTTGCTGGAAATATTCAACGGCCTTCCAAAGAAAGATTCAATGGCCAAACGGGTTGAGTGTTGTCCTATAATATGGTTGTTGTTCATGCGATTTTCAGTATTAGCAAGCACCAATTGTTTACTCAGCGTGTTCAAGAACGTTCGTCGCTTCTCTTTTCTGGTTTCTTCTCTATTTTCATTGCATATGATGTAAGCGACTAATCCCATGACGTCTAGCATGTTGCAAAAAAATGCTAATGGCCAACGTCTGGTTGACCGTTTTGTGGAGTAATGCGTTACCATTTGGTCCATTGTATCAACGCCAGCCTTTGTTGAATTGTAAAATAATATAGCTCCCGGTTTTTTTGCTACGCCTTCAACTTCCTTGGTGTAGTGCACAGTGGATAGTAGATTTACTGCTTTGTTCTTCTTTGGAACATAGCTGCATAGTGATACAAGGTTATCATTGAAACCGAACACAGATGAAAGCACTGGCCGTTTGCTGTCTTTTTTCACTTCTTTGGGAAGACACCTTTTGTTGGATCTAATGGTGCCAACGTATGCTAGTCCAATCGACGAAAGACGTTTAGTTGCGCCTAATGTTGTAAAAAAGTTATCAGCAATAATAGTTCTGCCGGTGTTGGTGTATCGATTAGCCAAACTCATGAGCACATTTTCGCCTTGGTTTGTCTCTCGTTGTTCTCCCTCTTTACCAGTGTACAGTTTTCCTTGCAACGGATATTTCGTTTTCGCATCGCATGCCCACCATACTTTTATGCCATACTTTGCGGGCTTTGATGGGATGTATTGCGTGAACTTTGTGCGCCCACGGTATGGAAATAGCTGCTCATCGATGGTTACACTTTCGTATGGTTCAAAATTACTGGCAAGATTGTTATTCAAGAAGTTCCATATGTCGCGAATGGGAGCAGCTTTGTCGGTTTGTTGACGAAATGCGCGCGTACGACTATCGTCAAATCGAATATAGCGCATCAAAGTAACAAATCGTGTATATGACATGGCTGCACGGAATATTGGAAGTGCATCAGTTTGCCACATCAATCTTGAGAGCTGCATAATATTATGACTGACACCAAAAGCCAATAGTGTCCCAATAAAAGCGTCAAGCTCAACACTTGTCATATCAACCCATACTCGTGGTGTGCAGTTTGCATGTTCTGCGTTCCATTTGCGTGTAACTTTTTCTCCATATAGATTTGTTTGTGTCACGATGATGAACGAAATATTTTGTGAAAAGAAAAGCTTGAACACCTCAAGCGGAGTGGTCAGGTTTGGTTTTGGTCCACCTCTGAAACGCATGATGTTGTGCTGGCGGAATCTCACTGTAGCGGGTTCAGCTGTACTCCACTTGGTACCATCTTTTCCAAGCAAAAAACCGTCTGCAGCTTGAGTTGGTGCATTCTCACTTTCTTCTTCGGGTTCTTCATCGCTGTCGAATATTTCATTTGCTTCAATTTCCAATTCATATTCAATGTCCGAGGCGTCATCTTCGGGCACAATATCTGTGCTTTCACCGCTTTGGTCTTCGAATAAATCTAGTTCTTCGTCTGCTTCTGTGTGAAGTGCGAAATCACGCTGTAACGCTGATGATAGTTGTTGTTGGAAATTATCAGTAAGGCTGCCTGTACGCAAGCGCGTATTGTACAAAAATTCTAAATCCTCTGCCATAATAATAGTAATAATTTCACTTAATTCACTCCGCACAAAAAATGTATATTTTGGACTTTCGATGTTGTATGTTCAGCATTCAATAATAAACTAACTGAACTCAAAACCAAAATTGCAAACGAAAGAAAAAAATAAGAGAAAAATTAACAAACAAGAATGAACAAGCAAACATCTGCATTGAATTCACATAAAACCAACCTAAAATATCAAAAAAATACAGTAGAGTCGGGGTAACGTGAACTAATTTTTGCGTTCACGCAATCCAAATCATTTCAAATTGCTCATATAAAATTGTTCAAACGTTCACGGTACAGAGCTATAGAGCGTTCACGCTACAGAGGTGTTCACGTTAGCCTATGTTCACCCCAGCCAGAATCTACTGTACTTGGAAACAACAATCTGCATTGTATTTGCAGATAAATAACCCAACATTTGTATAATAATAATAATTTATTTCATACAAATTATATAGGGTTCTGACCAGGCATATGTGTTTGTTCGAGGGGGGACTTTTTTTTGCAGTTTACGTCGTGTTGGAACGATATTTTTTTTTTTTAAATAGAAAGCCAACAATATTTTAGGCGCCTACCGGGAAATACAGGCATCTACCTAAACTAGAAGTATGTTTAATTAACGCTCAAAAATGAAATATGTCTGGCCAGAACCATGTGTTTGTCCAAGGGTTAATATGTATAAGAAAAAATTCTTAAATTAAGCCCCTTCAAACTTTAAAAGAAGATCGAGCTGTATATTTTTGCATTTGAAATTTTCTTCTGTTATGTGTGCACACTTTTTTAAAATAAAATTGAATAAAAATGGAAGATTTTAATGTTACAAATAATGATATTATTGATGATAGTGGACTAATAAGTAATTGGTGTTAATTGTGACTACATCATATCAGGATGTACCAAGCTTGGATGAAAATCCCAACCTGGAAATAGTTGAAAATCAAAATCCTATAGTCAAAAAGTCAAAATCCTGTAGTGGAAATGATTGAAGACAGGGTAAACGAAAATCCTGCCCAGGAAGAGATCCATGCTGAAAATTCAACATTTGAATGCTCTAAAGTAGAGGTGCAAAAATCACCACAAACTGAAGCCTCTGTGGATATGGATTAGGCAAATCTTAAGGATTTGCGGAAAGAATTTAATTTGGAAAGCATTTTTGATTATTTAAAGAGTAAATATTTTTTAAATAAATCTATTGAAATACTTTTCTCCAACTGTAAAAATATGCTTCAGCTACTAAAGTTTCCTATAGAAGCTTGAAATATTTTAATAAAGACGATGTACAAAAAGACGGTATTAATTTTAAGAACCTAGAAATATTAAATGAAGTAACAGGTACACTTTATAAAAAAAGCTTGCACCTTGCCATTAAGACTCTACGAAGTAGGTTTTAGTACGGATGTCTTATATATAAAAAATATTTCCAAATTTATAAGTGCCCTTTTATATTTATATTGTATAAATAATTTAAAAACGCATGTTATAATTAAGTATATTTAATGAATATTGTTTCTTTATTTATTTTTGAATAAAATAATATTACATATTTTTATAAACGTTAACATAACGTGTACTGTTCTTACTTCATAGGTTGTAAAAAAATTTCGAAGCACGAACTCGATAATGAAAAGTTACTTACAAGATCCTAGATCAAGATTAATAGTTCTTAAATCTATCTAATAACATTCTAAAAAAACGAAAAAAACAATCTTAAAAGGCTTCTCTAAATCTTGAATCAAGCACGAAAGGGCTACTTTTTAGAATATATGTTATTAAAAATGTACCAAAATGGTCTTAAAAACAGAACGTAATTATCAGTTTGAATATAAGAATTTGTTCTTAGTTTCAGATTTTTTGCACTTAACAAACTTTTGTCAACGGAAAGGCTTGATTTATAACCATTTATCTTGATTTTAGACCATTTTTTTCCTGAGTGCAAGCAAGTAAGATATTAAGAAATATTTAAAATAGAAGAATATATAATATCAAATGAAACATTTCAAAAGTTATTAGATTTAACTACCACAAGAATTATGTAGTATTTAAATTATTTTTTATAAAACCGTGCTTTTGCACATTTCGGGAAGACTATCTCAAAAGTTTGACGTTTTAGAGCAATTCTACCAATGGATTCGAATTTATATTAGCATCCAAAAATACTTCGAAAATTACTACTCTTGCTTCCTTTTGCGGTTATTTTTTATTTTACTCATGTAAGTGTTATCCTTATTAGTGAAAAATGTCAAATATATTAAGAATATAAGTGGATTATTTCTAAGCCCAGTGAAATAAATATTTGTGCTCGAATCCTGGTCAATGTCGAGTCATTTCTCGGCCTGTAATGTTCGACACACATAATTAATCTCTGTGCCCTCTAGAATATTTAAAAGTGCTTCTCTAGTCTAAGAATAATTCAATAACTTTCTACCCAAATTTTATAAAAAAAAAAAATCCAATATTGAAAACTTTTTTGTGACACTGTAGCAATATTACTTTTGTGTGTAAGAGGCTACACTTGCACACGCATTCATTTACTCACACACACACACACACACACTTACAATGACATTTCAATGTTGCCACATAATACACCAATGAAGTATTCTAACTGTATGTTGTTGTTACATGAGCTTGTTGTTGGCTGGGTACATAGAGTGCGGTGCGGGATCTGTTGCTGTAAGTCTCTGTGGCACCTATGAGGACCAAAGCTGGTTTGCTTGCTTGTTGATGATATTTTTGTTTTTGTTCATGGATTTTATAAATACCAGTTTCGTCGTCCTGACATGACGAATGATCTCCATTCGTAATTGTAAGTGAATGTTAAGCTCATAGATGTCAACCAAAGTGGTTTAGAGTTAACTTAACTCAAGTTAAGTAGTGTTGTTTTTGTTGTTGTTGCTGTTGCTGTATAGAGTGTAGCTTTGAGTGCGCTTGTGTTACTCATATTTGATATACATATGTACTACATGTTGTTGTTTTTTTTTATTTATATTTTATTTGCGGATATTTAAGTACATATTTTTTTATTATTATTTTGTTATTGTTGTTGTTGGTGCTGTACTTATAAATGTCGCATTGAGTTAAGTACTTAATGTAAATAATAAACTTCATTACACTGTTCATACATTTGTAACGAGTTTTTTTTTACGTCTCTTTTGCCAACTCTCTACCTTAGCTATTTCTGTCTCCCTTCAATATATTACCATATACATATGTATGGTAAGCTTGAATGTCCTTCTGTCTGTTCTGCCATTAAATTCAATGCGGATGTGTTGCTTTCTGGCCTTTTACAAATGTTTTTAACGTTTTTATCATAGTGTTTATTATGTTCGCTGACTTATTGGCCTATATGTGTGTGTGTGTGTGTGTGTGTATGCCAGTAAATGAGTGTGCGTTCTCTTGACAAGTATTTACATGATTATGCTTTTTGCTGTCATTAATCAAATTCTCTTTGCTGATCGGTTTGTATGAAACGGTATTTTTTTTATATTTTTTTTAGCCTTCAGTGTTCATGTATGTTAATTGTAGCTACAGTCATGGCAAACTATTTACTACCCTGCAGTAGTTAGCACTAGTACAGAACTACCGATTTCACTAGCTCTAAGGTAACCAGTATTAGTTCCCCTTCAATATACTTTCTTTGCATTGAACTGGTGAATTTTACGTGAATATGCCATAGGCAGCGGTCAGTCGCTACCTTTTGCATTACCAACCCACTAGTCATTTCACTAGTGCTACAGGGCCAGCATATTCATAAGACAGAAAGAAAAAAAAAAAAAACAAAAAAACCGTAGGCATTGTGAAAGAAATATTCATTTAATAAATTTATTGTTTTTCCATCACAATACTTTTTCTTCATGTTCTTTAACGAAATAGAAACACTTTAATCATCATTTTTCTCGAAAATATTACTTCGAACTATATAAGTCATCGATACAAAATCAAGACGTCAGAAACATAAACAATAAGCAATACAAGCTTGAAGTTGATTGAACTGTTCATCAGTTCTTAAATATAACGTTATTTTAAGTTAGAGCAGCGGTTCCTCTTTTGTTTTTCTTGTTATTTCTTGTAATATTGGAGGGATTTTTCCCTTGTGCGAAATGTTTTTAAAGCATAAGATAATTAAAAATTAAAATGAATCTTATTTCTAAATTTAAATTATTAAATCAAAGTGGAATTACAAGAACAAATAAAAAATGGGCCTTGAAAATGCTCATTTCGTGCAAAGGAACACAATTCTCGTGCGGGAGCACAATTCAAATAGTTGGACGATTTTTCCTTTTTTCTTTTATTTTGGGTCAATTTTCGTTGTGTTGTATTCTGGTTAAATTTCCAAAAAATTTTAGGCTGTTCCTTTTTTCTTGGGTCAAATTTCGTTTTTTCGTTTTGGGCGATTTTTCATTATTTTTTGTGTAATTTTTCATTGGGTGGTTTTTTTTTTTGCGATTTTTCTGTGGGCGATTTTGCTGAGAGCCATAATTTTTCAGACAAATTTCGTGATTTTTTTATGAAAAATCACACGAAAATAATTGGGCGATTTTGCATTTTTGTTGGTTAATATTTCGTTTTAGTTTTTAGGGAATTTTTTATAGGAAAAATCACCCAAATATTTTGGACAAAATTTTTTTTTTTTTTTTTTGTGATTTAGCGATTTTCATATTTGGCAAAAACCGTGAATCAGTTCTAAAAGATTCAAAGGTTTCAGCCTTGAAAAAACTTTGACCGAGCTTCTTATGATCAATTGTGTTGTGTGGGTTGTGAAATGTTTAAAAATTCTATCATATTTATGCACAACCTTGAGTCAAACCGACTTGAGTCGAATTGATTTGAAACATCACGTTAATCCTAGAATACTAACCTTCCGTTCACTATACGTTTAATTACTCGTTAGGAATGAGTAAATTTTACGTAGGTTAGTACTCTAGGGTTAACGTTGTGTATTATATAAATATCTGTATCCCCTACTATTCTTAGTTTTTTTCTTAAGGTTTTGTTCATATTTTTTGCCGCGACTGTCAATTTATGTGCATTTATTCATGTTTTTTCTGTCGTATGCGATAGTGTTTGTTTCGTTTCTCTTTAGTATCAGATACTCTCAATTCGCAGAAGTATTCGCTTGAACTGGCAGTTCAACTTGGGTCAATCGCCAGTGTCGGCCAGCTAATTAGGTTGTTGCCTTTATTTTTCTTCATTTACAGTGGGTGGCATATAAAGAGGATGGAATGTGTGCTAGCCAAATTAAGTGTGCACTCAAAGTACAATTTAATTTTTTTTTTTGTACATTTGCTTGGATATGCAAATGTTTTTCATTATTAACTCCAAAGATTTCCATAGTAAGCTGAGTATGCTTTTTTAGTTTTAGTGAATTTAAGATTTTTTTTTTTTTCGGATTTCTATGAAAGCTGCAATTTTATTATGCTAAAATAATGTCAAGCTAGAAATAAATTTTCCTTTCTTTTAACACTTCTTATCTACTAAAACTAACTTGAAAATTTATGTTATTTTGAGCCTTTTTGAAATTTAATTTCCTGCAAACTCTGTTCTTAAAAATCTTAAAATTTTGAGTTATTGCGGTGAGTGGAAGAGGAAAAACAAAAATTGAATTTCCTTTTTCATGTTAAAACAAATTTATAGTCACAGAAATGCTTTTATACTTTTATATACCTACATTTTTTCTGGTTTTCATAGTTGTTGTGGATGTGGTTGTTGTGTTTATACTTGTTAATGTGGATGAGGTATGCCAAAAGGAAAAATCAAGCTTTTCACCTACGATATTTCAATTTCCATCAGTGTTTGAGTTGGCAACAAGTTGTAGCTGCTTGAAGACAAGCCCGGATAGAGCAGATGAAGCAATATTACACATACACACCCATCCATACAAAATGACATACTAACGCACAAGCAAATACATATATTAAGTCCACAAAAACAATCATAATTCCAGCACCGAGTCCTTTTTGCCAGCTATCATGTGTTTGTAGCCTCATGTAATGGCATAGATATGTTTTTCTTTTTGTTGTGGTTTTGTTGTTGTAACATATGACTTCCTTAATGCGTGCGTGAATAATGTCTTTTGTACCCATCTTTATTTCTGTTTTTTTTTTATCTGCCCCCTTTGTGTGCTTTCTACACATTCCTCATTTTTATGTGTCTCTCAAAAGGAATTCCTTCGCAGTCCTTTGGAGTTATTCAACAGATTCAGCTGCTTTGCCGTTGCTGCCATTGCTGCCATTGCTGGCATAAAGGACATTAAGGAGCAAGTAATATTTTGCTGATACTTTTATTCATATTTTGCGCGATTTGTTGTTGTTGTTGTTGTTGTTCTTTTGCTACCCCATCCATTGATTTAGTACAGAAATGTGTAGTGTAGAAGGGTGTAAAGGGGGTAGACGGTGGTCGTTGGACTTGAAGTTGTGAACAGCAGATGAAGACGATGTTTACTTATATGTCTGTCTGTCTGTCAGCTTGTATGTTCTTATGTGCGTCCCTGATTCACTGATTCAACAGTTCTTTCGTTTTGTTGTTGCCGCTGTTCATGTTGAGCTGAGATTACATCCTTGATAAATCGCATACGTCCTTTTTTTTTCTCCTCTTCAGTGGGAGGCGGTGTAGCCACAAGAGAAAGCATGATATACAATCAAAGTTAACATCTGTTCGGTGCAGTACAGTCGAGTTCACTTTGCGTGAGCTTCCTTCTTAAAATATTATTTTTATCTTTATTTGTTTCTTGGTATTCTATATTTTTGCGTTGGCATGCAAATCTTAAGAAGTATCTTAAAATTCGCGTTTCAAGCGGATTAATGGTTGGCAGCATAGCGTCAGGAGATTTGAAATCGTTGTTGTCTCATGGGATTTGCTCAGAAGTTATGTACAAATAGTAATCTACCTAATTGTTTATGAAGCAAATACTGCCAAATATCAATAAAGAAATGGAACGAAATATTTATTTTTATGCCTAATATCATTAAGAACATCAAAAAACCATCAGCAAAAGTAAAGTCTATAAGGCTAGACAATATGATGTGCAATTCAATCTCAGTATTTGCTTATCAGCAAATTATTTGAAAATATATTTTTGGCGTTTGGCTTTTTAAATCCTATTGGTTGTAGGAGAAAACAAGTACCATACCATCATGCAAGTGCTTCCAAAAGCAAATTAAAAATTAAGGAAAAGTTATTATATCCATAAATAATGTTATTCTTCAAGAACTTTAATATTTTTCAGTATTCTTAAATATTTTAGGAATGGCTTTAAGATCTGGAAAAACTAGTACTTCCTCAAAATCCAATGTTCTGTTTATTTATTTCATCTATATTATAAAACTTTTTTATTCTTTTATATTTTTATGTTAAAAGGACTTAAAAATTGAATTTGAAAAAATTACAGTTAACCATGAAATGGGGAAAACCTGACAATATGCTAAGCTGGCAATTCCTTCAAATGCCTTAAAAAGAAACTTATTAGGGCCAGTTTTATATATGAAACGTTATGTTTTCTGTTTACTTTTAATAAAACAAAATTTAAATTAAAAAAATCTTACAGCCGTATTCATAAAAAGTTACAAGTCTCTTGTAAGCCCATTATAAAACACATGCCTAAAAACGTTATTCATAAACGTTCAATAACGAAAAAAACCTCTTGTAACAGCTTCACAAATGAGAGAATTTTAAAATAGAAACAAACCTTCTGTAAACCTCCTACAAAGCTATTTTAAAATTGTAATGCTCGCAATTGAGAACAATCTTCTCATTTTGTGTCAAACAATCAAAACAAATAAATAAATAAAAATAATTGTGTTTGTTTGGCAGTTGCTATGGGCAGCTGTATTTTTGAAAGGTAAACAAAATTTTAAGGCCCAGTTTCAATTTTTTTAGAAAAATTTTCGACTTTTTTTTTATTTTATTGTTTTGAAAAACATCTTAAAAATGTGTAAAAAATTTCGAAGCCTTTTAAGAGATGTTTAAGTTTTTATGAGTAGTAAATGCTCATAAAGTAAGTTAAACAAAAACTTTAAACGCGGTTTTTTCGAAATGACAGTTTTTGAAACGGCTTGCACTTTAATTCAAAAAGATTTCGTCCGAATAACTCAGATCTAGTTTTATTATTTTTAAAAATTAAATACGCTTAAAGTGAACCGTCAAAACCCAATAAAACGTATATTTTTTTGCTTAGTATTTAATTTATAGGGTGCGATTTCGTTCACGAAAAATTGGCTTTTTTTAATTTATGCGGCTTTATTTTATTTTTTTTTTTTAAATTTTAAACTTTTTGTCGGTTCACTCAGAAGGCAAAACTGTTCTAAAAACAATCTTTTTTTTTTTTTGTTTTTCACTCCCTGGAGAGGAAATATCCGCAAAACACCTTTCTTTCGCGACCTCAACTTTTACACGCTGTATAACCATAACTATCGATGCAAAAAACCAAAAATAAAATTGTTAATTTAAGACTTAACTAAAAATAAAAAATTATTTTGATATTAAATAAAATAAACAAACATTCAAAAAAGTCCGCTTTTTTACTCAAAAAATTTAAACTGGGCCTTAAACAAATGCCTGCCAGTATATCAAATTCTCAAACCAATATATTTTTTTTTTTTAATTTTGAAGCAAATGTCATTATATTTATCGTAGTCACAAACTAAAATTACAACTGTTCCTATTTTAAAGCATCAATTTTCTCACGTTTGCTATAAGACTCTTAAAACTCGTTTATGAATACAAGGCTTTTAAAAAGTATTTTAACCTTAAAAAGCGTTTTAAATAACGATCGTTTGAAAGCTGTTTTAAAGTATTTTTATGAATACGGCTGTTAGTTTCGATACAACTACTCAGTTTCGGTTATGGTTTTAGCAAAATATTTAAAAAAAGAGCTTAGGTTTCGTCCAAAATTTAAATTTTGCTTGGACACTATTTAAGGCATTGACCGGTCGTCATTTAAAAAGTAAAATTACGAAATAGAAAGCAGATTATGGCACCAAAGTTTTTTATTTTATCAAAAATAATACTCAAAATAATTATCAAAATCTTTTAACTATAGTTGTATGAATATTATTCCATGGAACTGTTGTTTCTCAAATATATATTGGTCAAATATTGACCACATTTAAAATTTACAGTAGAAAGATTTAACAAAATAGCACAGTACAAATGAAATTTCAAGTCAATTGATGTTCCATTGTAATTTATTTTATAACAAGCCTTGCAACTACAATCTTAATTTTTTCCATGAAACTACCAACTTTGTATAATTATATTTAATGGCTTGCCACAAAAATGAGATTTTGAGAAACTTTTTTTCGTACAGTAACATTACAGCTCAGCTACTTTAATTTGTTTGCACTTTGTTAGTACTAACTCATTTGAATTCATGTTTCGCAAATCATTGACCCTTCATAAGTTAATACGGGAAAAAATTATCCACCAATGAATGCGTTGGGCTTAGGAACAACACAAGCAGCAACAACTAACCATGCACACACATAGATCTAATTACACAACTGTTTTTAATATACCGCTGAGTTGACCTTTTGACAAAGTAACATAAAAATCGCTACAGCTGTTAACAAAAGTACTGATGCGGTTTAAAGGAGAAGCAGCCATATAATTTGTTCTACTAAATGGTAAATAAATTAAATTGTTAGCGGTTGTGATGTTTTTATAGTTAGAGTTAAAATTTATGAGAGAAAGAAGTTCGAATACACCGGCTATACAGCACATTTAATGGGTATTTTTGAAAATGTAATAAGAACTCGTATATTTAAGTGTAAAGTTTTTAAGAAATCTTTCCCGATACCACGCATTGTGTGATGGTATTCTTTTCACGCGTATATGTTGCGAGAGTTTCAATAAACTCCATGGTGCTCTTTATTCTTTTCTTTTTGTGCATTTAGCACAGCATATAAAAAAAGAAACTGATAGACTTTGAGCAAGGCTAAAATTGGGAGAGTACATATACATCAGAACTTCCGGGTGGCGGGATTTTTCCCATTTTTTTGGAATTTCTCAACTAAAACAGTATGGCTAGTTATAAACCAAGTTTTTTATCCGTCTTGCTTGATAAATTCTTTTAGCCATTTAAATGTGTTTCTCTTCCAAGATTACATGGAGGTATTTACAATTTTTATTTCAATAGAACTATTTCCTTTGAAAAAGTATAACTATCAATATTTTCATTGGGTATATTTCTCTTCATTGGTGGTCTTGGCATACTGGTTGTGGTGAGAGGTCTGTATGCAAAAGAACTTAGGTTCGAATCCCACCTGACACAGAATGTTTTTTCAATTGAATTAATTTTTCTGTTCGGCCGTCACAGACAATGGCAAACCTCAGAGAATAAAAACTGCCATGAAAAGCTTCTTGTGAAAGCTCGACTTATTATATAAAGGGTGGTTAAATAAGGGCCGATATTGATTTTGAATAAAACACAAATTATTTAGGAAATTATTGTCATTTATTTTTATTATGATAATATTGGTATGGTTCAATATGTATGAAAAAAAATATCGGCCAAATGGTCGCCGCGACCTCGGCGGCACACCTCTATCCGATGGTCCAAATTTTCGATGACGCTGAGGCATAAGTGAGGTTCTATGCCGTTAATGTGCCGAATTATCTCATCTTTTGGCTCCTGAATTGTTGCTGGCTTATCGACGTACACCTTTTCTTTCAAATAAACCCAAAGAAAGAAGACCAACGGTGTCAAATCACATGATCTTGGCTGCCAATTGACATCGCCAACACGTGAGATAACACGGCCATTGAATTTGTTGCGCAAAAGAGCCTTTGTTTCGTTAGCTGTGTGGCAATTGGCACCGTCCTGTTGAAACCACATATCGTCCACATTCCTATCTTCCAATTCGGGCCATAAAAAGTTCGTCATCATCTCACGATAGCGAACACCATTCACGAGTTGAGGTGGACGACTCTTCAGCCACACTATCGTGAACAGCAGCAGTATTTTCTACAGCACGAGCTGTACGAGCATGCACTGGTGTTTTCACATCTCCTTCAGACCCGGTTTGCTCAAATTTTTGCACGATTTTTCCGATTGTACGCACATTTGGACGATTAAATTGGCCGAAAAAATCACGAAGTGCGCGATATGCATTTTGATTCGAACGCCCATTTTCATAATAAGCCTGAATAACTTTAACGCGTTGCTCGATTGTGTGTCTTTCTATGGTTGAAATTGAGTTAGTCTGAAATTGAGAAATGTCAAATGAAATGCAGAAAAAAACTTGACATTTAGGTGTGGTTAACATTCAACATCGGCCCTTAAAATTTAACCGCCCTTTACTTCCGTTCATTTTGTATATTTTAACGTTATTTTTATTAATTTGCATCACATACACTTTTTTCACAAAATAGCACAACAATTAAATTTTGTCACTTTGACAATCAGCTATTTTAAACTCGAGGACTCGTGCTTGAAGAAATTTTTCAATTAAAGTTCGAGTAATTGAGAGTGACATTTTGCTTGTTCTTCTCTTCTCGCTCGTGCTGGAAAAAAATGTGTAAAGAAGCACATTAAGTTATTTGAAATGAGTACCTTTTTACATCACTGCATATCACTTTGATGAAACATATAGCACACATATTGTGGCTTTTGCTAACACTTGCCATCATATTAAATATTCGCAATAATTAAATAAAAAGGAACGTAAGATAATTTTGCCTTTGCTTTCTTATTGGAATATTTAATAAATCTTTGCTCAGTGTCTATGTTAAACAAACTCTGCAGTGTAAGACTAATCAGCAGTAAATCATGAGTAGTTTTTATACTAGTTCAAAACTAACTAGTTCATATTTTGTCACAATTTACTAGATGCGAAATAGTTGGAACTTAACTATTTTATTGCAAGTCACAATAAACCCGTTGCAAAACTAACAAAACCCAACTAGTTTAAATATTATCAATAACCAAATAGTTTTTTATAATGTGAACATTTTTTTTCAGATAAGTTGAAACTAGTTGTACTAGTTGAAATATTGGTTTAATATGACTACTTATGTACTGATTGAAACATGACTTTTTTCAACCACTCAAAAATGATTAACCAATAAACTAGTTTAAATTTGGCAACACATGGTTTGTTTGCAACTAGTCAAAACAAACTAGAATTAAACTAGGGCAATTGATATTTCCTATGACATCACTAGTTACATCACTAGTCACAAAAATACTAGTTAGGTATATGAAAAAAAGTCGAGCTTGAACTAGTACTGCTCAGTTTTCAACTAGTATGCAGACTGGTTTTAAGCTAGTTGCTTACACTGCAGGGAAACAAAAGAGGCTTTTTTTTTAGTTTTTCTTGTGCAAATGTATTCATCAAACGCTGAAGTAAACACAGAAATATTCATTTTATTTTTTAATGTGTTACACTACTTGTTTTTGACACTTTATGACTACAGCTCTGCAGCGCAGTCGCTATTAAAATAATACGTAGAATAATTATATCATATACTTATCATCTTCACAAACTTAATTGGCTCTTTCACACTTAAAATTCAAACCATTATCTTTTTAACTACAACTCATCTACAATATGTGTATAGAAAATAAGAAAATGTTAATAGCTATTTTAGCATGAACCCTTTATAATGCAAAGTGCGAATTTTGTGTACGCAAGTTCGAGTGTAGAATTCTAATGAAACTAATAGTGAAACTGAAATTTTGAGTTGAATTCTTGTTGAAATGTCTGTGAGATTTTAATGGCCAAATGGATTTCTGTTTTAGCAACAAATCGTTCGGGGCTTATTGCTATAGACCTTTTTTTTTGAGGAAACTCCAAGGAGAGAAGTCCAGTCTAACAGAACTAGTGGAATCAAATTTATTCATAAATTCACCACAATGTTGGCTGACGGACAGAGAAGTGTGCTGGATTTGCAAACCGTCTCGCAAAACTTTCACTGCTTTTTAGTAGATTTTCAAAATTTGTACGCATTGCTCGACCGTAATTTTCTCTATTAGAGTCCTGCATGAGTATGCTTTTTCGCCTCCCTGAATATATTCTCTTGCTATAGAATAAAAAATTTCTTCTATGCCTTTTCTGCTTTGCTCATACCTGATCTTACACTCTCTTTGTTTTATTCAGATATAAGAAACGAAGAAAAAAAGAGCACGATGCTTTACTAACAACAGCAGGTAGCAAATAAAGCAATTAAAAATAACAAAAATATCAGTGTTCATACCCTGAAAATTAAGCGAATATTTTTTTATTCGTTCGTTCGTAGAACGAAAATAATATTTTTTGTATTGGGACCCAAAGAAGGGTGGTTGATGGAGGCTAGGTGAGTTCAGGAGAAATGTTTAGGAGCAAAAAATAAGACGGCCAACTCATATATTTGACCCCTCTAGAAGTCCAGCTACGGTCGATATAAACTATTTTCGAAAGCTTTTGTGTTTATTGTATGGGGAGCCAAATAAGGGTGGCAGATATGGGGTAGGTGTGTTCGAGAGAAATGTTGAAAAGCAAAAAATAATAGGACCAGCTCATATATTTGACCCCTCTACGGGTCCAGCTACGGCCGATATAAACTATTTTCGACAGCTTTTGTGTTTATTGTATGGGGAGCCAAAGTAGGGTGGTAGATAGGGGGTAGGTGTAGTCGAGAGAAATGTCGAAAAGCAAAAAATAATAAGATATATTTGACCCCTCTAGAAGTCCAGCCACGGCCGATATAAACTATACCCAAGTTAGACGCTAACTTATTACTATATTTTAAAATTTTCTTGCAATATTTGCTAACAAAATTTAGGATTTCTTCCCCACTCTGTTTAACTAATTTAGAAAAACATCCCAAACTTTACTTTTTTTTTAACGTCTTTCGATACGAACTTGCCATTGGACAATTTTGCAGCCACTAAATTGTTGCCTAATTCAATGTCACTTCCAGTTGGTTCATTTAAAGACTACAGTTTTTTAAATAATAAAGGATTTAAAATTGTATAACACTAATAGAACATTGTATAACACTACCATAGAATCGCGAGCTGTGTGGCATGTAGCGCTATCTTGTTGAAACCACATGTCAACCAAGTTCAGTTCTTCCATTTTTGGCAACAAAAAGTTGGCCATTTTGAGGGAAAACTTCGGAGAACAATTAGTCTCAAGAAATGGACCGGTAAGTTGGCCACCAAGATCATGCGATTTGACGCCTTTAGACTATTTTTTGTGGGGCTACGTCAAGTCTAAAGTCTACAGAAATAAGCCAGCAACTATTCCAGCTTTGGAAGACAACATTTCCGAAGAAATTCGGGCTATTCCGGCCGAAATGCTCGAAAAAGTTGCCCAAAATTGGACTTTCCGAATGGACCACCTAAGACGCAGCCGCGGTCAACATTTAAATGAAATTATCTTCAAAAAGTAAATGTCATGGACCAATCTAACGTTTCAAATAAAGAACCGATGAGATTTTGCAAATTTTATGCGTTTTTTTTAAAAAAAAAGTTATCAAGCTCTTAAAAAATCACTCTTTAGATAAAAAATTACAGCTTTTTTATGCTATGTAGCGACAGAAGCCAACGAGTAATCGTATTGAAATCCAGATAGAACAGTATTTGTATCTCTAGTTTTATTTGGAATAAACTCTGGTGTTATTTCTTTTTTGTTTTTTTTTAATGTTCCTAGCAATGTCAAGCCGTATTTCAGAAGATTTTCTGCTAATGGGAAACTGGTATAGTAATTATCTGTAGTTATATTTCTTTTTGATTGCTTTATTGGCTCCACTAAGCGCAAGACAATGTCAATGTTTTACATAAGGTCCTGGTACTTGTTTGTCACAGTATATTTCCATGCTTAGAGTGTTATGTGTTTTGGCGTCACAGAGTGCGTATATTTTTGCGCCATATTTAGCTGGTTTGTTTGGAATATATTGGATAAATCCACAGCGACCTCTAAAAGGGTGAAGCATTTTATCAATAGCAACAAACTCACTCATATTATAATGCTCAATACAATTTGCGATGAACTTTTCCTGAAATTCGCGTATCGGTGCAAGCTTATCACATATTTTTCGCTCATCTCTAGTGTTGATATCGTCAAGTCATAGGGCTCTAAGTAAAAATTGTAATTGCTTGTAACTAAAAAGGCTTCTTAAAAGAATCTTCCCTGTTCCATCCGAGCTCCACAACTCTACGCAATTCGTGTGTCCGCCCTTATGTATGCCAATTGAAAACAATGCTCCAATTGTCGCTTTTATTTCTACTTTAGTTGCCAATCTACAATCCGTATCTCTTGAAAAGTTAACCTCTAATTGTTTTTTGGTGATATAGTCACTGGTATTTGACACCATTTTTTCGATCATTTCATCTGAAATAAACAAGCTAAATGCATCTAATTCTGTTTTCGCATTTCTTACATTTGCTCGGGGCCCCGGAAAAATGTTGATAACATTTTTTTGTTTTGCCCTTCCAGAGGCAAATGGCTCACTTATCCAAAACGTTTCTTGACCCTTTCCGATATAAAGCCTTCATTGTAGTCTATCTGGTCGAAAATTTCAGTGGAATCATTTCGACTTTGCTCTGAATCACTGCTATGCGAGTCTTCATGTATTATTTCAGCTTCCGACTCTGAACTGTTGACATGCGAATCGGTATCATTAGAAATTAATTCTTCGAGAAACATTTGTGTTTGTACATTATCCATTTCTATTTTTCGAATTTTTTCCTAAATAGTAGGTATATTTATATCATAATACAATATAATTCATACACAGCACAATCAAAAACTACACGTGCGCAAAATACTCACACAAACAACAATAGAAATTGTCACCTTCAGCAAAACACTTTTTCCCAATTAACTTCAAAAAATGTCTGCAAGCTACACTTGAATTTTTTTGCTACACGATAAGGCGCGCCGCGGCAAATTAGCCGCAAAAAACAAGACACCAATTTTCAAACACAAACAGCAACTAAACGTTATAACGTAACAACCCACGGCTAACTGTAAATCACGCTGCTACTCAAAAAATATAAAGTCACACAATGGCAGTGTCCGGCTTCTATGATTAATATTTGAAAAACGCAATTTAACAAATTTGCGGCTAATTTGCGGCTAATTTGCCGCGGCGCGCCTTCCAGAGGGCTAAAAAAGTAGTGACTTAATCAAAATATCAGTAGCTTTTGGGACACCCTTTATAAAGAAGGGATTTAAATAAAAATTCTAAAACTGCAGCTGTCTGTTATGTTCTTTTAGAATCTATTAGAATATCTTTTAGAATAGTTACACATAAAAACTTAAAAAATCCGAAAAACAGGTTCTTGTTAGTATTTTTGAATATCCGCATTCACTTACTGAGTACTTCTAATTTATTTATTTTTTTTTTCGTTTTTTTGTAGCCGCTATTCGATTGCAATTCTAAATTGATCAACTTTGCAAAAAATTTTATAAGACACAAATGTTTCGAATTGCACCAAAAAAAACTTGTGAAATTATTTATTCTGAATTAGTGCCATTTTTGTGCAGTTATTAAGATTTCCGAATTTGGATGTTAATTGCAAAATAAATTTTTAATATTATTTTTAAGAATTGGCAAGAAATGCGTACGATTTTTTTTTTAATTTTATTTTTTTTTTGTCATACTTTTGTATTTTCCACAAAAATCGCTAAATAAAAAAAAAAAAAATCATTTGTGTTTTTTCTCTCTTTCTTATCATAGTTAAACAGATGAAGGGTCAAAAAAAGCGCAATAAGTAATCAGGTGAAAATCCTTTAAACTTTTTTGATTTTCTTGCTTAAATTGGGGTTTCTCGTTTTATTGAAATTATTATTATTTTATAGGCAGCTGCATTGAAAAACGACACTTCTTTCAGAAGTATTCTAAATAAAACTGTCCTCTATCCATGAAATTCAATAATATTTTTTACTTGTTGCTTTTAAGGACTAATGTGTTTTTAATTTTGTAAAATTATGCTGACTTGTTATATAAAACATGTCAAAAGCTTTTTCTGAGCAAAAATGCAACATTTGCATTATTTTCTGCCATTTTCATCCATTAACTTCATTTAGCAAATATTCGCTAATATTAAATTTAATTGCATAGCACTCTCAGACAAACACACAAAATAGTTCCAAATAATTAATGCACAAAGGGAGGCGTACGTAGAGAGTATAGCGCTAATTATTTGCTAATATTGGTAATATTTGCTGCATTTAGCTAAGAGCGAAAAATGTTAGTCAAACAAGAATAACAGATATTATTAGGGAAAAGTTGCTGAGCAAAAAGTTAAATCAATGAAGGCTATGTATTAATTTAGTTTAAAATAAATAAAACTAATTAAAATTAATATATAACATTGATTCTTAATTCTAACCATTAGAAATGTCTGCTCCAAAACATTTTGATCATAATAATTATCTTAATGATTTATAATCTATTGATCTATGAAAAAAAAAACAAACAAGTGAAATCGTAAAATTTAGATTTTACACAATTTTCTCAAAAATTATGTCAAAAATATAAAGAAATGGAAGTTATTAAAAACTTATAATTTTAGAATATTATCTCGGAGAAACATTTAAATTTTATTTATTTAAGCAAATTATATATTAATTTATTTACCATGATGATCAAATTACCCGCACTGTTTCACAAATGTAGTATTTGTAAATGTTTTTGTTTTATTAAATATGGAAGGTGTCGTCTAAACATACTAATGAAATGATTGAGGCAAGGAAAGTACAATATATCGTAGTTGAGAGTGTAATACCGCGTATCAGCCACTTGCAATACCACGCAATTCCAAAAAGCCCAAAATTGAAATTCGTATTTTAACTATGTAAATCTAATTTATTAATAAAAAACGGACTTTTCCTTATTCAAATACCGAATTCAGAGGATGGGCAACCTATAACTCCAAAGGGTGGTGACATGCTCCTGTCTAATGCCTGCCCATTGCACAATGGGTAAAATGATCGTATTTTCTGGCCAAAACTATAAAGCATCAATGCATAATAATGAAAATCGGTATACGGAAGTTTTCGAGGTTGCTGATTCCGAATCTAATGTAAAATTTTTAAAATTCAAAATGGCGGATCCAATATGGCGGCATAAATTTTAATAGTTCTTCTGATTTGCCTGAAAATAGGTATAATAGAGGTCTAAAGGCTGCCGATTTTGAATCTGAACTTAAATTTTTTAAATTCAAAATGGCGGATCCAATATGGTGGCAAAAACTTTAAAAGTTCTTCTGATTTGCCTAATAATCGGTATACTGAAGGTTTCAAGGCTTCTGATTTTGAATCTGAAGTTAAATTTTTTAAATTCAAAATGGCGGACCCAATATGGTGGCAAAAACTTTAAAAGTTCTTCTGATTTGCCTGAAAATCGGTATACTGGTGTTTTCAAGGCTGATGATTTCGAATCTGTTATTAAATTTCTTAAATTCAAAATGGCGGACCCAATATAGCTTAAATCAATATATTATGAGATTTTACCACGCCCCATTTCTATAAGTAAAAACTTAATCAAGAATTTATTAATTTTAAAAATGTATGTTTATTAATATTAACTCTTTTTTAAAAAGATATTAAAGATAAGTCAAATTAAATCAATCAATTCAATTAAAAAACAAACAAAAAATTAAAAATTGTAATGCCGCCTTTTGGCCCTCAAGCGTTGTTTCTCCTTTTAACCAACCATCAAATTTCGCCTTGAATGTTCTTTCGTTTCTACAAGACTTTCTCCACTTTCTGCTTATATTTAATGCTATATTTTTACACGTTTTAGCTAAAATCCGTTCTTGATTATCCGTTATACTGATTAGTTCTATATTTGCTTTTAAATAATTTAACAAAGACGTTTCCTTTGCTTTGGTTGTGCGCTCTGCATGCCATATTTTAAATAAAGTTTCATTTTTCAGCTGGTACTTACCTAAAAAAAAAACTTTGTTCAAGAGCCGCAGAGAAACGCACATGAAATGAACGGATTTCTGTTAAGATTCGATGTCTTTTACAACATTTGTTTATCTTATGTAATAGAAATTAGTAGAAATTTTTTTATATTCCTTCAGAAATGGAATTATAGTATTTTTATTTCTAATTTTAACTTAATTAAAGGAATGAAATTTTCTCGCTCTATGTTGTAATTGACAAATATTTTTGGATGCACTTTTTTTACTCACTATTAGTATATTTTGCCATATCGATATTTTTTTTCACTTGTAAATATATACATGAAATATTTGATTTTAATTGCAATGAACACGTGCTGCTTAGAAATGAAAATTTCAACTTTACACAGAACTAGATCAAAAGCAAACAGGCTAGCGATTAACCGTTATAAAACAAAAAAAATTATTAACATATGATATTTGGCGTATGTATATTGTAAATAAAGGGAAAGTGTTGCATTTTAGTAAACATTCAAATTAAGGTTTTGGCCAGAAAATGCGGTCATTTTACCCATTGTGCATTGGTTCGATCGGCACCAAACTCAAGACACTTTTGAGACTTTGCTACAGTTTCCCTGAAAATTTCATAAAAATTGGTTTAGCTGTTTCGGAGTTTATATCTGACATTTGTATTTTAATTAATTTTTAGGTATATAGATAGATTATACTTAACAAGAGTCTTCGGGTGATTGATAGCAACGATCACTCCTTTCATAGAAAAAGAAATCTTCATTTGAAAACATTCTGGAAGCAGTTCTGAAGAATGACCCAATTACATGCATATGTTGAAAAAATGCCGTCTGGGTAAAAAAATGGAAGGGATGGAATTCAATACTTTCCCTTCCACTTAATCGCAATGACACACAAACTTTCATTTTTGCTGAAATTGGCTCAGCTGTTCACGTCTTATTATGTTTTTTTAAAAATAAGGTGAGCGGTGCAGGCAGACTTGGTAAACTGCATATCTGCAATCTGCAAATCGATTAAATCGAACGTTTCTAAATAGTGTCACCGAAATGCAGTCAGAATTGTTTGATTCATATTTTGTTCAAATTGGTTCAATTGTTCATTTCTAATTTTGTTTTTCAATGTTAGAAGGCTTAGCAGGTGGGCTTGGAAATTTTGTTCAAATCGGCTGATCTGTTCTTGTGTTATTTTGTTTTCTCAATATAGGGAGCGTGGCTTTTAAACCATTTTTTTAATAAAATAACATCGATTGCTGTTTTTGCGTTAGAATCTCTTGAGTATTTCTTGCTATTTTATTCCAATATCTTAGTACCCATGTTTACCGAGATATAGTTATTTATTTATAGTGCCACACTCCTTTGACTTATTTCACCCAATTTTTTTTTAACTGTCTTTAAAAATGATCCTAGCCACATGTTTATGAATGGCTTTCACATCTAAGTTCAAGTTTTCTTACATTAATTGTTTAACATTAATCATGTACCTTGATTCATTTCAAACTCATTTTATTCCTTCATTGTATTTTTAAGTCTCTTAACTTACCTCATAATCACTCTCAATTTTTTATGTTTAAAATTTGCCATTAGTTTGTATCATACGATAAACTGGTTTTTGTTGTTTTTGTAATCTATTTATAACTTTGCTAACTTCTTGTAAGCTAACTTCTGGTAAGAAATTAAAAATCACTTGCGATGAAATTGTCTCCGAATAAGGCAGCAAAAAATATATAAGGAAATCAAACAAAATAAGATCGTTTAAATTTCGGGGCATTCATTGCCACCACATCTTTACCAAATTCCAATACCGTAGTACCTATATTTACCGAGATATAAGGACTTGCAAAAATTTTCCCACATACACCATATACGTACAAATCCATGTTCAAATTCCTATAACTCATGAACTCATACACAAACAAAGACCGTTTATACATAAAGACCTTTGCATTGACGTCACCTTTTATGGAAAATTTCCAGAAACAAAATCGGTTCACGCATTACAAAAAACATAAATTTCATACACAATGCAAACTAATTTTAATATATATAGATTTCACTTAAAGCTTCAATATTACTATCTTACCTAATAATAGACTTAAAACAAAAAAAAAAAATACTGTTTAAAGTGACTTTACTTATTCTTCTTTATATTTACGTTTGCTCATTCTAATCAATATTTTCATTTCTGTGTATTTTATAATTAAATAAAATGCCTGAAGTAAAAATAATAATAACTAAAGTATGATCACTGCATTATATGAATATTTTTAACTGCATCACATGCCTGCATATTGGAATCCACAGCCTAATTTAAGCCTGATTAATAAAAAAAAAAAACTCAACTAACATTTTTGCAGTTACATTTTATATCGAATTAGTTAAAATTTTCCATTAAGCTCTGAAAATACACGCAAGTATATGAAAATGAGGAAAAATTTCCAAAGCAAATCATTCCCAAATTTTCAATAATACTTCGACGATTATGGATGATTATAAAAACCGAGTGTTTTTAATTGGTTTGCTTATTTTCATAAAATTCAATATTGAAACGTAAAATTTAACGTTTTGGAAATTTAAACTGACCAATGATAACTATTTTAAATGAAATCAAACTTAAGAATAATCTATCTATATTATTATTATGTAAGCGCATTTTTTACTTTGACTATAAAATCTATACTGTAGACGCGATTTTAATAAACAGGGTAGCAATTGAAAGGTCTTGATCTGTAGGTGTGCAATACGGTCTTATTTTTTCTTAAATATTGTGTATTTTTTTAAAAAAAGCTGAAACAATTTTCTCTGAAACAAACTAAATTTCTTTGGGATGTCTACGAGTATGTGATAGATTTTTAATATAATGATATACGTATAAGTAATAACTGCCCTATAGGAACAAACTAACTTGTTTTTAAAATCAACTAATTAAAAAACTAATTTAAAATAACTAGTATATGAACTACTTTGAATTATATAAAGTAATTGCATTATATATGAAGTAATTGAAATACTACTTAAAAACAAGTGGTTGATAAACTACTTTGAATTACATGACATGTTTTAATTGCAAATTTTTATTAGATTGCAAGTTTATACATATTTAACCATGTTATTTCATCAACTGTTATTAACTTTAGGCCATCAGTAATAGTTTTCAATTGGTTATTTTAAAGTAATTAAAAAAATAATTTAAATATAACTAATTTAACAAGTAGTTGAAAATATATGCAGACGAAAGTCAATTGACTTATTTAGCGGACATCGCCATACAAAATAAGTTAGTTTGTTCTATGGAAAAAAGTCAGAATTTCAACTAAATAGTTGTGGTTAACAAAAAACTACTTTATCAACTACTTTTAAATTAGTTGATTTTCCTGCAGGGTGGGCAAGTTAACAATTCAACAGAAACAGAAATTTTCTATGAAATCTTTGGTTCAAACGAGAAAATAGTCCTTGTAGTTTTATAAAAACAAAATTACCTATTACTAGATATTTTTTATTTTGGCGAAAAATTATCTCTTTACACTGCATTGCATATTACCTCTTTTTATGGCCGATGCTCCAAATATAAAATTTTAAAAATGTATTTATTTATTTTCAGATATAGACACTGTAGTTAGCAATAAAGCTGCGTTTATTTTTATTTTAAAATAGTACACAGTCAGTTGGCATTTGTGTGTTGATAATTAGTGAATGAATTTGTGTTAAAAAATATCAACTAAATATATTCAGAAAAGTGAATATTTGATTATTTTTATTAACTTCAATATGGAGGAAAATATTTGTTTATGTTAATTTTGATAAGTAAATAAAAAAATTATATAAAAACACAAACCATTCGACAAGCATTTTCTGTTAAAGCACTGAATTCTATATAAAAATGATAAATTTTTTTGCATTTTTTTCAGGCCTTTGAAAAAAATCTGATTTTTTTTTCTTCTACAATTACTACCTTAACAATAAAATTATTTAACGTAAAACGAACAAAGAAAACACTCATTGCGAAAGAAAGCGCTGTATGCTGTTTTTATCGCGAATGCTGAATCAAAATGATATTTCAAAAAAAAAGAGGTTATTTAAAAAAAGAAAAAAAAAATAACTTTTTAATGGACGAAATTCACAAGAAGTTTTCGAAGATTCAAGTCTAAATAATGGGCGTCCAGAGAGAACAATTTCATACACATATTTTACGTATTACTTCACCTGTATTTTGTTTATACCTGAGAGAAATCAATAAATAGTACAAAATATAAATCATATAAGACCCAATTTTTACATTTTATATATTAACCAGTCTTTTATAAAAACACACATATACTCCATAAAAACACACATATACACACAAAAACACATATAAATGCAAACATACATATAAGCCCAGTAGTCGCGGGCATCATGGGTGTATCGATCTTTGGTGATTTCTTAAAGAAACTTACTGCATAAGCCAGGCTTGCAGAATATTCGGAAACGCATCTGTCTTCTATCCATCAATAACAGGCTTGCAGAATATTCTTAAACTCATCTGCAACGGATTCATCAACAATAAAAAAAAAAAACAAATAGAACAAAGCAACAACGAAAACAGTAGAACAAGCTATGACTCTTCTCTCCTTGTCGAAAATTCGTTAACGCGTCTGTTTTGTTTTCGTTCATTTGTCGAAAATTCTTCAACTTTCTGTCTTGTTTTCGTTCATTAAAAAATTTCTCGAAAATTCCTCAACTTTCTGTCTTGTGTTCGTTCATAACTTCCCTAGAAAGCTTAAGTTTTGCTTATATTTCGGGGTAATTTTTTCGTCAAAAGTTGAAATATATATCGTTTTGTAAACGTGGTATAGTAATGGCCTGAATAACTGATATAGCAAAGATTACAGATTCAAATAATGTGATTCAAAGAGAAAACATCTACAATAAAAAAAATCAAAGACTAAATAAAAAAGAAAAGAAAAAAAAGTATTTTTTTCACATTTCTGTCTTTTGTTTGTTAATGAAACTCCCCAACGATTCGGTCTTGTATTCGTGAACGAAAAATCTCTATGTTTCTGTATTCCGTTCTTGCATGAATTTCGAACATTCATATGAGATTTTCTTAAATTAAATGACCGAATCAGCATGTTTCGTCCATGAATAGGAAAAATCACGCATGATTCTCTTATGATATCCTTAAGAACGGAATTACTGGGAATAGACTATGCAACACCTATACCTGGACATTAAATACATTCACAACTTTCTAATCTCAACTTAATTAGATGTGGTCTAGCCAAACCATTCCGTCACTAGAGGTTTTTTGGGCAAATAGTCACCACAAGGGTTAATTAAAATTTTATAACTGTATTAAAAAAAATTTAAGATTATTGCCCAAATAACTATAACCTGTTGACTAACGTGGCAGAGTTCATACAAGCCACACTTAAGGCTTAAATGCTTCCAAGGATAAAATTAAGTTGGAAACAGCGGAATAAACATCATCAATCTTTTAAAAGTATTATCAAGCTTAAAGGCAAAACTCAATTTTATACATTCAAGCCTTAACAACAACACGTTTCCGAAATTTAAAATCTTAGTATAACTGCCATGGATCAAACTGGCAAACTCTCTGCCTTCAATTATTTATTTTTTTTCATGGCTGTCTCCCTTATACTACCGTTTAAAGTTTCTACACCAGCTCGCATTACCGTAGAAAATAATTGCAAAAATTTTGCATTCGTTGAACTTTCATCATAATAATCAGTAAATTTTTCGCGTAGTCTTGCTTCCGAGAAGAATAAAAATAAGATGCAGCAGATGAAGATTTTAGCTGCTGCTGCTGCTCGATTTCAGCTACTTTAGCTGCATTCTTCATCACTTAAAAGTTCAGTTCAGACACCATAGCGAAAGTTTTACAATTTTTTATTCGGTTTTTTTTTTTCATTGAATTTATAAAAAATATCAAATGAAGCTCGACAAAACTTTTGCCTCCGGAGTTTGAATTCTATTGCTGCATTGTTGTTGTATTTTGCAGCAAGCTGTCAGCGATCTATGTATATAAAAATTATTATCAATTATTTTGCAACTATTGATTGCATTTTTTTGCTGTTGTCAACTATAAGGTTTGTTGTTATATAATAAAGTGGGTGCGAATTTGAAAATCTGTGAACATTTCATAATTATAACAATTATCAATGTTTAATTTGTTGTGAGCGGGCAAGAATTTCGTTATTTTTGCTAGCTCATTTTACGCTTGGGAATTCTTCGAAGTGTTTTTTTTTCTATTATAACTTATGCTCAACTTAAAAACTATGAAGTGCATTCGAAAATTTTTTGCTAATGAAAAACTTTTATAAGCATTAACTTTTCCCATCAAAAGTTTTTCAGTTTTAATGCTTTTAGAGTAAGGTGGGCCAGGGTAACAGCCTTAACAAACTTAAATGGTCAATGTTGTGGTTTTAATTGCAGTAATTATTGTTTATTTTTATTTTACAATTATTTTAAACCGGTTAGGTTAAGTTTATGATATAATGTTAAAATTGTTTTGATATATATGATTTTGCTTTGAACATTTTTTTTTTTTTTATTATATGATTTTTCTTGCTACACTTTTCTCTCATACATATATGGCTTGATCTGTTCTATTTTGTTTCCTTTAGCCAGGAGTGAGTTATAGAGAGGTAACAAAGGTCTTTCGTTGTGGAAGATGTGGCCAATTTTTCCTCTGGGACGCTGCTTCTGCTAGTGCTGTTGTTATACAAGTTGTTATTGGTCTTCCTCAGAGTGATATTGATCAGTCAGACCCTATTTATTGTTTTGGATATAATGTGCGTCCAAAAAAAAAAATCAGAATGTATCACACACAGTGATTAACAAAAGCGTGTAATTTTCTGGAGATGTTTGCCGAGACTTATCAGGTTTTACAGGCGAACCTCAAGAAAAATCTCAACTTAATGCATAAAGAAATTTTGCCTTTTTTCAGATTGGAGTCAGGATAACTAAGGCATGACGTTCTTTGCTTATTCGGCTTATAACGATTTGGTCTGTTTTGCCATCGGTTGATACAAAACTTCCTAGGTAGTTAAACTCTTTGACCTCCTCAATTGGTGGCCATTCGGGAATAAAATAGCGTTGTTCTTTTGACTTACTGACTTACTCCGTTCTTACATATGCAATAAGTGACACATCGCGTCCAGCCCGTTGATGGTATTTGCAAGGACACAGATAGTTAATTTAAAAGAGAATTGACGACAGAATACTGCCTTGTCTTACTGTCACTGTTGCGCTCTGAATGAGTCGGGGAGCTCTTAATTGTGGAGAAAAACGAAAAACCTTATATTGTTGTAGGACTCCTTTATACAAGCAATTATTTTTTGGGGGATTCCCCTTTGAGCAGTGTTCTCTACACGCATTCACAATTCACACTGTCAAAAGCTTTCTTGAAATCTATGTCTATGAGGTAACCCTATGACTTAAACTCAGCTGATCGGTTGAGAGTAATATGCAAGGTGTTGATGCGGTCGATCACTGAAAAATTCCGTTTGATGCCTTTCAGTGTAGTCTCGGTACTAAACTTTATCCGCTCAAGAATTATAGTATAAATTACTATACGTAACAACCTGTTTACGTAACAACCTGTGTTCAGGTTTCAGCCGACCTCATCAGCTCTCGCCAGGCGCCTCTGCTTTGCGCGCGCCTTTTTCAATCGGATACACCAAGTGTGGTTAGGGCTTCCTCAGCCTGGTCCATCCATCGGAGGCATGGTCTCCCTCGTCGTCGTTGACCAGCAACCCTCGCCTCGAGCACCTTTTTCGCTGGAGCTTCGTAGCCAGCGTAGTCGCTGCACAGTTATACGCCGCACTACGTCAATGTCTTCGTGGTTCATTCGGATGCGATAGTCATCGCCGACTCGAGCAGGACCGAAGATTTTGCGAAGAACTTTTCTCTCGAACATCCGCCAGTTTGAAACAATTCAGCTGACATGCCGTCAGCACCCGCTGCTTTATTGTTTTTGAGTCGTTGGATAGCAACTCGAACCTCTTCATGGCTAGGTGGTGGTACTTCCAATCCGTCATCGCTGATTGGTGGCACTGAACTGCGTTCTCCATGGGCGGCATTGGTGGAATCGTCGCCGGTAAGTAAATTGGAGAAGTGCCGTCTCCACAATCTCAGCACATACTGTGTATCCGTATTCAGATCTCCATTTTCGTCTCTGCAAGTGGATGCTCCGGGGTTGAAACCTTAGGTTAGACGCTTAACCTGTTGATAGAATTTTCGTTCATCCTTCTTGTCCTGTTATACCTCTAGTTCCTCACGCTAGAGGATTCCTGATCCTGATCGTACCATTGGTTCCGAGGTTGCGGGCGCCGGAAACGCGCATGGAGTGGGATATATGCACCCAAAGTCCGCCGTCGTCGTCGGGAGCAGAGGTTGGTTGGTTAAGCTTAACCGAGAGTTGAGCGGAGTAGGCTTCGGCAGTCTGTTGTAATTGCAGCTTAGCGACATCTAGCTTTCGTTGCATTCCTGTGCGTATGTTCTTCACATTGCATAATCGCATGCGGATCTTGGCTGCAACAAGATAATGGTCGGAGTTGATGTTAACCCCCCGAATTGTATGCACATCTAGAACACTAGAGGCATGCCTTCCGTCGATTACAACATGATCAATTTGGTTTCGCGTTTTTTGATCCGGGTAGAGCCAGGTGGCCTTGTGGATGTCGAGGTGCTTAAATCTGGTGCTACTAACTACCATGCTTAGCGCCGCGGCGAAGTCGATCAGTCTTAGACCGTTGTTCGTGGAAGTCTCATGACGACTGAACTGACCGACAGTGGGGCCAAAGATGCCTTCCCTTCCGACTTTCGCATTGAAATCGCCGAGGACTATTTTCACGTCATGGACCGGAAGGTGGTCGTATACGTCCTCAAGACTAGCGTAGAAAGCTTCCTTGACGGCTTCGTCCTCTTCCTCCGTCGGGGCGTGCGCGCAAATAAGGCTGATGAAGAAAAATTTTGCCTTGATGCGGATTATGGCCAATCTTTCGTTCACAGGTGTGAACTGGAAAACAAGGTGGCGTAGTTTCCGGCTAACGACGAATCCACATTCAAATTCGCGCCTCTCCGCATGACAGCTGTAGTAGATATCATAGTGTGCTTGTTTAGAGTAGCCTTGCCCTTTCCATCGCATTTCCTGGATGGCGGTGATGTCATTTTTTATTATTTTGAGGGCTTCCACGAGTTGGATAATGGCACCTTCCCTATAAAGGGTCCGGACATTCCAGGTGCATATCCGTAAATCATTGTCCGTTTTTTGTTTGCGGTAGTCGTCAACGTAATTGGGGTTCTTATCCGAGGCTGGTTTAGTTTTCATTGGGCAGTAGTAATGTTCCATCTTTAAGGTCTATGGAGCGACCCGCCGCACAAATTAGCCGTCAAACTGACGGATGCCAGTTTGCCGTTGGCCAGGGAATACCACGTGGAGGTTTGAGTCGACTTGAGACGATGGATAATGCTGGCCTCGCCAGGTTGATGCGGTCAAACACGTTGCAATGTGAAGGTTCGCCCCCTGTTGTTTTATTATAGTATAAATAGTTCGGGAAAAATTAACAAAACTGTAATTGCAGTTTTTAAGATCGACTTTCTTCATTGCAGTCCCTGTGATAGTCCCTGAAATAATAATAATTCCAATTCGTTTTTAGCATGAAGGAGACGATTTGAGTTTTTGTCCAAACTCACTTTTTGTTTTTTTAATGTTCTTTTATATTTTTAAAAAATAGTCAAGCTTCAAAAAAAAATGTATGTGACAATGTACTACAATATCTCTTTCTAATTGAAAGTTAAATTTTCTGTTTCTGCAAGATCTCCATATTTCAAGCCAGCACCTATCCCTAACTATTTATTTATTTGTTCTTAAAAATTCTCAAAAAAAAATTTGATTAATTCTTTAAAAATACTTACAGCCTTATTCAATAGATTATCTTAAACAATCATTCAACACTTGTTTAGATACGCACTGCTTAAGGCTTTACACATCTTCTAAGCAAACTTGCTTAAATTGTTATTCATAAACATTTTTTTTATTCACTGCTTAATTTTGTGTCGAAAAAATCGAAAATCTTTTACAAAAATTAAGTATTCTTGTACATTTGCTAATCTGTTACAGAAAAACTGCACTACAAAGGCCGGATATGTAGTACGTATATGTCTATGATAAAATATCATAAACATCAGCCTTAATCGACGACAAAATATTATAGGTTAAATTAATGCAGCCTTTAAAAGCAAATTTCGGCGTTTAAGTTATAAGTTTAAGTTAAGTTAAGCCGGAAAAACCTTTATGAATGACGATGTGTTGTTTAAAGCCTGTTTAAAGTTACGCAGCCTCTAAAATGAGTTTATGAATAAGGCTGTTAGTGTTTAGTTTTTGCTTTTCATTTCTTCAAGAGTATATCCTTGAATTATAAGTATTGCGAAGGTTTTGAACGGTATTCATTAGACGCTACAGGAACATTACCACAAGAGGTCAAGAAAGAATATTTATGTATATTACGTATGTATGAGATCTCGGATATTAATATCGAAAACGAAATTCGTTCTCGATTTGCTATTGAATCCGAGAGCGGGAGAAATACACACTTCATTCTAGAAACGATATTTTCAATATTATCGAATCACTTACGAAACGAAAATTTAAGAATTAGCAAATCGTTTCCGAATAATTTTAGCAATTCGTTTTCGAAACGAAATTTTTTAAAATTTTCATTACTTACCCAAATCGATTATAATAAAGATTTTTGACCTACAATATGCATTGCTTGCAACATTTGGCAGACGATGCTCGAAGTGTTGGATCAATTAATAAATTCATTGCATTTAAATATGAAAACATCTTACATGAAATTAAGCGTAAGTCAAAGAAAAATACAATTTTATACTCAAATTTATAATAGGCAGGTAGAGCGAAGCATATGTGGAACACTAAAACAAAAATTATGACAAAAGTAATATTGGTGACCTTAAGGAAGGGTCATTTTCTTTCCAAACATCCCAATTAGAAAGTAGTTTTAAATTTTACTATTCTTAGAAATGCGGAATTTTATATTCAAATGTATTCGCTGTTTTAAAAATTTTCGGATTCATCTCGAAATCGAATCAAACAAGAGATATCTGATCCGAGTTCTCGGTTTCGCTACAAATTCGAAACCAACCCGAGTTCGTTTTGTGGTTTATTGGGAGTAATTAATTTTTGTTTTGATTTTTACGTAATTTTTTCCAAAATGTGTGAATGAGCTATCGAAATGAAATAAGACATTGCAAACAATGTTTTGGAAGCTATCAGAGCACGCAATCAAAAATCAAGAATTTCCTAGTATTTTCTCACAAACTGCAGAAACTACAGAAAGAAAGTGGCACAGAACATTCCTTCTTAACTTTTGATAAGTTTTTTTCAAATCGTCGAATAAGTTAAAAAAATATTTATATAAGAACCCAAGTAACACCTATTATATCGGCTAGAAATAAAATAGAACCCCACAAAAACTAAATATTTTTGTCTTTTTCTAATCATATCACATGTATAGCTTGTACTACAAGCGTTAAAAGATTCAATAAACACATTGCTTCGACCCAAAAAAACACAATGCGAGTATTTTCTATAAACACACAAATGGCAGTTTAAAATCAATGCTAAATATTTTCAAACCCAGCCCATGCTTATCATTGCGGCTGAAATGCTATCCTCCATGGAATTGAAGTGATTTTCATGTTGAATACAAATTTTAACTAATTACACGCAATTAGCAATTCATATTTGACTACATTATCAAGGCTCACATTTCGAAACTCAGTCTATACGATACAGTGGGCAACAAATGTACAACACAAATACGACAGCAGAAAGAACATGAATAAAACAAATTAGAATCAGTGGAAATAACAAAAACAACACTTATTTAATGATAATAACAACAATAACAAGCAGCCAACAACACTAATGACAATAAAAGGAACAGCAACAACAACAAAAATTTGCTTAGATACAACTAACGACCAACGCATACAAATACAAGCACTTAATTGCAATGGTGCTAAGTTTTGTAAGAACCGCTGTTCTTGTTGTTGTTGTTGCTATTCTTGTTTTTGTTGTTGTAGTTGTATTTGCTGTTATTATTAACAACAACACTGTATTAAAATTTATTAACAGTTATAACTGCTGTCTGCCAGCCACCTTTGGCCAACATCCTTTCCTGCTGAAACATCTCCTGTTAACATAAACACGCACTCCAATGCTTAACTCTGTGAAGCAACTATTCGAGTATTTAATGAAAGTGTTAATATTCCACCAGATGATATACATATATTAGGGTGGTCCTTATTCCTATGAAAAAAATTTTTTTATTTTTAATTTCACGGGGCAATATATTATTTGAAAATATACCATAAGAAACTCTTTTCTTCAAATTTTTGAACGACATTTAGGGGTCGCTACCAAGGCAAATTGGTACCAATGGCAGAAAAAGTGACCAAAACTAGAAGACAACCTCGTATCTACATGAAATCAGGTACCTATAGGTCTTTGGAACCTATAAGTTTTTGACCTACTTGAAATTCAAGCTTTTTCAAGTCCTTGAATTCAAGTATGTATCAAATATTTACCAAACAATTACAAGTCATATCCCTGCTTTATCGTTGGCTTGGCTTGTTGAGGCTTACAATGTCGGGAAAGAAAGCTTGAATTGATCGGCAAAGCTTGTAAGCTCACAAGTATTCAATTAATTGAATTTAAAGCAAGTATCCTAAAATTCAATGAGCTTGTGTAGGAACTTTTCCTAAGTTCCTAAGTATGTGTAATAGGACTTTTTAGGATTCTGTGGACTCCATGGTTAGCAATTTTTGGGGTAGCTGATTTCGGAATTGATATAAAAATTTAATATTCAAGATGGCGGGAGAGTTGAAACTTAGATTTTTTTTTTAAATTTTTGCGAATTCTTGTAATTTTGAAATTTTGACAACGGATTTGATTTCGAATCTAATGTCACAATTTTGAAATTTAAGATACAGCATAGAGTTGCCACCTAAATTTTTACCACAGTATTGTCACTTAGTAAAATGTATATTTAAGAGTTTTAAACACCATTTAACAGTGTTAGGTTGCCGCTGACTTCGAATCTGATGTCAGAATATTAAAATTCAAGATGGATGATTTTACGAATTCAGTGCTGGTGAGAACACTGGGTAAGAATGGGTCACTGAATACGAATCCGTTGCCAAAATTTCAAAATTGTGTAATTTTTTGATAACAGAATTGCCACCTACTAAAAGTATTAAGGGGTCGGTGACTTCGAAACTGACGTCAAAATTTTAAAATTCAAGATGGTTAATAGTGTTGCCATCAAAAATTTTTTTATTTTTACGAATTCGGTGCTAGAGCGAACACTTGGTAAAAATGGGTCGCTGAATCCGAATCCAAACACAAATAGAGGGATCTATGTGTGCCCGAATTTGCCATATTTTTAAGTGGGACCAGAAACACGTGTTTGACTTACAGTAGACAGTTAAACACGTGTTTCGACGTTCCTGCAAATGGGAGAATGATAGACCCCCTCTATTTCTGCGTCTCAGATGCCATATCTCGAAGGGGAAGCAAAATAAGTGAAAGTTAACCATTTTTTGGGGATTTATAAGGGCGAAAGCATACTGAGACGCACAAATAGAGGAGGTCTATCATCCCCCCATTGTCACATTTTTAGGGGAGAACGACGAAACACGTGTTTAACTGTCTACTGTGAGTCAAATTGTAGGTCAAACACGTGTTTCGGCCCCCACTTAAAAATAAGGTAAATGGGGGCACATAGACCCCTCTATTTGTGTTCGGATTCGGATTCGGATTCAGCGACCGATTTTTACCTAGTGTTCGCTCTAGCACCGAATTTATAAAAAAAATTTTTTTGGTGGCAACACTATTAACCATCTTGAATTTTGAACACTTGAACTTGAACACTTTTAAATAATGTTTAAAACTCTTAAAAATACGTTCTAGTATATGGCAATACTCGTATCAAAAAATTAAACAATTTTGAAATTCTGGCAACGGATTCGGATTCAGTCACCCATTTTTACCTAGTGTTCGCCTAGTGTAGTTATTCGAAGTCAGCGACATCCTAACTCTGTTAAATGAAGTTCAAAACTCTTAAAAATACATTTTATTAGGTGGCATTACTGTAGTAAAAATTTAGGTGGCACCTCTATCCTCTATCTTAAATTTAAAAACTGTGACCTTAGATTCGATATCAAATCCATTGTCAGAATTTTTAAATTCCAAGAATTCACATAAATACAAAAAAATGTAGGTGGCAACTCTACCCGCCATCTTGAATTTTAAATTTTGACATCAATTCCGAAATCAGCTACCCCAAAAATTGCCAACCACGGAGTCCACAGAATCCTAAAAAGTCTTTTGCTGTCTTGAGTTTTTCTTGCTTTCGCTATTTTTGGAATATTCGTTCCTGAGCAGTTCAAAGAAATATCGCTTAATAAATTAGTTATTTTGGAGTTTTGCGAAATGAATAACTTTTATTTAACGTAGAATACAAATATTTGTTTATTATATGAAGAAAATTATTTTCTTTGATAATAGAATACCATTTGTAATAGTTTTTCTGCAACAGTTAATGAACAAGAAAACAAAATAAAGAAATTGAATTGATTAGATGCCGTTTCTTTTAATTACATTTTAGTGTAGGTAAATAGATGGCATGTTCTTTTCCTCTAACCCCCCAATTGGGTTTTTTGCCCCTAGGCGGGTTTTTTGTTGATGGCCATAGCACGCACAGTCTAATTTTTTCCGCTACTAAAAGTATTTTCGTTTGTTACTGAAATATGTATATATGTGTTGCTATGCTATGTTTTTTTTGGCTAAAATATCAATTGAAAGTGAAAATTTTCCGTAAACAGGCGTTTAATATATATTTTAGTCCATAACGTAGTGCAGCAACATTTCAACTTTTGGCTTAGTATTTGAGTTTTAATAATTTCGGGATAATTTTGGGGGTGTTGACCACATATCTGAAACAAATTTTTTCTCTTCACATTTATTGTTGTTCTCAGAAATATTTACTTAATTTAAGAGATGTAAATTAGACGCCTTAACCCTTTCGGTGCCGTGGAGACACCGGTGTCACAAGATTAATTTTTTAAAAACTATCGAATCCATTTTTAAAAACTAAGAATTTACGAAAGAGAATTGATGGTGCCTTCATTTCAATTGAAAAAAAAATGTACAGATATTGTTATGTTATAACGATACTGTAGCGGAGCAAATTGAAAAAAATTTTTTTTTTGCTAATTTTCGGTCGCTCTGAATTTCTACAATTTTATTTCGAGTGATATATTCTTTTGATATGCTGTAGCAAAATCTATTTTATAAAACATGATTTCTCAAATTTTTAAAATTTTGCTTAGTTTTGCCACAAATTAAAATTTTATTTTGTTATACCGGTGTCACTCATAGGTAATTTCTTAGGAACTTTTACCAAAAATACAAATTTCACAAAGTGGCTATGAATATTCAAAATATCGAGTTATTTTACATAACGTACACAATTAAGTAGTTGTTGTAGTTTTTCGAAAATGTGGGTTCGTGATGTGATTCCACAACTGGTTACCTCTTTGAGTGTAATATTTACACCGGGAGAAAAGATAATGCGGAAATTGGACTGGGCGAATAGGTTGTGCTTGAATTGGAAACTTCGCCAACTTTTTTAACAGCATCAATTTGAAACAACCTTCCTAAATTTTCTAAGCTTCTTCTTCGATGGCATCTCAGTGGTAAAATGGATGGATACAGAGCTGTATTTCTTGCATCAAACTTTATCGATCCTTTCGAAAAAACTTTATCACAACGGCTCGGCTAAAAAAATCAGCATACATTGTCCAATTATGGTTTCAAGTTATAATATAGGAATTAGTGGCGTAGACCTAATGGACCAAAGGAAGGTAATGTTTAAGACTCAATGTTTTCAAAGTAATACTCTAATATTTGTTTCTTTATAATTTGCAGTAACAAATTTGTTCATTATATATAACAAGTTAACAATTGAACATGTTCGAGCTTCTACTACACTATTCGACTTTCGAATGCAGCTGTGTACACATTTGGTAAACGAGTACACGAGTCGTCAAAAGCTAAAATATGACCGTCAAAAACAAGTAGGACGCCAAAGTAAAGTTGTCATAATTGTACCCAAAAGAAAAGGGAATCAAAAACAAACATCAAATGTGTCACTTGCAACTTTTTTTTTTTTGCTTTGAAAAAGATAGAAATTGTTTCGGCGAATACCACAGCAAATAATAATTTAAGCTAAAACACATGTTCATACGAAAAATAACATTATTTTAAGTATATATTTTTTTATCTTTTTCATTTCACTTTATCACTTGTTTATATCACTTTAATATATCACTTTAATATATATAAACACATAGATTTGTATTCATACAACTATTAAAAAAACATGAATTCTCAATTCAATAGAAAAGTATTTTCGAAAACCATTGGTTACAAAAATAAATTTGGTTTTTTTTTTTTAAAATAAAATGTTTGAGTCACCTAAAAAGTTACCTTTGAGTACCATGGTGACACCGATATTACACAAAAAATCTACCATTTAGAGGCAAAAAACTAAAATTTGTATTAAAAATTGTAACAAAAAATAGGGGTCAGAGGTCACGAAAATGTTCTTGGTTTTGTGATAACTCTCCTAGTTTTTCTATGGCACCGAAAGGGTTAAGCAAACCACCTAAGGAGATGGTAACAATATTCACTGGTAACGCTTGCTTGTTAAATACTAAAAGGGTGTTAATGTTACCAAAAGGTGAGTTTCTTCGGTAATAAGATTAACGTTACCGCGACAGAATCGATAAATAAAATAGAGATTTGACCATTTGACAAGAAGAACGACTAGCTTCTAGAAAGTTCTAAGAAAATTTTCTTTTGACAGCGTTGAGAGGTAAGTATTTGCTGCAGGGTGAAATCAGGCCGGAGAGGTGGAGACTTACATCTCTACACCGAGAAAAAAAAAAACGATAGGTAAATCACCTAAATCGGCTTGGGTAAAAAGAATTGTATGGGAATTATACACTTATGCTTATTCACCTAAGCAATTTATTGTTTAATACATTGCTTTGAAAGCTCATACTTCGATACCTTGCCAAAAAATATTTGATTCACCTAAGCCCAAAATCCAATAATACAAAAATAAAAAACAATACCTAAATAAAATCTGTTTTCATTTTTGAAATCAGTGACTTTAAATTAACTAATGAAAAAAAGTTTTAAAAAAATCAGACAACGCCAATTTTTGTCTATTGTTTATATAGACTCAACGTTAAGTATTCGGCACCGAGGTAACGACAAAAATCGCTTTCAAAAAATATTTTCCCTTGCAATGGTAGTATATGAACGTTGTTTGATATATGCTTTTGAAATTCTTATGTTCCATTAATCCTAACCTCAAAAAAGGAAATCCTTAAAATAGAAAAACAAATTTAATTAAGAAAAAGGTCTGTGGTAAATAAGTATATCATGTGGCAGCTAAGGGTTAAATCAAAACGCAAGTCAAATATAAGTTTAACGTTAGTCAAACGTGTCGATGTGTGACGGTGTTATTCATTTGGTTTTCTTGTTTACTTGGCTATTTTTTCTACACGCTTATTAAGAAAAGAATGTTCACGTGTGTATTTTTGGGCTCGTATGCGAACCCCTATCAATTTGCTAAGCAAATTGCGCAAAAATTTCATGTCAACGCTATGTTTTTATTTTGCAGTACAGTTTTGTAGAAAATTAGAAAAGTTTTCGCACAGAACACCCCACATATCGCCAAATTTGCAAACTTATGCGTGAGACAACGCAGGAGAAAAAAAAAATAAAATAAATGCTACAATAATAACACTTGCTAACTTGTTAGAACATATAGCGTGTGCTGCTTAGTCAATACTAAAAAAGTTTTCACTTTCACCGCTGTGAAATTTTCTATATAAGAACTGAGACTAGAAAAACTGCTGCAAAGAACAAAATATTAAAAATGCTTTGTGGCAGCTTTTCTGCGATGGCCTGGTGTACATTTAATGCTAACATGAAATCTATAATAAATGTGCAAACAAACCGCATCAAACAGAATTAGAAAATTTTGTGCAAAACAGGCCAAGGCAATGTGGTACAACATGAAAAGGGCCCAGTAAAGACTTGGTAAGGCAATAAGCTCCAAAATAGGAGAGACAGAAAAATATGAGAACTCCAAATTTACTTTATTTCACATTGAAATTGCGTTTAAGTGAATTAAATATTAAATATGAATGCGGCAAATAAGAATAGGCAGCCGTTTGTGATTTATAAGCAGCAGCTGGACACCCAAGGACATAAGGCACCAAGGAGCTAAGTGGAGTTGTTGTGGCAGTAGAACTGGACAAATGCAGCATTAAAGTTAGATGAGGTATTTTTATTTGATAAAAATTATGCATAATTTAAGCGTTGTTGTTTATTTGCCAACAATAACTCAGCTACTTTTTTTCACTCAAGTGTATTTTAAATGCAAGATACACAAACATGAACACATAAAAAAGGTAACCGAGTCAAAAAATCAAATAGTAGATAGTTACTGCATACAAAATACAGCTACAAACAGTTACTTTATTGTGCTGCCACCACAAATATTTGTACCCAAAAAAAAAAAAAAAATGTACCCACCCCATCGCCAATGGCTGCCAGGCATGCCAGTAAAAAAACATTGCTTCACATAAATTTAAGCAATGCAAACATCTTCATATCAATCTGACATTCAATGAACCAGAAAGTGCGGGGTTTCCTACCTTTTTTGCGTACAATTTTTTTTTTAGCTCTATTTTTTGGCAACACTGCGGGCAATATTTTTCGATTTTTTCGAGTCGTATATTTTTCTTTCTAGATTTTACCGTTTATTCTGTATTTTTATTTCGCCCCACTTCATATATTTTTATGCCAAAAAATACACTTTGCCCCCACGCAACAGCAGGTATGTCATCAATATTCACAGTTATATTAGGGAATACGAGATACTTAAAATACGAAAACAGCAAAAAGGGTGGCCCAAGAAAAAAAAAAAACACACAAAAAATCAAAAAATATAACACTAAAATAAAAAAGGGAGCAGTATCGGTACCATCTGTACGGAAAAAGTAGCAAAAATGTGTGCCGCAAAATGTTAGGTGTAGAGTAAAAGCTGTAGGAAATGTTGTTGCTTTTTATTTTATTACTGTTTTCCTGGTTTTTGTTCTTGTTCTTGGCTTGCGTTGTCGTATTGAAGGTCGCTTGTGGCTATTTATTGCGGCAAGGACATTTTTCCCCATCTCACTTGGTAAAGACGCTGCCGAGGAAAAAAGCATGCACTAACTTTGACAAAACTTCACCGTCTAACATACTCGTTCATCATGATGCCCACTGTTAGTCACTGTTAACTCAAGCTTTTACTAACTTTCACCGCTCTTATTACTGCCTTGTTTTACCCTTTTATTTAACAATATTTTTCTTCTTTTTCTGCTACCCTATACTTCCCTGTCATTTTGTTCTAACATCACACTCTAGGTATAGTTTTTATTCCTGCGTTTTCATAGTATTTCTCTCTTACTTTCCAGTAAAACTTCGATTTCGGCCTTTTTTCGTTTACTTAAAATTTCACTCACCTTTTTCTTCCTTAAGTACTCCTGTTTGTTTATCAGTTTCTACTACATTTCATATGATATCTGCTCAATATCGAAGGGTAAAGTTTTATATTTTCCGCATTTAATGAAATTCGTATTTGTACAAAAGTTTAAATTGCAAGTTAGGAATGATCGTTCTACCCGCAGGTATAAGTACAATAACATGTATGTTAAGATCTCATGTGTTTACCTGCCTGTTTGTCTGCCTTTGGGTGAGTATGAGTACGTGTGTGTGTGTGTGTGTGTGTGTCTTTGTTCAATCCCAGCAAGAACTTAAGAGCGCTTAAGCTAAGTCTTGGAATGCTTTGATGATGCACTTTTCATATGACTTAAAAAAAAGTGAAGATGACAAAAATTTTTTATAGAAAATTTTTTGAACAATGAGCAAAAATAATTGATTCTTAATTCGTTAATTTAGTTTACAGCGAACAAGTTATTAGGTACTAAAATTAAATAAGTAGAATTAGGTACATTCTATAATATAACGAAAAAATTTTTTGTCCTCTATATATGTGTCAATGTACTACCCAATAGACAATAAGGATAGGCCACTTTGAACGAATGCATGCATTTAGTGCTACTTTTGGCGGCAAGACACATGACTTCCTCGCTGCTCCGGTGAGTGCTTCTATAAGGCCTGGTTTTTCGCTAGCCAAGGCAGTACAACAGTTATGAATTTCCTACAAAAACGGGTTCAACTTTCCAGTAGGTATTGGCAGGTGTTCGTAGCGCTACTTGCAGGCCTTCATGGATGACGGAGGCCTACCCTACTCGTAGCCGAGCCCATTTACTTTTTTTATATGAAATGGGAAAAGTTTTCATGCCTTCCGCTCTTCCTGCTCTAAAGAGGCCTGCTAGAAACACTCCTTATGAATTGCTAAAAGAGGGCCGCGTAGTGGCTCGCGTGCCACAGACTCGTGTACGACCTCGCTCTCGTGTCTCACATATATAAACGCCGAAGAGAAGTTATTTCAATCAGCTAAAAGCGAGAGATTTTTTTTTTCAATTTGTTTTGTTAACCATTCTAAAGAAGTGCTTCTAGTATGCCTCTTTAGAGCAGGGAGAGCGGAAGGCATGAACAATTTTTCCATTTCACATAAAAAAGTAAATGGGCTTGGCTACGAATAGGGTAGGCCTCCAACATCCATTTCAAGGCCTGCTAGTAGCGCTTCGAACACCTGCCAATACCTACTGGGTATATTTTAAATATCTTAACTCTTCTCTTAGAAGCGGCAAGGATTTCCTCGCATAAATAATAAAAACAAAACTGTTTTTAAAAAACATGCATATAGAGAGACAGAGAGAGAGAGAGTGAAGAAGAGAGATAGAGAGAGAAGAAAAGAGATTCATTTTCGAAGTTAGAATCTACCTTCTGTGGTGTGAACAAATTTCCACTTCGATCTACATCTTCCACGCTACCTATGGATGCAATAAATATGCGTCTTCTTTTGCGGACATGTACTATAAAAGAGATAACAGAGCTTTAGCCAAATAAATGCCCATGCACCTTAAAAAAAAGTGCATCATCATGGGTGTTTCAGCTGTACTCTACTCTGCTGGGATGGTAGGTTATACATATAACACAAACTAACATATAAATAGACAACCTGTAAAGAAACGCAACTAAAAGTAATACAGTGTAATGTGAACCCGAACACGTTCATTGAAAAAAAACCTTCACTGAAACCTTGTTTGTAAAATTCGTAAAAATTTATTTCAAATAATTGTAAAAAAATGTATTTTACAAAAATTTTTTTAAAAAATACAACAGAACTCGTTTTGATCGAGTTCAACTATTGCACAATAAGTATTGGGTTGTTGAAAAAGAAAGTGCATTTTTTTCTAGTAGGCATCTCTAATGATCTGCCATATTTTGACGTACATATATAAAAATTTTTAGTCTCAGCTGTTTATCTACATTTAAAAAAATAGTTTATTTCGGGTTTTTCTGTTTTTTTTTTTTTTTTTGAAGTGTTTGAATAATGAAGAAGTTTGATGAGTATTACAGCATATTTTCCTCTTTTTCTTCAAACAAAGGCAAAAAAGCAATTGAAGCCAGACAAAAATTATTGAAAGTGTATGGCGAAGATGTGACTAAGGAAAAACAATGTCAGAAATGTTTTGCCCGTTTCGGTGATGGAAACTTTTCAATCACAGATGCTTCTAGTTCTGATAGGCATTCGAAGGTTGACGATGAACAAATCAAGATCCAATGACACCATGGTATAATAAGACAAGTTAGTGTTTGTAGTTAAAATTTTTCTTGTGGTGGGAACAGCACCTGTCAAAATCTGGTTTTTACGAATATAAAAACAATATGTGGATATTATAATATTGTAAGTGTTTGACAGCTGTTGTACCCACCGCTCCGAGACGACACTTCCTTCTTAAATATATCTTGGTCAAGACAAACAAGCACTTGACGGTCAAAAAAACTGCGAGTGTTCTAAATTTGTCTGTTGAAAGCGTTCACTGTCATTTAAAGTCTGCTGATTTCATCAAAAAATTGGATGTCCGGGTCCCGCACTAATTGAAATTCACAAATTCAATCGAGTTGAGGGTTGCGATCGGCTAATGAAAAATAAAAAAAAGCCACCCAACGTAGAATGACGGTAGACGAAAAGTGGATTGTCTACAACATTATTAACAGATAACGAAGCTGGTCCAATAAAGATGAAGCTCATGGTAGTCAAGCAAATGCTCTTCGGAGCATCATGTTCTCGATCTGGTGGGATTGAAGGTTATGCTCTCAATCACGTGCGATTGAAAGCGGCCTGTCTGATACGAGGTATTCCCACAAAATAGAACCATAAGTTCTGAAGTCCACTGTGGGCAACTGCACAAATTAAGAGATGCCATCCAACAGAAACGTTCTGAGCTGATCAATCGGAAGGTGGTAGATCGAGTTCGGATGGGATGTTTTGTCTCATCCACCGCATAGTCCAGACGCTTCGGCCTCGGATTACCATACGTTTTGCTCCCTGAAAAACTCATTGAAAACTAACAGAATGGTAAAATCTTTAAGTCTTTACAGATAAAAGTGCAGAGTTCCACCTACACGGAATAATGAAGCTACCACAGAGATTGGAGACGGTGATGGAAAAAAACGACGAATATATAATTCATTAATGTTAATTGGATTATAACAATAAATGCGCAACAAATAAACTGTAAATAAAAACCATACTGAGTTTTTGAGGCACCAAATAAGATAATATTTTATTTAGGCGATAACTTCAATATATGATTTCAAGCCTGATCAGTCATTATATTTTCTGCTGGGTAAGTAGCAGAGTTGTAAAAACTTGCATTCATGCAATAAAAAACTGACACTGAATGCCAAAGAAATGATTTATGTCATTTAATCATATATTTTTATTTCATGACTTCAAGTTCTGAAATCAGCAATGATCTTAAAGCCATGACTTTGGAAAGAATTGGTGAACATTTTTGTTGAAGTCTTTCAATTCACTCGCTATGATTGAAGAGCGCTCCTTGGATTATTGGTTGCATTCAATTGTAATTAATTTCAAGCCAGTGAAATCATTGGAAGTCAGTTGAAGTCATGTTTTCAATAACTAAAATGGTGAAATAACTTGATTCAATCGAAGTCAATTGAAAACTTTTAAAGTCATTAAGTATACTTAATCTCTTAGTTCTCGATCATTTGTGTCCAAACATTTCAAATCACACACAACACAATTGATCATAAGAAGCTCGGTCAAAGTCCTTTCAAGGGCTGAAATGACCATTTCGTTTTTTTTTCGTTAGTAAGTATAATCAAGTCTAATTAGGAATTATTTTTGTTTCGTATTAGCTTTTAAATTTGCTTACGATAGAGATAAAATTAACCCTTTTGACCACCATTTGTTTCCTGTGGCACGCATGTTTTTTTTTTTACTTGACTCATTCTACTCCAAACCGACCAGCATTCGTGCAATGTGCGTTTTGTTAATTTTATAGATTTTTTGCAAAAGGCTCTGGAAATAAATATATCATAGAATAAAGTAATAAGCACATATAAGCACATGTATCTATTAAGATATTGAAAATTTTCAATTCATAACGAAATTTTTGACATGAGATCGTACACGACTCTGAAGTGGCAGCTGGTTATAAAATTGAAGTGGTGCCCCCCTAGGGTTAATAAGCATAATGCATGAAGAGAGTCTCTAACTTAAGAGAGAAAAAAAGTAGTCAATATGCGGAACCGCTTTCATTTAATATTTCAGTTTTAAAAAACTGTGCTTCGAGAAAAAAATGGGGGAAAATCTACCCATAATATGCTTAAATTATGCTGAATGCATAAAGCTCCATAGGTTTGCTTGTTTTGAGATAATTTTTGACAATTTTTTATTGAAAATCGTTAAAATTTGAGTGACCTTAAAATGCTTTCTAGCTTTTTTTAACCCATGGGCTCAAACCTATTTTTGAATATATGGGGTCTAGTCCCAGTTTCCACCCACGTTGGTTTTAATCCCGATCTCCTTTCCTCGGCTGGATTTCTATTGGCGAAATATATGTTATTTTTCCCAGTGTTCTGTCACTTTTTATGCTTTCCAGAAGAAATCGAAAAACTTTTTTGTAATTTCCGCAAACTTATTTTCAGTCGCTTCGGCGCTGCAGTGTTTTATTTTCACTTCTTTTTTTTATTATTTCGCTGTTTTGGAACACAGAACTTTCATGCTTGTTGTTGTTATGTTTCATGCTTGTTGTACCTTTTGGTAAATTCGCAATTTATTTCAATATACTTTGTCCATTTCACTTTTTTCCAACATTTTTCTGTATGATTTTTTTTTTTTTTTGTTTTTGCATTTTTTGTTAGTTTTTCTTCTTTCAGTCGTCAACGACAATATCAGTTGATATCACTTCCACATCCACTTCCTCTGTTACACCGCAGCAATTTCTACAACTACTACTATTGACAATATAACAACACGGCGCAAATACAGACCTACACGCACACTCACACACACACCAATGTATGCAGTTACATGGCGCACACTAAGAACTCGGCATAACGTTACGTAGTCCATATATCACAAACGTAGTACGTAATTGTAAGCGATAGCACTGAAATTGTTTTGCTCTTATTGTTATTTGATAACTTATTGATGTTTTGATTTATGTGCTTGGATGTGCAAGTGTATTTGAGTTTGAGTGTGTGTCTGTGTGTTAGTGTAAGTGAGAGAGAGAGAATAACTTTGTTATTGCGTGCATTTAGCTTTATTTGACATTCGTTTTTTATTGCAAAACTTTAAATCCTTTGCAGGGATTTGTCACTTACGTATACCAATAAAGGTCAACTTTGGGAATAGCAAAATTGTTCGTGACTAATTTTCTAGAAATTCTGACTTTGATTGGATTCAGAAGATTAACTATTCTTGGCAAATCAACATCAAACCATTTTATACGCAACTTTTTGCAAGTTTCTTTCAAGCTATTTCCACGCAAGAAAATTCAAAAAGTAATTATATTATTTCCTAAAATTATTCTTGTTTACATTAAGATTTCATCAAGAGCTTGATCAACTTTTCAAAAACAAATTGTTTTCTGTAATATTCTTACAGCCCTGGTAATTATCCACGAATATCATCAACAGATTTTTCTCCCACTCAATTTCTTTATTTAGTTTTTTTTTTATATATTTTTTTTTTATTGTACCTTTTATTTTATTGTACCTTTTTAATTGCTTCACTCAAGCTGATTTCTTCTTGTTTGTTCCTTAAATTAAAAAAGCCTATTGCTAGGCTAATAAAAATGTTAACCTTAAAAATTGCATACTTTTTGACACTTTGTATGTGTCTAAAAAAAGCTGATTACAACACAGCGGATACCTTTGTAAGCCATTCAAAGTCTAAACTGTCTGTTAAATGTTATTTTTTGCTGACGCGGCTAGATTGCTTTTATTATTCTCAATTTTTTTTTTTTTTTTTTTTTTGCTCAACGTCGTTGTTTTCGATGTTTATTTAAAACAATGGTTTTTGTAAAATAACGAAAGCTCAAATGTCAAAAAAGGTATAGTGCAAATGTTAGACACTCATATTCAAACTTGTATACATAATCAAAAACGCATAGACACAAAAGCAACGATATTAAGAGGCAAGTACAGACAACTTGGCTAACGAACCCAGCAAACAAATTTTAGGAACTCTTTTATGTAAAAAATTAAAAAAGATTTAAGGCACTAGTACGGGCTTTAAGCAAAAAAAAAGAAATGCCTATTTTGTAATTTTTTTTTTTTTTTTTTGTATCTATGATTTGTATTAAAACTTTTTTAGGTAATTTTTTTAAAGAGATGATTCGCAAAGTTAGTGGCATACAAGTGCCACGATTTCTCGGAAACCACCCGATGAAATTGGATAAACCTTGATGCACAACGTCTCTAGAGGCTGCATCAGAAATATCACCCGACATGTCGAAATTATTAAATTGGCTATAATTTAATCAAAATATCATTTTTTTTCACGGTTTTCTTAGGCATATGCGTAAGGAATGTTATTTTACCTGCTCAGTTGGACGATGGTGCGCATTTTTGTATGTGCGAAGTGTTGTGTAAGTTTCCCCGCACAGAACGCTAATTTTGGAAATAAATTTACTCGATTTGTAAGCCTTGTGGCAGTATAAGTCTGTGCCAAATTAATTGCCAAAGGTTACTGAATATACAGAAGGTGGAAAAAATAGGTTGACAGACCTTTTCATTATTTCCAATGCTTTTTAAAACTCGTAATAAAATTAATTCCTAATTTTTCTGACTGTACTGCAGGAGTTCCGTTGCAAGATAGTTGGAGTGTTAATTCTGAGATCCAATGCTTGTTTTTTCTATACTCGTGGTAAAAATTATTAAACTAGATTAAAATTTCATAGTAGAAAAAATAAGTTCCATGTGGATCTCTTTAGTTATTTAAATAAAAAAGCCAAACAAAATAGTGAATTTTTGATAACTTAATAAAAAATAAATTCTGTGACGTATCATATATATAATAAGTCAGGGATTGGCCGAATTGGACGAAGGATGCTACTGCTCGGAGCACTCATAAGTGAGCATGCTCCTTATATAAGCACCCTTTGTCACCTCAAGCATGTCCTTGTAGGTCAGTTGACCAATCTCGGCTTCGTCAATAAATGGACGTCCCAGAATAGTCAATCTTATGCTTGCCAACGCCGGACACTGGCACAGAATGTGTGCTCCTGTTTCCGGCTCCTCTAGGCACAACCTACACGCATCGTCCTCGGTCAGAGTCATCTTCCTTAGATGGTACATGTAGGGACCGTGTCCTGTGACCAGTGCAGTAAGCCAGCTTAAAGTCTGCCGATTGTATCGGGTGACTTTTGCTGCCTCACTACTTGACCATTTCACGGCCGCCTTTGGTTGCCTGCAATTACCAGCTTCTTCCCACCTTGTACGGTGTTCCGAGTCCGTCCATTGCTTAATAAGGCCTGCCACCATGTTGTCGCCTATGGCGATACGTGGTTCTGGTCCACAGAATTCTTCTGCTGATCCTTCTCTTGCTAAAGAATCAGCCTTTTCATTCTGCTCTATGCCAGAATGTCCTCGCACCCACATAAGTGTGAGCTCATTTGTCTGAGCGCACTTATTGAGTTTAGTAAGACATTCCATGGCCAACCTAGAAGTAATATCTGTCCGTTGCATGCACCTAATCACCGACTGATTGTCAAGGGCAATGACAATTTTCTTGCCATTTACCCGGTCATCTATCAAGTGGTCCAGCGCATGCACTACACCAAGCATTTAAGCCTGGTATGCAGACACGAACCTCCCCAGCCTCAGTGCACAGGATAGGTTCAACTCTTCTGAGTAGACGCCTGACCCGGCTCTGCCATTCATCAGAGAGCCGTCTGTGAATATACTGATGTCGCTACCAGCGGTTTCTTCACAAACGGATCCATCTGTTATTAGAGTTTTATAACATTTTTCTGTTATTCTCACTCTCTGCCTTCCGTCCATAGGCATACACGTCTCCCTGACATTTCGCTGTGCCATGTGCAGGATGCGCATATGACCATGGAGGGCTGTTGATCCATGCCACGTAGCATTTCGCAACATAATGAGGGCTGTTAGAGCTGCCGTTTTCTTTATTTCTAAATCCAATGGCCGCATACCTAACAAAACCTCCATTGCGCTTGTTGGAGTGGTGCGTATTGCCCCTGTTATTCCAACACACGCCAGCCGTTGGACTCTGTCTAGTCTCTTCTTAATGGTTTTCTGACTGACTTTTGTCCACCAGATCACCGAAGCATACGTGATGACAGGTCTAACCATCATAGTGTAGATCTATTTCATAGCCTCTGGGCTTAGCCCCCATTTTAGACCACAAACGCTTCTACACTGAAACAGAACCCTCTTGGCCTTTTGAATCCTGTCTCCTACATGTTCGTTCCAGTTCAGTTTACTATCTAGAGTTACCCCTAGATATTTAACTTTCGTGGACATGTTGATTTCAGCTCCAAAAAGTCTGAGTGGTTGTGACGTATCATACTATACATTTAATATAAAGAAAAGTATTGGTAATTTTTTTTTTATTCATTTTCGTGAGTAACTTCTAAAGATTCCTTTTTTTAGATAAAAACAGTGATTTAAGAAAAATAATATGGCTACATTCAAGCAACTAGTTGATGAGAAACGTAGCAAAATCATTAATTTACATAAAAATGGACACACCAACAGTTACTTTGAGAGAATATTTAAAAAATCGCACACTGATTGCTGCCTACAAGTCGGAGAAACGGTTGTTTCAAAAGCAATGGACAGGGCACCCAAAAGTTACAACGTTCATACTCTGGACAGATGAGTCAATGATTAGACTAAAGTACTCCCATCGCATGGTTTATGTTTGGCGGAAGCCAAATGGCAGCCTTTCTTTCAGATGCACTCTTCCAACTGTTAAAATTGTTCCTACTGACCTGCAAAAATTGTTATATAAGAGGGAAGAGTAAACGTTTCGGTGCATCTTAAAATTTTGGAAGACACTGCCATTCCTGAAGGCAGACGCTGAATAGGTGCGGATTTCATACTCCAGCAGGATAACGCGCCTATCCACACTGCGAAAAAAGTATTCAAACACCTATCTTCACATAATATTAACCTCTTAAAATGGCCACAACAAAGTCCAGACCTTTCTCCAATAGAGAGTTCGTGGGAAATGCTCAAAATTCGAGTGGCAGAGCAAAAGCCACAAACCTTGTGCGAATTAAAAAACATCTTAATATAAACTGGAACAATTTCTCGTCTGAAGATTATTTGACGCTGTTTAGAACCATCCAGAATCGATTGTGACAAATGTGGCCATTGTGGCTATTGAACGTCTTGGAAACTTATTTTTTGCACATTAAAATTGCATTTCTTATTGGTTTATGTTAAAAAAATATTGAATAAAATACTTGGTTATCTTTTTATTTTTTATAATAAAATTAAATCATAAAAGGAATAACAAATAAAAACTACAGGCTTTTTGATTTACATTGCTCCGTTGGTTAGATGGCTGGACAGACAAGTGGTTAGACAGCTTTAGTTCGAAGAAATTCTATGCTTCTAACACCCAGTTGCTGTGGAGCAGATGATGTGAGAGTGAAAAAATGCCAAAAGTGTCAACAGATCTGTGTGTTTGTTGTTGCTTTTTCTTTCTCCATCTTCTCATACACACTCGATCAGCGTTGCTGAGACAAAATAAAGTAAAGGGTGTCTCAATAAAAGTGCATATTTGTATTGAATTGTAAAGTTAATATGTTTCTATTAAGCAGTAATCAAATTTAAAGCTTCCAAATTTAAAAAATGACTCAAAATTTAAATCGTGCATTTTTCTTGGGACACCCTTCATTAAGATAGGTAAAACAATTGAGCAATTAAACTAAAAATATAACATAACAAATTCTAAACATACACACATATAAATAAAACATTTATAAATTTTGATACGCTTGTCAAAAAATTTTGATAGAGAGAGGCAAACTATAGAAATTGCATGGTGACCAGAGAAGCGGAAATTTTTTTGAGAGAGGTGAACAAATCGCGCTCACCTTATGTAATTTTACTATGGGTAAAACTAAGCGAATGTAAAAACTTTTTCCCCAATGGACCATTGGGAAACAACAGCAAAATACATAGCTGCATGTCTCACTTAGGATACTTGTCTGCCATATTTTGGAAGTTTCGCTATCTTTTCCTCTCGCTCATTCTTTTGTCCACGGTATGCTACACATAGTTTTCTCTTTGGCATGGCTGAAGGCAACAGTATTTCATCTGTTGTCTATTCAAAACCTGTTTTCTGCCAGTTGTCCAAATTGTTTTCAGCTTGGGACCGTGAACATGATTTGTCGGTTGCTTGTAATTTTCGGATGAAAGAAAAGCTCTCTCAAATTGCAGTTTGGAGCTGTTTAAAAATTACGTAACATATTTACGGGGGTAGGGTCGAACATTTGTGATGAAGTGTGACACGTTTATTAAATTTAAAATATATTTATATATAATTTTATATTGCATTAATTTTTTATCAATAATCAATAATGGGAAAAAGACAGCTAAACAATGCTTAAGCTTATTATACACGTTTATTAATTTTAAAATATATATATATATAATTTTATATTGCATTAATTTTTTTATCAATAAAAGAATGGATCAAATAAAACAAATGGATCACAAACGAAGTGTGACATGGGAAAAAAGACAGCTAAACCATACTTAAGCTGAACAAGAGTAAAAAAGGCATTTGAACCGGCTTCAACAAGCCTAGCAGCTTCAAAAAATAAAAATCAAGATCAAGTAAGAGCAGTAAATGAAGCTAAAGTAACGTTTTTGTACTAAACTGCAGTGGGAATTCTTACTCCAAAGCATCATCGAAAACAGCTGATATAACTTTACGTTCAAAACGAATATCAAAGTCTTAAAAAAAAAACTAAAACAAACATAACAATTTTCACAATAGTCGTACATAGAAGTTCTAACGTATCGCCACTTTAATGTTCTGGTTAACGTCAAAAAATCGTTCAGTTGTTTTAAGCTCTGTTCACATGGTCAAGTTTTCCATCAAATTGGTGGTCAAATGCAATAGAACAATACGATATTTCAATGTAATTTCCGTTATAATAAAACTTTTAATGTATTCCAGGCCCGTAGATAAGGGGGGAAGGATTTTGGGTGTTAAAACCTCCCTTAGGGTCCAGAAAGTATAAAAAATGAAATCTTCGCATTAATATAGCATTTTCTATGTGCGCATACTTAGTGCGCCTACATCTCTCTTCAGTAACAATGTAAACAGCGAGTGTAAACAGCAACAGCAACACAATTAATGTACGAGTATCGAATAAAGTTCGGTACATTCAATTGAGCGTTGTCCATCACCAGCAATTTAAGAATTTATTGCGTTGGAAAGTGTTAAGAGATATTGAGGACAAAAAATTACGTTTTACAATTAAAACTATTGTGTTTTTTTTTAAATTTAAGCCGTTTGTGCTAAGTGTTATTTTATTTATTATTTTATTGTGCCAAAATACTTAAAGAGTTTTTCTAATTGGCTGCAGAAACCGCCATTAAAAAGGGTCAAAAAGGAGGAAAGTAAGTAAGTCTTTGCTTTTAATGGATTTTTTTTTTCTTTTATCAATTTCCGTCCTTGTTATAGCGACTTCTGTATTTTCTTTAATACTTTTGTGCAATGTTTCTGAATTGAATAAAATTCAAATAGAAGATGACAACGCCGTAGTCGAAGCGACATTAGAACTACTTTGCTGATTTGCCAACCGAGTGCAACGCTGCCATAATGGCGTAACGGCTAATGTTTGCCGTGTCCATTCTATATTCTATTATTGAATGGTCACAATTTTAGCTAAATCATAATAATGCAACATTGTATTTCGTCTGTATTACAAAAAGCGTTAAAAGTCTTTAGAACCTGAAAAAGGTCCAAAACTGCTTTTGGAACCGACAGTTGTAGAAGGTCGTAGTGTTGACAGTAATATTGAAAGCGGTCGTATTTATAATCAGCCCAATTCTGAATGAAATCTCCCCGGGAATTGAAAAAGGGAGTTTTCATTTTTTTAAACACGGGGATAATGCTTTCAAAGATTTTGTTCTTGTAATCTTAAAAGTTGACTATGAATGCAAATATTTGCATACAAATTTTTCAAAAATTCTGTGAGCATTGTTTAAAATACGACAATTTCCTTTTTCAATTCCCGGTTAGATTTCATTCAGAATTGGGCTGAATATTTTACTTTTTTGTTAATAATTCAAAGTTTGTTAGTTTCGTGTGCATGATTGTAGAAGTTGTTCCAGAAACAGAAATTTCATTTGATGCATCGGAACTGTGGAAAAGTGGCGGCCGTGGCGTAGTGGGTAGAGTGTGTGACTCTTACGCCAGAGAACCCAGGTTCGAATCCTCCATCCGACACAGAAAGTTTTTTCAATTGAATTAATATTTCTGTTCGTCCGTCACCACCTGCAGACAATGGCAAACCTCAGAGAGTAAAAACTGCCATGAAAAGCTTCTTGAGAACATAAGCCGTTCGGAGTCGGCGTAAAACATGTAGGTCCAGTTCTCGATCATTTGTGTGCAAACATTTCACATCACACACAACACAATTGATCATAAGAAGCTCGGTCAAAGTCCTTTCAAGGGCTGAAATGGCCATATCGTTTTTTTTTTTTTGCATCGGAACTGATTTCGACTTCATCAGTACATACAGATGCAAATAACGATATTTCCAATTTGATGAAAAACCTTTTCGATTCAAGCCGCCTTGACAGTTTTCAAAGTATTTATAATCCCCACCAACTTTTAATTTTAATTAAAAATTTTTATATATTTTAGATGTTGTCGAAAAAGTGTTGATTAAAGTTAAAAATTTGGGTAAATGATGTGTTATGGTTTAAGATTTGGTTAAGGATTTATTTATAAAAAAATGTTGGTCTTCTTATCGTAATCATTTTATCGAGGCCACAGTTAACAAGTGGTTTCTAGTATTATACAGAATTTTAACCCGATAGCAGCTTGTAGGTAAATTCTTAAAATACTAAAATAAGACTTTAAGAAAATATCTTTTGCAAGAAATTTGTCTTGAAAATTTTAGGTCCCATTTCTGAAAGCGTGGAAAATTTTTACAAAAAATACTGTTTATATACCATTCCTTGGTGCAACAATTTACACCAAGGAAGTACGATATACAAAGCACTTATGTCATCGTTCAACATGATTTTGACGATATCCGAAGGCAAGGAAGGATCATAATTTTTAATTAAGCAATATGCAAGAGTTTTAACTTGCTGACGTAACCATTACCATTACCGTTACACTGTCGTTTTAACGAGACGTTCCATATTTTATTAAATTAAATATTTAATGTCCCGCCGGATGCCCCAAGATTTGTCCCGTATTTTAAAAAATTCCATTTACCTACGATTTTTGACAAATCCAAATACATTGATCCACAAATACATACCTATACTGCCGTCATAAGGAAGAGTGAGGCATCTACATTTTTTAAAAATCTAAACAAAACGCCTCACAATAAAAACGTAATATTTTTTGAAAAAGGGATGTAATAATTATAAAAATTGTATTCTTCAGAAAAGGGAAGCTTTTTTCGGGTATCCCGAATTTCAAAACCCAAAACAAGCCCGGGTAGCTCAAAAGTCCAGGTACTCGTATTTGATCATTACCCGGGTAGTTTGATAATCAATGACCGAGTAGTTTCGAGCTCATTCGCAATGCATCGCAAAAAACAATGCAAAAATAATTTGTATTCTTTGTAGGGAGACCCAGAGGGAAACAGAGTGGCAGATAGGGGGTGGAAAATATTGAATGTTCACTCAGAAATGTTGAGGTTGAAAAATAATAGAACTGCTGTTACAACACTTCCTAGGAGTTACCCCGGAGGATCTATGGATTATTTTCGTAAAATTTTTGTAAACCCTGAAAAAATGTATGCTCGAACTTCTAGAAAATCTCGAAAAATACGGGTAGCTCGAAATACCCGAAAAGCCCGGGCCCGGTCCCGGTAGCTCAAAATACCTAAAATTATTCGAGCAAAAAATAAATATCAAAAATAGATCCTTCATATAAGTTGTATATGGGCATTTTCAGAAAAAAGTCCACCGTGACACAAAAACTAAAAGTTATTAAACACTTATTATTTAATCATATTATCTTAGACAAACATTTTTATTTTATTGATTTCAGCAATTTAAATATACTATGATGATCAAATCGTCTGCACTGTTTCGCAAATGTAATTTTTATTTTTAGTTATGTTTTGTAAATGTTTCGTAAACGTTTTTGTTTTAGTAAAAAAGGAAGGCATTGGCTAAAAATAATGATAAATGGTTGAGGGAAGGAGAGGAAGTATATATAAGATTTATTTTTTAATTACTAAATTACATAAATATTTAATTACCTAGTTATTTAATTAATTAAATAAACTACAATGGAAGTTTAAGTAACGTAACGCCAGTTACTAAAACAAAAAAACAGGAGAAGCTTTTTAAGCTTGATTACTTGGAAAATAAACTTATATTATTTCAAAACCTTCTGAAAAGGGTTTTATACAAAAAGTCTTGATCAATTTGCAGGGTTTTGCAAAATTTTGTAATCCAAGTCAAAAACTACTTCTGTTTTTTGTAACGTCACGCCAGAGCATAGTATTGCTTATATTTTTACATTATTTGGATCGATTGTTGTAATTCTTTTACTTAATATAGTGCTACTTAGTTACTACACAAATATAAAAAACCTTTTTAAAAATTTGACTTTTGCAGTATTTTTTTTTTATTTTTTCGTACAAATCGTACGTAACGCCAGTTTGGAAATGACCATATGATATTTATATAATATTTTTTGCAATTGACATAAATTGTACAAAAGTTTAAGAGATAGTACCTTTCATGTTTGACCTTGAACTCCCTATAGCTATGAAACCATATTAAAACGGAAGGGTTTTGTATGGTTTTTATTTTCGTGTTCAATTTTAGGTGAAAATTTTACCAATTGAAATGAAGAAATAAATTCAAAACTCCTTTACTGCCAATGACATATTTGTAAATTGATATTTTATATAAATAGCTGAAAACCAAAAGAATTTTTTCTTAAGAGTATATATATGCATTTTATAGAAGCGAAGGTAATATATTTCAATTAAAAAAAAACACATTATAAAACTAACTGAATTTCAACCAAAAGTATTAAGTTTGTAACATTAAACCTCCTTATGCTATGAAATTCACAACAATGTTAGCTGGGATGCTTTTAATGAAGCACAAAAAAAGCAAAACAGAAATTATGACGACCGACATAAATTTGTTACCTAGTTAGCGTTTGCAAATAGTTGCCAACATTGTTGTGGTGATGCGCCATCTAGCAAAAAGTGTTTGTCTATGTGTGTATACACATGTATGCATGTGAGAGTGTTCAAAATGGCACACAATCGTTGAATGGCGCGAGGTGCTCTCAACAAGGCGACTCGTTGTTGACGGGACGCTGAACTATATCTGAAAGTTTTAATATAAATACTGTCTGCATTTGAAACAAGTCTATCAGTCACAAAACTATCACAACATTTTGCTATGCTTGATGTTGTTCTTGTTTTTATTATTGTTGTTTTTGTTGGTGTTTGTTATGCATATCTTTTTGCCGGCAACACGCTAAAACTGCAGCAACTAATGTTTTTTGTTTTTTTTTTTTGCTTATGCTGCAAGCCGCAAGAAACTTATTTTGAAAAAAAAACAAAACATAAATGAAAATAGGTGGCAACACAGGTGCGCACTGCAAAACAAGGTGAAAGCTCGCAGAACAGCTCGTCTAAAGCCCAAAAATACCAAAGTAAGAACATAATTCATAAACTTAAGGTGTGAAGGAGTAAGCAGTAAGCTGAAAGATACAAAAAGGATGGCAGGAGAACACCCACTGAGTGCTGCCACAGTTTTAAATTGCTGCAATTTGCTGCTTTATTTTGCAAAACGTTTAAACGTATGCGTGCACGTATTTTGCAAATACGCGGAAAATAATTTCAAAGCGCTAAACAAACACAAACAAGAACCGCGCTTACACCAACACACATACTATATATAGTATGTTTTGTGAACAAATATAAGCACACATACACGCATCTAAGTAATTGCAAAGAAAAGCAACCATCGAAGCCGTAGTCATAGCCAAAGCCAAAGCAACGCTTGCAAATTAAGTGATGGTTTTTGAAGTTTTGTTGCTAGAGTTGCCAACGTACGCTCGCTTTTGCTATTTTATTTACTAACACACACACATAAACAAAATCCGACCATACAACAAATATGTGCATATTTCTTGTTGTTTTTTGGTTTTTGTAACCGGATGTGGGTACCGGTAGAATAGTTGACGTTTTTTGCCAAGCCAAGGGTGCCAGAGTAAGCAAGTGAGTGAGTGTGTGAGTGAGCGAGGGTTGCCCTTGTTGGCAAAAGAAGTCGCGCTGCTGTGCTGCAGCCGCATCAAGTCTTGCATAATAATTTATTCATTATGCACATATTTATGTGAGAAAGTTTTCGTTCGTCTAAGGATTGCTTAAATGACTATGACTATAGTAGTGGCGCTTTCAGAAGATGATGAACAAAAAACAAAAAAATATATAGGAGAAAAGGAGGTAAAAACACACAAGAAGTTGTACCAGAGAAACTACGGGAAAGAATTCACTATGCTGGCGACCATTCACACGAAATTGTGAACAAGAAACTTGTACGAAATATTCGAAATATATCGTGGGTATATGTGGTGATTTGGCAATACATATACAAACACACATTTACATACATACACATTCTTAGCAACATTTTTGTTTATGCATTTTTGAGACACACACACACTTGGGCACACAACAACAACACATGTGTGTACATTGCATAACAGCATAAAGATTGGTGAAATGATGCCGAGTTTTTCGGCACCTAGAACCACAAATTGAATTTGAATTTTTCGGTTGAAACTAGAAGATGATTTTTAATTTGTTAGTGAAGTGAATCTTCTTATGGCTTGGGAGTAGCTTAAAAAATCGTAACGGTAATAGACTCAAACGACTTTTAGAAAGGGGTATACAGAACAAGGAGATTGAAGGTTGGAGTTTATGTAAAATTCAGTAAGATTATATAAAAAAATGGGAGTGGCACGCCCACTTATACCTAACGTGCGCGATATATATGTGTTCCTCTATAAAAGTTGCAAATTTAACTAAAAAAAAAAACTGGAAATAAGACTAGAATGCAACTTCTATATACGCAAGTTACATAAAACTTACAAATAAGGCGAATAAGTCAATGAGTAATCTCTTATCTAAAAATTTGAATGGTACTCCCATTCAAGCAAAATCGGGCAAATCGAAACGATTTTAATTATGTACTCACTAGGAAGAATAAATTGGTACTTTTGTTTAAATTCAGCATGCACCCAGAAAACAGATTAGTTGTGGCTACAAAATTTTTTGTTAGGTCTTTTGTATTTCTGTTGCCATAAATACATTTTGCTTTTTTGGAACTTTCTTCGAAAGTGAAAAAAAAAAATTGATATCGTTAGCAGATATTCGTATAGACAAATAAAAATATGGTTTCTGTTACAGAACCCGCATTTCTATACAGTTTACCTTGAATCTAAGATTACCTGACCGAATCATTGATTCTTCCAATCAAATGGTACTTCATATAAAAAAGTGACATCTACCACAACCAAAACGTTGTTATGCTTACCACTAACATATTTCTTCCACGTTACATAAAAATTATAAACAGCAATCGAAAAATATGTTAATGTAACTACAAGCCCAAGGTTCCTGCAACCTTAAAAAATTCAGTTTGCCATTTTCTTAGTAGCAGCAACCAATTCGTTTCCTCAGTATACAAAGAAATTTATTTCTAATATTGACAGTAACATGCCCAATGATAAAATTCTGAGCGTGATTAATTTAGAGCAATAAAAAATTGGGATATTATACTCAAAACTATAACAAAAGTGGTTAAAAACGCTTTAGCATGAGATATTGGTAAATCCCAGCGTGTCAGACGCTTCATTCGTACGTTTCTTTTAAAATTTTTCATACGATCCAGAGCAGGCGCGCAACCAGACATTTTTTTTTTTGGGGGGATTTTAAAATAGGTCGGACTTACATATAAAAAAACACGTTACTACAGCGGCTATTGTGTACTGGTTAGTAAGTCCGATTTTTGCACTAATAGTTCCTGGTAAAAACCTCAGGTAGGGCAAGCAACATCTTACAATTCAACATTTTCACCTCCAGTGGCGGACTGGCCATACTGGAGGATCTGGAGAATTGCAGAAGGGCCGATGCAATTTGGAAACGGTTGCCGTATAGCACATAAGAAAATGATCCTTAACAGTTTTAATTAGCAAAGCTAAGTATTTGTTCCACATTTTCATTTATTACATATCAAAGCTAAGTATTTGTTCCACATTTGCATTTATTACATATCTTTCAAATAGTTAATATTTTAAAGCACATTTATTAATATACATATCAAATGAAAACAGTTTTCCAAACAAACTTATAATATACATTTTAAAAACTTAATAACATAGCATTTGCTAGTTCCTTTCCTTATACTTTTTTATAGAAGGGTGGACCATAGAGCTCTTAGAAATATAATAAATTTCTTATCAAAATGTCTTCGCATAAAACAACTAAAGGAAATTCCGAGAAAATACTACTAAAAATGCAACAAAAACGTAAATAAATAGCCAAAAAGCATCGAAAGAAGATGAAAGTGATAAAACTGCTACTGTATTAATTTTATAATCCAAAGAAGAAATAGTAAGTAGAAGGTATATGCACCAATCTGTAGAAGAGCATGCAAAAACTTCTTGACATTTAAAATCTTCTGAAGCTTATTTATATCTTACAACAACATTGAAAACTTGATGTATTGAAAACTTAAGTTGCTTCAATCAAAAACCTGAAGTAAAGTCTTTGGCTCAAGTAAATACAAATAGGCGTGATATTCTTAAAAGAATTATTAACATTATATATGTTAAATACTATGCAAAATATGAATTAGCTTCAGAGAAAAGGAACAGGAGGCAGCTTATACGTAACAAGATGAGTTCATTGATCATAGACATTTTTTAGAACTGGTTCGTTTAATAAGTAAATATGATGTTTGTCTAAGAGAATATGTTAAAAAGTCAATAGTCAAGTATGCTATGAACAAATTATAAAGGAACAGGATCCTTAATTTATACATTTTTAAAGGCATGTTATTTATATTTTATTCCCACATTTTTTACCCGTTTAGGTTGTTTTTTACGCCTGCGTGAATTTTTTTAAAATATGTGTGCAATTTTTTATTTTGGAATTTTGACAAATATTGACAGAGGCTATCGAGCTATCGCTTGATCCATTTGCGTTTTTATTTGAATGGCATCATTTTTAGTACATGCTGCACCTTTACTTATGACTGGAAAATTAATTTTTTCTGAACTTTAAAAGTATCTTAAAACATTGTAAAACGTTTTAAATATAAACCTAATAAAGACTAATGCCTTAAGGTGAGAGGGCCAGTCAAGTCATTATTTTCCAGGTTTTTAGGCTTCAGTCCGTCACTGTTCACCTCACAGTAGTAAATTGCAACTTTTAAGAGTAATATTTGCATATCAAAGTATGGTAAGGTTAAGAAACAAACAAAGAATTCCACCACATGCATATATAATAGCTCCATTCAACTTAATTAAAACTTTATTACAATTTGGCAGCACTCGCGATGAAGTGTCAAAATACGAGTGCGAGCAGTAAGACGAAAACTCGTCGAAGAGTACTTCAGATATGCCAACTAAATATGTTCGATTTGAAAAAAATGCTTTAAAGTTGGCAGCATTTTAATATCAGAAATAGAGCCAGGAAAAGAGCTGGTTCTAATTTTTGTTTTTGCATTGTGAATAAAATAGAAGAGCCACGCTCTAGATCAACGACCACGGGAATTCAGCTAATGATAACTAAAATTAAGTTTTTATAAAAAGTGTTTTACTTGTATTAAAAATAATTTAAAATTTAAAAAATTGCGATCTATTTTGTTTGTGTGATTAAGATTAACAAAATAAACCAAAACTATATTTTCAAATTCAGCTTACGCTTATTTTCAGCGAGTTTATCTAAAATAAAGTCCACTGATGGCGTCATATCTCTGTACAGATTAAGCAATGTGAGACCGTTTAATCTATCTTGCAACATCGTGCTTCTTAAATAAGTATTGGTAAATTAAATATATTGTAGAATATTTCTTTATTGCACAGTTCTAAGGCTTTAAACACTGTCTTTTTTCCATCGTTAGTTTTATTACTAACTTTATACCAAACATTCAGTTTCATTTTAAAATCATCAAAATCTCCTTCCAAATCATCTTAATAAAACCCAATTAGATTTTCAAAAGCTCCTAAGGTGCCATATCCAGCAGTTTTGTATCGTCAGGAAATAGTTTAGAAATGAATAGTGGAAATTCATGTTTTTAAAATCTATCTCTTAGTTTGAGATAAATCAAACGCTTGTCAAAAAAATTTTGACATTAGAGTTAAATCTTGACTTTATGCTTAGAGTATTTTTATTTTGTTGGCTTTATGCTTAGAGTATAATAAATAAATTCTATACAATATTATATTGTGAAGTAACAAATTGAATGTAATTTAATAAATGTAATTTAATAATAATAAAGTATTAGTACTTTAACCACCGCTCTATCTAGGGAACTAAGCGCGCTTCACCCTAGATGGTCATACAATGGGTGGAGCCATTGCAGTGTTCCTTCCATAGTTTATGCACTTTTATATTAAATACTCGTATATTGTTCAAAAAATAACAAAAACACAAACCTCACAAGCTTTGTTTTATAATGGGATTTGCTTAAAATTAACCATCACCTGTTTTTGACAGATCTAGGGACATTGTTGTTGAGAGAAATACACTACCAAATAGAATAAGAAAATACGCTACCACCTTGTTTCTCACACCAAGCTCAAATCGAAGAATTGTCAACAATACCCCAAATGGCCAGTATTCTAAACGAATAAAACAGGGATAGCTTAGAAGATTACGGTTCAACGACAATATTTTGAAATTTGTATTTTGGGTTTTCATTCTTTTGATAAAAACTTGTGATTATTTTTTATGTGAGTCACTTTGATTGTGTCCTATTTCTCTTTTTGCTACAATAATTTTGGGGGAAGGGGGTTTAAGCCCCAAAATCTCCCCTTTAGTTGCGCTACTAGTCCAGAGATATACTTGGGGTAAGTGTATATTATCGAAAAGCTTTCTATTGGTATAGTAAAAAAAAAAATTAAACATATTTTTATTCAACTCAAATTTATAAGAACATTTTTATTTTAAACAAGTGCTCAAAAAGTCAGATGCTACAGCCAGTATGTGAGAGCATCTGTTATTGGAATGGCAACACGCTTATTTTCTGTTTTTTTTTTATTTTCCTGAACACTTCTGATATTTTGTTATATATGTGGGCAAAAAATATTGGGAATTTGTTTATGAATCAAAAAATCTTTATTTATTCTTCTAAATTCATTTAATCCCCTCAAAGTACTCCCCCAGGGTGCAATACAACAAATCTTTTTTCCAATTTTTCAAACATGCTGCAAAGTCGTTTTCTGGCATAGCCTTCAATTCCTTCTTCGTTTCAGTTTCTACCTCTTTTTATTGATTTAAAACGGTGTCCACGAAGCGGTCTGTTGAGCTTAGCGAATAACCAGAAGTCATATGGTGCTAAGTCAGGCGAATGATGTGTTTCATTTTGTCTTGATAGTCGGAAAGCATTGTTTCACACACATCAACGCGGCGCTATTTTTCAATGAAATTTGGCGTTTTTGGCACCAATCGAGATTTCACTTTTCTCAGGACCAAACGGTCACTAAAAATAGTTTTCACTGATCCCTCCAATATTCTAACAAGGTCAGTAAGGTCTCGAGCAGTCAATTGACGATTTTGGAACACCAGTGCTTTGATTTTGTTGACGTGTAGCACATCAGTTGTAGTAGTAGATGTTAATGGTCGTCCTGGCCGTGCCTCGGCTTCAACGCTTTCTCGACCCTCTTTGAACATTTTGTTCCACTCATAAGCTTTTGTTTTTGATGGAGCTGGCTCTGAAGACCTTCTGCAACATTTTCAACGTTTCATTTCATTTCATTTCGGCAGCAGAGATTTCATTCCGCACACAAAATTTAATGGAACTGCGTTAATGAATGGTTTCAGACAATATAAAAAACAAAAAATGCACTTTTTGCTATTTACAAAAGCACGCGTAACTCAAACAATAATGAATATTTTGACGTGTAGTTTGGTACAGATATCAGTGATAAGGGCAAACCTCAGAGAGTAAGGCTGCCATTTAAACTTCTTGAGAACATAGCCGTTCGGAGTCTGCATAAAGCTTGTAGGTCAAGTTATCGAACATTTGTTTACAATTGATCAAAAGAAGCTCGGTCAAAGTCCTTTCAGGTGCTGAAATGCCCATTTCGTATGTCAGTGACAATTTTGTAGTGACTTTCGTATATCAAACACTTGTGTTTACTTTGACAGTTATCCCTTTTAGAAACTCCAGAGCTCTAAAAAAACAGTCTAAGTTTCTTTTGGCGTGCATACGTCAAATTTTGCATCATGCATCACGTCAAAATTGCATCTTGCGTGCAGTGGGCGTAACCGGAAGTAGCTGAAAGAAAGAAATATATATTTGGCAAAAGAGTAGATTAGATCAGTTCCTATCCGGAAGTAGCCAGAAATAACTAGAATAAAACTTGAAAACGCTATAATAATATGGAAAGGAATACCATATATATTTGTGACAAGAGTAGGTCATCATCTTTCATGCAGTTGGCACCTGGGACGTACGAAGGATTTGCTCATAGGGGGAGAGGAAGGCGCTGAGTTATGATTAAACGGGAATTGTAAATACAAAGAAAATAATTTAAAAAAAAGGTTTACAGAAATAAGGAAATTGGCACATACACCAGAAATAATTTCTTGCCTTAGGTTACTTACATCATCCTGCTCGAGTCGTGGTCTTTTACTAGAACTGCATTTACATTTTTTTAATGACCAACCTCAAATACACCTTCACCCTAAGAATTCGAGCTCTAACTCAAAAAATACTAATTTTATGAGATGATATCAAAAAGCCTTAAATGCATTGTTTCTAAATTTTATTTGATCAAGTTCAAATTGCAATGGTTACAGTAGTCGCCTTTGAACTCCTAAAGAAATTTTTTTGCGATATTTTCGTGATGAACTACATCTTTGGTTTTCAATGTACTTGCGAAAAGCCGCAATTGCACCAATAAAACTGATATAATAAAGCCCTAATTGAAATAAAATAGATATCAATCGAAAAAAATTACTTTTGTCATTATAAATAAATAATTGGATATTTTTGTAAGTTAACTGCATTAAAAAAAAAGTAATATTCTACATTGTCGGTTTTACACCGTAATTAAAAAAAGTCTCAATTCCACTTGCGCTTACATAAAACTGATATCAAAAAGCCATAATTGATATAAAACCGACATTAATAAAAAAACATTTCTATTTTTCATAAAAAATAAATATTTTGGTATTTTTGTAAGCTATCTGCATTGGCAAGAAGTTGAATTTTCTGCATTGTTGTTTTCTATACAGTTTTCTGTGTCTCCTGAACAAAATCAAAAATGTCAATAGGGCCGTGGAGCTAAGACTGCAGACTTGAAGTTGAGACGATTCCTGCTTCCAGATTTATTTAGATAGACGAACCAGGAAAACATAGAATGAATTCGATTATCATTGCAAATTCTTGGAACGGAACTTTTTTTGCATGCATGTGCTGAAAAATCTCGACCAAGCGCTCGTTTGTCGGCTTATTGTTGGAACGCCAATCCCTTAATTTGTCAGCCAAGCAGTAATTCTTTGCATAGTCAAGCTGCTGAAACACTTCCGAATAGTGTGCATACATATCCATTGATCCTTGGCCAACACTACGAAATAAAATTTTAAAATTTACAAAAGAGAATTTTTTAAAATGTTGAAGATTTCGCATATGTTATAAGTATTTGAAAAAAATTTAAATTATATCGCGAAATTCAGTACATGATTTGACCTAGTACACCTCGAATCCTGAGACCTCGAATCCAGTACAGTACTGGAAAATCCAGTACAGTTGATATCATTAAGTATGCATATATGCATATATCTATGTACCGAGATGATAGATAAAAAGTACCCAGTTGGAAGTGCGTTGTTGACTCATAAACATAGAGCCAAATCATTTTAATTCAATGTCTGACTGCTGAGTTACTCATGAGTTATTAAGGTCTTCGAATTTTGAAAATAACATATAGATTTTTATAGGTTTACATAACTGACTCTTGTGGATAATATAAAATATAAAATTTGTCTGAACGCTTAGTACACTTTATCCTCCCTACGAATCAAGCCGGGTCAACGGTCAAAATGGACACACAAAAAAATTTTTAGTAAAAGACCACGACTCGAGCAGGATGATGTTAGTAACAAAAAGCAAGAAATTATTTCTGGTGTATGTGCCAATTTCCTTATTTCTGTAAACCTTTTTTTTTAATTATTTTCTTTGTATTTACAATTCCCGTTTAATCATAACTCAGCGCCTTCCTCTCCCCCTATGAGCAAATCCTTCGTACGTCCCAGGTGCCAACTGCATGCAGAACTGCATGCAGAAATCGGAAAGATATCGAAATATTCTTAATGAAATCGTAACAAACATTTCGCAATCTTTCCGATTACGGAATCCAATTTTGTTACGAAATCGTAAAGAATATCGTATGAAGCGGTTGACTCGACTTCGTAACGAGTCTTAGCGAAAACGTTATGAAAAAGTTACGATTTCGTTCAAACAGGTCGAAAGAAAGGAAAGTTTACTCTGTTTGCATTTCAATATGTTTTACAAACAATCGCATAACGAAACTCTTTATAAATTCGTATAAAAAGTGAAACTGTTCCTTTTAGACAACAACTGTTGTCTTTAAGCTCGAAATAGTTATGAATTTGCCGGAATTTCGACAAAGTCGTCAACTTTGGTTTGCTGGGTATGCTTATTAGACCCAAAACTTTTGATAAAGCATTCATTTGAGTGGGTTTTTTTTTCATTTTTAAAAGTGTAAAAAATACATGAATCACAAAATGTAACTCAGTATGGGGTATTCCACGTTAAGCGGAAAGTGTCAAGCCTTTTCCAAATAACAGGTTTCGGAAAATCACCTTAAATCTCAATATGCTTTTTTCGAAAAAAAATTCTTAATAGAAAAAATGTTTGCAAAACAGTCCAATTCAATAGTGATTTAATGATTTTTTAATAATGTTACCAAATTTTCATAAAAAAATTAATAATTACGGTTTTTTAAGCTTCAGCATTTTTAAAATCATTTTTATTATATTAAAAAGTTAAAAATCAATTTGGAAGTTAAAAAAATTTTGTTTTTAGTGTTTTTAATTTGCAAATAATTTTAATATAAATAAACGACCGATTAAATTCTTAGATATCCAAAAAAAGTTACTGTTTCATTGTTTTTATAAAAATTTATCTAGCTGAGTAATTATTTTAACATTAACATGAACTTTTTTTCATGTGATATCTTATGTAATAAATTGGGTATAAGATACTGGTGCTGTGCAAAAACCAGTTTTCGAATGACGGTTTTTCAAAAATAGTCTGAAATTTAAATATGACTTTATCGAAGTCGATTCCTCTGTTAAAAAAATTTCATTTTTATAAAAATATATATATAGTAACTGTTATTGGAATGGAATCATGAGAAAATGAAACAGTTAAATTTTGAAAAATCTTAAAATATTTTCTTTTGAATTTATTTAAATTTTCGAAATCGTTTTCGAGAACAGTAGTATTTTAGCCCTTAATGATAACTCGAACTAGTGTTCACACATGTTCAAATAGTTGTACACAAGCTGGGGATCAATAAAAGCGTAAGATAGCCAAAAAGAATCCAAATCTAAAGACAAAATTTTTTTTTTCTCCCGTTTATATGAAATGTCCATACAAGTTGTGAATACAGCTTCACCAGCTGAACTTATTAAAAAATTTTTGCATTTTTCATAGCTTATTTTAATTTTGATTTAAATAAGCTGCAAGAAATCTAACCTATTTTTACCGTTCACACTAATATTGTTGAATTAGTAAAATTTTGTCACAGACATTTTGTGCTAATTTTCGGAATAATACTTTTTAAAAGAAATTAAAAATTCTCAATGTGGACCATTTTTCAACAACCATAGGCAAAAATTAAAAAACAGTACTCAAAATTGATTTGTAAAAAACAAAATTAAATAAACTCTTCTCATCTCTCTTATGGTCATTTAAAAACAGGCATATTCACAAATAGTCTTAAAAGAAAACGGATTTGCTTAAAAATGTTCATATCCTTTCTTTCAGTTATTATTGGTATCTATTTATAGATTTTTTATCAAAACCTCAACCCCCCCCCCCCTAAAGCTAATCCTGGCTACGGGTTTAAAAGAGGGTCAAGTATTTATTAAACGAAGTTTGATGTAATGAGCTACTCCATGTGACAGCGAAGGGTTGAATACACTTAACCGTATGCCACAAATATATTTGCAGATTATACATGAATAAATCTTTTAATTGATGACTAATGAATTCGAACAACTTAAATATGGCGGCGGATATTTTAATTTCGACCCTGTAGAAGATCTATTTCATACTTGGTCGTGATAAATTTAATTTATTCAAAAATTCCTTGGTGAATCAAAAGGAGTAAATCTTAAAATGTGCTTTTAGAATTTCAAACTAACATCTTTGAAGTTCTTCCCCAAAACTGATCAATAAAAACTAACCATACAGCTTGTGGTTATGTTATGTCGTCACCACTACAATGATGACGATGAAAACAACAACAATAAAAACGACGCCGAATGCGTTGAATCGAGCGTCTCTTAAACGCCTTGCGGGAATTAAAAACTTCCAGTAGCAAAGTTAGAAATTGTTCTAAAATTCATGAATTTATTTAGTACAGCGAAAGCAGAGAAACTACCACATACCACTCCATATTCCATCCCATACAACCCAATTCCATTTTTATATAAGGTCAATAAGCACAACAAAGTTTCAGATTTATTAATTAATGAATTAGTAATCAGTTGAAAAGTCAAAATTTGTCTTAATAAATTTAAAAAGTACTTAGTAGTAAATTAGCACTCTTTGTGCGCAAGAAGAGCAACTACAAAAAAGTGGTTAATTGAATCAAATTAGCAGCTCTAAATTGGCGCTAGCCAAATAGCAACAACAAATTCAATTAAATTAATTGCAATGAGCTCTCTCGGTCCGCTTTCTTTGACAGACTAAGTCACGAACTCAGTGTGAGTGGCAAAGGACAATTTGTATGCACTTCGGATTCGAAATAAATTCGAGATAAATTGAAATTTGTATGCAGCACTTGTTGAACGAATTTAACAAGATCCTAATAAACAACAGTAAGTAGCAGTAGCAGCAGTAGCAGCAGCAGCAGTTCTTGTGAAATTAACACTTGCAGAGTAGGAACGTATTGGTGCTTTTTTTTATTTGCTTCAAGATGTTGTTGAATTTTTTTCTGTTTTTATCTATTTTTATCCATTTAGTTCAACTGACTGCTAAGAGTCACTCTAATATATCTTGAACAATTTTTACATTTTCTGAAAAACGCACCATCCGACCGGCTGGCTATAATACCAAGAAACATCTGATTTGATGAATAGCTAATGCTGGCAATAGAGCATAAGCAGGTTTTGATCGAGAAAAATGGAAAGTACTTCTAAATAAACAATGTTCTGAACTATTACCGAACAGTAAAAATAACGTAAAAAGGCAAAAGGCTTTTAACATTCATAAAGTCAATTTTGGTGTATAAGATATCAACATTTCAACATATCACAAGTTAACTAAGACTAAGCCAGAAATTTCGCTGTACGAAAGAAAAAACAGTTCAACCTTTGCAAAAAATGCCAATACTCTAATAATATCTACTCTGAGATTCATGCCCGTAGACAAGAGGTGTTTTTAGGGATTCAAACCCCCCTTAGAGTCCAGAACGTATGAAAAAATAATAGAAATGAGACTGTTTAAATCAAAACATGATTGTTTTCTAAGAAAAACTGAGATAACGATGTAAATTTACTAGAAAATGAAAAAGGTTTCAACATTTTCAATGTATCAATGCAAAATTTGGTGGCTAAATTAAAGATTGACTTTGCTTATAAAAGTCACAACCATTATATTTGAATTTGACTGCAAGAAGTTTGTATATTACCATTTTCAATTATGGATTTCGATGCTCAAAAAGTGCAATTATGCGTATTTATTTAGATAAAAAATTCAATATGAAATTATAAAAAAAAAATAATTTTATAAATTAGGTTTACATTAGGTTACAATTTTTGAAGCGAAGTTTTTTACGCCTCGTTCTGTGATTTGCTTGATTGAAATCTCAAAAACGACACTTTTTAAGTGGGAACCAGAATGGTGTAGCTTGTAGTACGTAGTATGACCTGTCAAAAGTTAAAATATACTAAATGCACGGAATCGCACAGAATGTGTAGTGGCGGCTCGTAGCTGTAGTTGTAGCGCAAGTTAAGCTAACTTTAACTTTTGAGTACTACGCTGCTCTGAAAATTGTATTAATGAGGTTTTTTTTAGGATTGAGTATATCAAATCGATACTGCAAACGTTGTCAGTACCGAATTGATAAATAAGTGTACTCTGAAGCGCTCATGCCATTGTGGACATATTTTTTGGCGTAGCGTGCTACACACTGAACAGCTGATGAGGTTACTACATGGAATCGCTACAACTACATCGCATTCTGTTCCACGCTTTAATTTCGACAGCGTTTTTCTTAGAAATTGATGTTTAATTGTTCCTTGCGTCTATTATAAAATGAAAATGTATTTTCAATATATTAAAAATATTTCTTCGATCTTCCGCTGGGATTCGAACACGCATCGTTGTGATTAGGAGTTCAAAACACTATGCACTGATCCAAAAGCCTCTGTTGAGCAGAGTTGCTGATTCAATATCAAGTATTTTTAATATATTAAAAATATTTCTTCGATCTTCCGCTGGGATTCGAACTCGTATCGTTGTGATTAGGAGTTCAAAACACTATGCACTGATCCAAAAGCCTCTGTTGAGCAGAGTTGCTGATTCAATATCAAGTATGTATTACTTAAGCTATGTTGCAGTAGATCACAATAATCTCTTAATTGATAGAGGATTATGTATTGGCTATTCTACGTATAAATACATTGCACATAAGATGTTTCACTTGCTACAATTTGCAACAAGATGTCATCAGCATTGGTGTTTTAATAAAGTACAACTGAACTATGTTGCAGCAGATTGAAAAATCTAAATATTAAAAGGATTGCGAGTTGGCTTTTTACATATCCAGCATATTTAGCAGCTATCCAAATATAACAAAAACATATTGCTTCTACTTGCTACATCATACATACAAGATGTCATCAGCATCAGCAAAAATTAACAATTGCCCACAAAAGCGTTGAAATAACAATGAATGTAGCACGGAATAAAATAAATAAAATATTAATGAAATATTTATAATAAAATTCACTGGTGTTAATGCAAACGTGTGTTTTTTAAATTTACTTTATGATATATTACATTTTTTAATTTAAAAGCAATTTTATTAAAAAAAAATCCTAAATTATTAAATCCATGAAACTGCAAACAAAACTTCGATCTCTCGTGTGTCCAACGACGCACCTGTGTTTTGCAATTACTATACTAATTGGGCCCAACGCTTTAGAGATAGTTTTCGTTTAAATAGATTTTTTTGTTTAATTTTGCAAGACTGTGGAATGCAAAAGATACATGAACCACGAAATTTAACACATGAAGCGGATAACTAAAAAGTTTGCTGATTCTATTTTGTTGCTTTCTTGGTGCGTTTGACATCTAAACTTTCCAACTTGGCACAAAAATTAATTGTCAAAATTAAAAAACAATTTCTTTATCAATTAATTAAATAATAATTATAACTTTAAAATATATTATACAGTTCAATTCTAGAGGGACTTGAAGATTTTTTAATCGTGTTACCAAATTTTGATAAGAAAAATTAATAATTACATATTATTACAATTTTTTATTCTTACTTTTTTTTAATAGTGTAAGAAATTTAAAAACATTTCGAAGTTTAATATTTTTGTTATTATTTTAAGAAGAATTCTTTTGCATACCGAATATACAATGGATATAACAACATACAAAATGCAATTAAAAATTGTAGATATTAAAAATTGTACTTAAAATTACTTAAAAACAATGAAAAAATATAGTATTGATTAGAGAGAGTGAGATAAAGGGAGAGAGGAAATAGAAAGAGTAAGAAGAAAATAGCTATGAAAAATGTTTGAAGATTAAATGCTTAAAGTTACTTTTATTAGAGACGCTTTGTATACTTTTAGGTAATGAATTCCCTGACCTAATAGCAACGACGAAAAACAATCTACTAGAGTTGAGGTAATTAAATGTAGGAATCATGAGGTTCATGCTTCTACTTGATCTGAAAAACTTAAACTTTTTGGATACGTAGGACTACGTGTGTATATGATCCGGTGTAGAAAAATGCAATATCTAGCTTCAAGGTAACTTGGTACATCCCGACCAAGTATTTTTTTACAAAAGGCAGAGATATGATCGTGCCTATGGAGACCGTATAGCGAGCTGCATTATTAAAAGCAACCAGGAGTTTATGCAAGCACCCAGAATCAGGTTTGCAGTACATGACTTCAGAGTTTGATATGATTGGCATAATCAGCTGCAATACTAATTTTCTTTACGTTTCAACGGGCACAAAATCTAATGTTATTAGGAGATTACGAAGAATAAAGTACACTTTTTGTACGCATGAGTTGATGTGATCATTACAGTGGCTTTGCTTACAAGTTTCAGTTTAACGCTATTTAGTAAAATTGGAGGTAAGTCATCATGACGATATGGATTCTTGGATATAGGTAAAATAAATGATTTCAAGGAATTCAGCGTAAGCAAGTTTTCATCCGCCCATTTAGGTCCTGAAGCTAAGTCCTCATTAACTCTAGCACATAGATCTTCAACTAGACGTATTGGTCTGGAAAGGTACAATTGGAGGTCATCGGCATATGCATGCATAGAGACGTGGTGACACTCGCTGAAAATATCATTAATGAACATTGTAAATAACAACGGTCCAAGTACGGAGCCTTGGGGAACTCTACTAGAAGTGCTTTTTAGCATAGAAAAATTATGTCCCACATGAACTCTTCGGGATCTACTCTCCAAGTAGTTTCTTAGGAAACGGACGGCTGATTTAGAGAATTGGAAATTTAGAGACAGTTTTGTGTGTCTAGTATTTTGACTACAGCAGTAGAGCAACTGTACCCTGGCCGGAAACCAGACTGGTGATGAGACTATAGGTTAAAAAGACTTATATGATGAGATATCTGCTCCGCCATGAGGGGACTCACATATTTTAGACACCGAGGACAATATGCTTATTGGACGGAACCCTCACATGGGTTGCAGGTTAAATATTTATTCTGTGCAAATAATTTGTATTTTAATTCAAGACAGAATAGATCGTTAAATATTCAAAAAAGAACTGTTTAATTCTTTTTAAAAAAATTATCCTCTACGATTCCTCTGCTCGAAAAATTTTATATAAAAAATTATACAGTGATTGTCATTGGGAATAAGATAGTTTTTTCAATAAAGATATTAAATTCTTATGAGAAAATGGAACACTTTTATTTTTAAGCTTTAGCATTTTTTAAAGTATTTTTTACTATCTCGAAAAATTTAAAAAAGAAATTTAAAAATATAATATTAAATATTTTAAAATGTTTGCTTTTGAATGTAATTTAAATCGTTCGAACTGTTTTGAGAAAAGTAATATTTTGGTTTTTATGATATCTCAAGCTAGGCTTCACACAGGTCCATATATACACAGAGAAAAAACCTTGTTAAAAAATTTTGTTGACTCCATACTGACAAAAAATTTATCAACTCAACCTAGGAATTCGTCAATGAAAAACATTGTTTGTGTCGACAAATTCCTAGGTTGAGTTGATAAATTTTTTTGTTAGTATAGAGTCAACAAAAGTTTTTGTCAAGGCTTTTGCTTTGAATGTACTTGTGCACAAAATACGATAATAAAGGAGTAAGATAAACCAAATCTGAAGGCTATAATTTTTTGGCTATCCCATTTAAGTGAAATGCCACATAAGAGCTGTGAATCAACCAGTGAAACTACGATTAAAAATATCGTATTAACGGTCGTATTAAAAAAAAATGTTAATTTTGCAGAGTTCATGTAATCTTTGCTTTTAGTAAACTGCAAGAAATTTTTTTATGCTACATTTAAATCTAATATTATTGTTATAGTGAAGTTTTTACTTTTTGTGTTAATTTTCAAAATTACACTTTTGAAAAGACATCTGAAAATTCTCTCTCTGAAATTAATTTGATAAAACAATTCAATAAAGTCTTGTCATCGTATGGTTATACTTATGGTTATTCAAAAAGAGGCACCCTCAGGAATAATTTTAAAATAAAATGGTTTTTCTTGGAAAAATTTCCATAGCTTTTAATTTTTTCATGGATTTTTTTTTTTTTTTCACTGTTAAACTATTTTTCCACCGTAAATACTACCGTATGCATTTAGTAAGTTTTAGGGCAACTAAACGTAACGAGGGCTTTCTTCAAACCGAGGAATGCAACAAAATTATCACAGCAAGGTGTTGTCTTTCCTTTCTCTAACATATTAAAATTGTATTTATAATGAAAGATCTGAGAAAAGTAAAATATCTTTTATAGTAGTAAACTTTTATACTGATTTTTTTATCCTTAACTCAAACCCCGCTATATTTCACTCCTATTGCATCGCAAAATTGCCTGATTATCATCCAAGCGATGTCATTATTTTTATAATGAAAATCGATATTTTACCTGGAAAACTAGCATTGAAGACAAACTTTATTGCTATTTAAAAAATTCCGTACTAAATCTTTATCCTTCTATTATTCTATTAATTTTTTACACGACAGCTGGCTGTTAAAATTTATTAGTTTCATTAAGCGTTAAGTGCCAATAACTTGTCTAAAGTATTTACATTTATATTTATTTTTATTCTGATTTTTTGTTCTATTCTGTCCTTGTTTTTGCTTTGCTTAGTTGTTAGCTTCACTGCTCTGCGCTTCTTACCCAATTCTACTCAATTCTGTTGAGTACTTTATGATTTCATTTTACTTTTTACTACTTTATTTATATATACATATGTATATATATATATGAAATAGAATGTCTGTAATTATGTATGAACAGGATGTCGCATCATTATTTTAATACGTTTTACTTTACTTATTCAGATACCTAATACTTACACTAATGAAGAACGAACGAACGAAGAACGAATAAAAATAAATTAATTTTATTTTGAAAAACCGACAATCAATTATTTAAATGCAACGAGCATGTCGCTGTTTCAAGACACAGCGATTTAATTGGCCGCCGTGCTCGCCGGACTTAGGCCCTTCGGATGTTTTCCTTTAAGGATATTTCAAAGAACTATCGTTAACGTGAATAAGCAAGAAACCATGCCCAAATACAAAATTATATTCCGGAAAAACTCGAGCGATACCTCCGATAAATCCTGAAAAAAAAACCAAGGAAAACGGCTTAGAACGACGTTATTTTTTGAGTTGGAAACTAGATTTTCTATTCATGAACTGTAATAAAAAAAAAAAAATATATTGATTTAAAAAAAAAAGAAATTATAGACTATTCAAGCCCCTTCATTTCTTTTGCGCCACTCTGCATGTATGTTTGTATGCATATACGTATGTATGTTCTTTATACAAACCCTGTAGGAAAATCAACTAATTTAAAAGTAGTTGATAAAGTAGGTTTTTGTCAACCACAACTAGTTGAAATTCTGACTTTTTTCCATAGAACGAACTAACTTATTTTGTATGGTGATGTCCGCTAAATAAGTCAATTGACTTTCGTCTGCATATATTTTCAACTACTTGTTAAATTAGTTACATTTAAATTATTTTTTGAAATGCTTTTAAATAACCAATTGAAAACTATTACTGATGGCCTAAATTAATAATATTTGATGAAATAACATGGTTAAATATATATAAACTTGTAATCTAATAAAAATTTGCAATTAAAACATGTCAACATCAGAGTAGTTGCCGCCTTAATATAATTGAAAGTAGTTCATATACTGGTTTATTTTAAACTAGTTTTTTAATTAGTTGTTTTTAAAAACAAGTTAGTTTGTTCCTATAGGGAATCTTCATCTTTCAACCTTCATTTCTTTTGCGCCACTCTGCATGTATGTTTGTTTGCATATACGTATGTATGTTCTTTATACAAATTTTCATCTTTCAACCGATGTTAACCAAATTTGTCACAGCTAGATGCATTCTATGTTGTGGCCATGGAATACTGATTAAGATGCGTGGCTTGTATGCGATAGCACCCAGGTTCGAATCCCATCTGACACAGAATGTTTTTTCAATTGAATTAATTTTTCTGTTCGGCCGTCACCTCTCTGCAGACAATAGCAAACCTCAGAGAGTAAGAACTGCTATGAAAAGCTTCTTGAGATCATAAGCCGTTCGGAGGCGGCATAAAGCTTGTAGGTGCAGTTCTCATTCATGTGTGTTCAAATATTTTACAAACACGCACAAACACAGTTGATTATAAAAAGCTCGGTCAACGTCCTTACAAGGGCTGAAGTGGCCATTTCGTTTTTTTTTTTTTTTTTATACGTATCCTATGGGACGAAACGGCAGTCATTGTGTAAAGAAATTTTACCAAGGTTACTTTCCCTGAAATCCATAAAAGTAAAAAAAAACACAGGTGCGTCGTTGGACACACGAGAGAAGCGAAGCTTTTTCGCAGTTACATAGATTTGATAGCTTAACATATATACAGAATATATATATACAGAAAACATATTTACTGCTTATTTTTTTATTGTTGAATGTCAAATTTCCATGCCAATTACATATACGGGCATATAATGCCAGCGACTCTCCATTTTAACTCTCCACACATGGTTGTGAACTTGGCTGCACTGAACAAATTTTTTCCTTCAACAGCGTACTACCTAGCGAAAAAATCTGTGGAAAATTTTTCAGATTTCACTCCAAGCACATCACAAAACGAGGAGTAAAAAGCTTCGCTTCAAAAATATATATTAAAGAACGCACACGAAACAAAATTTAACAAACATTTAAGATACCTTGCCGATGTCATGCATGCGTGTGTTAATTCCATATTTATTGATATCATCTATTTTTTTGATACTTAAAAACGCACCTGGGCATGGCTAATTTTCCTCGTACCAACAACACCACAAACGCATTCACAATAGAAACACACCGATGCTGGAGACACCTTGTGGCAAATAAAAGCAAATTTTTTTTAGTTGTAGCATAGCAAATACTCAATCCTATATCTATTGATAGATGGTGACGATCTACTGCAGCATAGCTTCTGTTATAATTAACATTGAATTAACAACCTTTTCCAACAAGTTTTTGTGGCCTGGTGAATAGTGCGTTGGACTCTCATTTAAGAGAACACGGGTTCGATTCCCACGGGCGGGTCAAAAATATTTTTAGTATTTAATATTAAAGTATTAAATTTTCTTGTTGTAATAAGCGCTAGCAACAAAGAAACCATCAAATTTCCAAGAAAAAATCTGTCGAAAATTTTTCTGATTTCACTCCAAGCAAGAAAACTTTATGTTAAGATTGGTTCAATTATCTCTGATATTGCTATTGATACTTCGTCAGGCATTCCACAAGGTAGCCATTGCGGACCTCTATTATTTTTAATATTTATTGATGATTTACCTAAACATTTGAGATTTGCTAGATGTTTAATGTATGCTGATGATGTTAAACTCTTTTATGGAATATCGAACACATCTGACTGCATGAATCTTCAAAGTGACCTTTCAGTTTTGAACAACTGGTGTCTTTCAAACAATTTAACCTTGAATATCAGTAAATGTTTTATAGTTTCATACACTAAATCTGCAAATAGTATTTTATTCAATTACTCATTGAATAACGACGTTTTTAATAGGAAAAAGGAAGTTAAAGGCTTGGAGGTTTTTTTTGACACTCAATTAAGTTTTAAATATCATTAGCATTATACTACATGAAAGTCATATTCCATGCTGGGATTTATTAAAAGACATACACAAATTTTTAAGGATCCTTTAACAATTAAATCATTATATGTTTCCTTGGTTCGTAGTATAATTGAATATTGTTATTGTTTGGAACCCATATTATATAGTAAATTCAGACCGAATTGAACGAATACAAAAACATATGAGTAAATATGCGCTTAAAAAGCTTTATTGGCCTGATGGTCTTCCAGCATATAAAGTTCGTCGTAAATTACTTGGCTTACAGTCCATAAAAGATAGAAGATCGGTTAGTTCTTTTTTATTTGTTTATAATATTTTTTCTAGTAAAGTTAATTGTGAGAACTGTCAAACCTCTTCCAAATTTATGAAGCCCCAAGGGATTTGAGGCGAACTCGAATGTGTGAAGAAAATCTTCACAGGACCAATTATGCTGACAATGAGCCAATAGTAAGATGCATACACTTATGCAACAGTCTTTCGCATATTTTAAATTTTAATGTGTCAGAACATGACTTTATATTAATCCAATTCACTATTTTTTATTAGCTTTAAATTAAAATATATGTATAGTCTGTAAGATTGTAAGAAATCATTAGACTGGAAATAAATAAATAAAATACTGTTTATCACAAGTTTTTGATTGACTTCGACTAATATGTGGTTATTAAGTTCATCTGTCGTATTTTGTTCATGGTTTTAAAATCAAAACCAACAAGTTTTAAGGAGTGGGCGATATTAGGGAAGTTTGATGCTCATTTAAAGGAAGTCTATATTTTTCAAGATATATGCAGTTTAGGTAATATACGTTCATGTTAGCAATATGGGGCTTCTGTGAAAACTATGGGGCGCCAGAAGAATTGTATCCAGCTTTGCCAGGATGTTATTAAGTTAGAAAAGCTTAAAGGTTTCAGTTTTAAACTTTTTTGTAAAATCTTTCTTTAGTTAATTTTTAATATTATGTTTTTCAGTTGCGGGCTAGCAAAAAAACATTATAAAAAAGTGGGGGACGACCAACCGAAGTGAAAACTTAAAGCTATGATAATCTTAAAGCTAGAAATAACAGAATTCACATATTTTTAATTTCCAAATCGTCGTTTCACATTTAGACGTATTGGAGTAGTATTTAGTTTGCGATCACTGAACATAGTCATAGACATAGCTTTTTCGCTGTCTTATTGGAGGTGATTTTTTGACGTACTTGCAAATGAAAGAATCTTTATGCTGCTTTGTAGGGATTTCGTAAAATGCACTGTGGAATTTTCTGATGTTCAAAGTTAACAGTTCATTGCGCTTCTATTGTTGCATTTTGGCATATCAGGCATATCTTTTGCTGAGACTACCCTCCTCAGTTATCCCCTTTGCCACCCTTCTGAAGGTCCCTATAAGAGAATACAAAAAATGTCGATTATAATTCATAACACTCGCGAATTGATCCCTAGAGTGGTAAAATCTATAAGCTATAAGTGGTGAAATAATCTATTATTTTTTCCCTTCAACATTTATTCTGAACACACCTAACCCCTGTATGTAACCCTTCTGGGGGCTCAATAAAAAAAAATAAATAAAAATTGTTGAGAGGGGTCAAATGTATGAGCAGGTGCTAATATTTTTTTCCTTTCCACCTTTCTGGGGTTCCCACACAAGAAACATAAAAACTCGATTATAGTTCATATCTCTCCCACATTGAGCCCTAAAGGGGTCAAATATATGACCTGGTCCTGATATTTTTTGCTCTTCAACATATATTCTGTACACACCTACTCCTATCTACCACCCTTCTGGGGGTCCCAATTCAAAAAACACAAAAACATTGCTGCCTTTTGCTTGCCTGGTAGCGGCATCAGAGACATGCAGGCATTAAGAGTGCAAATGCTTACAGTGATGACATTAACAGTGGTGACGATATAATATGGCTGACGTTGACATTGCTACCGTTAACAGTGCTAATTCATAACTTTTACCCCTACCAGAAAGTGCTCAAAATGCCGAAAGAAGTGTTCACTTAAAAGCAAAAATGCATTCTGCATTTATTATCCATAATCTGTATAGACATTCATAAAATAATATTTGCCATATTAACTATCTTAAATATGACTTTAATATGGTTTACTGATTTCAATTAATATGCATTTTGTAAAATGCATGGAAGCAACAAAGTGTTAAATGAAGAGCGAAAAGTTTATATTCAAAATTTTTATTAAAAAAAAGTGAAATATTCACATGAAAGCATTAGAGTTAACTTTAAAGAGTTAATAAAAAGAAAAAAATATATTTATTTCAAATTAAATATGCGTTCAATAGAAAAAGCTATCCCAATAAAGCTATTAATTGATTTATAAATACAAATTCCACGAAATTGACATTGAAAATATCAAATCTAATATACACAGAAAATACAATTAAATTCAGTCTTCAGAGAAGTCTATTACATGTAATGATATCAAATTCGCTGCTTCATGGAAAATCGAAAGTCACAAATTTTGCAATATGAGTTCTAAGAAGAAATCAATTTATTTATTATTAAGAACAATTTTCTATTTTCGTATAAATAAAGCATATAAAATCGCATTATTTTAATAACTGAATGAATTAAAAAAACTTACAATTCTATACGTAATACTTAGTAATACGTATATCAAAAATTTGTTAAAAAAATAATTTCTATAGAACTAAAATGAATTACTAACTGAAATTTTTAAATTTTTCTAACTCAAAAACACTCGGGCAATGCCGGATACCCTACAGCTAGTTGCTGATATAGTCAAAAAATTCTAACAATTATGCTGCCATTTATTTAAATATTCATATTAATTCCGTGTGGAATTTGTTGCTTTTTTACCGCAACTGCTTTATTTGTTACTAATTTTGCGCTACTTACTTTTAACTATACTACGTTTATTTTTTATATTTTGCTTGGTAGGTTCCGTTAAATCATTGCAGTGCAGTACTTGAAGTTTTTTGTTGTTGTTGCTTCTACCTTAAGCTTCTTTTTCACACAGTCTTATAGTTTTTTGTTGTTGTTGTTGTTGTTGTTGTTGTTGTTGTTGTTGTTGTTGTTCGTTTGCTGCTACTTTTTTCCTACTGCTGCTGCGTTTTTCTTTCTGGAGATAAAAAGATCGTAGTTTTTATCCCAGGGTTTAAAATCGTTGCGAGCAAATAGCACGTAATTTCATTCAATTACTTTAAGTAGCGCCGATGTTGTCGTTGGTGCAAATTTCATTCGAGATACTTTTTTTCCTAAAGTTTTTCTCAATGTTTGTTTGTGTTGCATTTTTTTTTTCCTCATGAACTTCCTGCTGCTTTCAGTGTTGCTTTGTGCAATTTGATAAAGTCATTTGGATTTTTCAGTGATATAATTTTGTTGACACGTAGCAACTTTTTCACTCTCTCTCTCTCTCTCTCTTTCTCTGTCTCTGTCTCTGTCTCCCGCTTTATTGCACATTCCCACGATTGCAAATTTCATTGCTAATTCAATTTGTTATGAATACGCAACGCAAAGTGGCGGGTCTTATGGTACAAGAAAGAATGGTTCTCCTAAATTATATTTGCTCATATTTTTATGCACCTGCTATAAAATTAAAGCTTAATTTGATGTTAGTTTCATTATTTTCTTTGCTTGTTTTGATTTATCTATAGAATTTTAGTAGCTGATTGCAAAGAGCTGATATCACGTACAGTCAAAGCAATTCATTTGTAAGCTAATTCTTACCCTTTCGACCTGTACATAACAAATCACCTGCACACGAATTTTCCGACATGTTGGCCACCCTTGACCGTTGGTTGGTTGGTTGAAAAATATTTAAATTTTTGGCAGATAAAATTAAAAAGGGTTTATTTTGACCAGCAGTTAAGCTGAACATGATTTTGACCAGCAATGGTTCAGCTTGGCAACTGTGCCAAGAGTTATGAGCATGCGATGGCAACCCTATGCTTGCTAAGCTAATATATAAGAATTACTTTTGCATAGTTTTAGGTACGAGTTAACTCTCGGCATCACGTTCTGGGCCAGAGCGTAAAAAACATTAAAGTTTTTTTTTTGCGATTTGAACGCGTTTATATTGCGGATAAAATTAATAGCTGTGGCGGCAAAAGGTTGCATATGCACCAGCACTAGCACCATTCTAACCAATTTAAACACAGCTAAAAAGTATGCAAACAAACCACTGCGTTCTAGCACATTTATTTGTTGTAATTCTGGTGCTTGTTCTCATGAGAGATGATATCAATTTCAGCAAATAATAAAAAACAAAAATTATGGCACGATTAAAATTATGGCATTAAACTCAGAAAAATATTTTCAAATTATTTAAATTGATAAGGAATTTAATGTCGATCTTAGCGAAAATATAAAATTTTTGTAATAAAAAAAAATTTTGCTCTTAGGAATTAATATTTAAAAATTTGTGATAATAGATTTTCCATGAAGCAGCGAATACAATATCATATTATTTTAAAGAATTCTGTGAATATTCATTTTAATTGTATTTTCTGTGTATATTATGTTTGATTCTTTCAATGTCAATTTCGTGGAAATGAAAAAAAAATGAAAGGAAATTAATGACTGTATTGGAATCCGTTGTGTGATGGAGCGATGATAATATTTTTGGGATAATTATAGACAAAAAAAAAGCATTGAAATAATCGTAATAAGAAAAAAGAAGAATTTGTATGCAAAAAAGGTGCACGATATTATTTTAAATTTTATTATTATATTCTTTTGTTACTTTTTAATGAAAAAATATACAGCCTGCGTTTTTTGCTTGTGCGTCAATGGCTTCCTTAACTCATATAACAATAATATGTCTCAATGAATCACAAGTGCTAAAAAATCATTTAATGCCTTTCATTGGGTAAAATATAAAAATTTAATAACATGTACATTTTTTTTTTTTTTTTTGCAAACAAGCTTGCGACATAATGTTTCAGCATAATTCAAGAATGCTGAATTTAATGGCGTTAATCAGTTTTTAATACTTTTGCCTATTTTCGAGATATTCAAGTTTCAAGGTCAGGCACGTGGTAATCCAGTTCTTGTTAGAAAAACTTCTTTTTTGTTAGTCTTAGCGGCTTCATGTCTGCAGGCACAACATTAACAATTAACACTTAGGGTTATTAACAAAACTAAATCTTTAGGGTAAAAATTTACCCCATAATTAAAAAAAAGGCGGTGTTTCATAAAAAAGCTTTCTTTAAACAAAAAAGTGAAACTCTTTTAAGTAATTGATTTCCCCTAATAAAAAAGCGATAAAGTTCCTAAAAATGCCCAAAAATGTATTAAAATTAAGTTTTTCATATATGTTTTTTTTTGTATTTATTTTTTCCATATTCATTTTTATTAGTTCAGTTTGTTAAAGGTTAGCTATATAGAAAATCCATGATATACACTCTAAACGATTTCTGTTGAATTTTACAACGATAATCTAAGTGTCTAAATTTACACATGCACATTCTAAAACATTTTTTGTTGAATAATACACAAAAAATGTTTAACGATTTACACACTGATGTGTAAAAATTGAAACTCACTTATGTTTATTTTTCAACAAAAAAAGTGTAAATGTATACATGTGTAAATTTAGATTGCCTCATTTAGAAAAACGTTGCCGACAATTTGTAGTAAAGAAGTAGTTATATCAGGGCCGTACCTATAGCTAGAGAAATTTTGCTTCTAGAACTAAAAATTTTTTTCAAAATTATAAAACGGTAAAATTATAATAAAAATAAAAACTTTCAGGGGGGGAGGGGGTCTTGTAGTTAAATTTTTTTCTAAAATTATTTGAAGAGGTTATTTTGGGTATTTTTAAACATAACAAAAAAATTTTTTTTTTAAAATGGTTTCGACGTTACGTTTTGCTTCAAATAGGCAAATTAGTGATAAATATGCTTTCCCGAACGTCGACAAATTTTTTTATGATTTTGAGATGAGTTTAATAGACATAATTTTTGTTGAATGTTCACAAAAATAATTTAAAAAAAAAAATTAGTTCAAAATATTTGTTAGTCCTGCGACTAACATCCTGCGTTCGCTAGGTACGGCCCTGATTTATATATTTTTTTAAATTTCTTCTTTTTTACACAAATCGTCTAGAAAATATTTGAAGCAAGCTGAAAATCTAAAAGTATTTTAATTAAATCAAAATTCACAACATCTAGATCGACTGTAGCAGAGGTAAGCCCAAAACCTTATTTAGTTGGATCAAAATGGTACACATGGCAAAATAATATGACAAATAATACACATGACAAATAATACAAATAATACTCATCTTGTCTATTTTTTAGTCATTAAATCATTATTAGGATTTCAAATGCATTTGGCATTACAAATTTTTGTGTGCACATCTTTTTTAAAAACAAAAATTCTTTGCCATATTTTTAATTTTTACACATTTTTAGCTCAACATTACACATTTTTATGTAGTATACAATCTTTTTTTGGTGTATAACAGGTCATTCAATAAGTCCGTAGGATAAGTAAGAAAAAAACAAAAGTTGTGATAAAACTTGATTATATTATTCAACATAGTTGCCTTCGAGAGCGATACAACGATTATAGCGATTTTCCAACTTTGCGACACCACATTTATAGTACAATTTCTCTTTTTTGTCAAAATAGGCCTTAGTTTCAGCGATTTCTTCATCATTGGACTTGCATCCAGCAAGTATTCTCTTGAGATCTGAAAACAGGAAAAAGTTGCTGGGAGCTAAATCTGGAGAATACGGCAGGTGGGTAAGCAATTCGAAGCGCAATTCATTAAATTTTGCCATCGTTTTCATCGATTTGTGACACGGTGCATTGTCTTGGTGAAACAACACTTTTTTCTTTTGCAAATGTGGCCGTTTCTTGGCGATTTTAGTCTTCAATCGATCCAAAAGTGCACAGTAATAGTCGCTATTGATGGTGATTCCTTTTTGGAGATAGCCGATGAATATTATTCCTTTCGCATCCCAAAATACAGACGCCATTACCTTACAAGCCGACTGTTGGGTCTTTACTCGTTTTGGATTCGGTTCGTCGACTGCTGCTCACTCAGCAGACTATCTTTTGGATTCTGGTGTGTAATAGTAAAGCCATGTTTCATTCCTTGTCACATATCGACGATAGAATTCAATTTTATTGCGGTTTAACAGTGCCAAACACTCTTCTGAAGCATCAGTTCGTTGTTGTTTTTGGTCGACTGTGAGCTCACGCGGCACCCAGTTCGCACAGAGCTTTCGCATACCCAAATGTTCGTGTAAAATGGTGAAAATACTACCATCTGGTATCTTTACAATGTCAATCTCTACAATTTGGATCGTTCATAACCAATTTGTGGATTTTTTTGATGTTTTGTGGAATAACAGTCTGATTTGGACGTCCACTGCGCTCTGCATCATTTGCGCTGGTACGACCACGTTTAAATTCAGCAATCCACTTTTCTATCATTTGTCTCGGTGGAGCAGAGCCCGGATAATGTTTATCAAGCCATTGTTTGGTTTCAACTGTATTTTTTTCATCAAAAAGCAATGCTTTATCAGAACTCGAAATTCACTTTTTTCCATTTTTTTTTTTGTTTTTAATAACAATAGTTGCACACAAAATGCTATAATTCACGAATCAATTTTCAGATTGTTGTCAAATCTTTACACGTATCGTTTAAAGGTTGGTACTAAATAAAAATCATATGGAAAAATCTAGTAATGCCATCTATGTGCCATCCTATGGACTTTTTGAACGTTATGTTATTTGAACTTTGCATTCCTTTTTACTTAAGAATAAACAATTATTGTTTTTTTTTAGGCAACAACAGAAAATTCAACAAAAAATTACAGTCATTTTGATAGGAAATTTTGACAGCAAATAATTTAGAGTGTAGAAGTATTAAAACTCGAGGTTTCGCTGCGATATTTTCAATTTGACCACTGGTTACAGGCAACTATGTCAAAAAGCTTAAAAGTAAAAAAGGTAACTAGATGCTCCTTTTTGATACTTTTGGGGTAATTTTGGGGACCCATAAAATTGGTTACTTTGGTTTAATTTGTACTTTTCATTACTATTTTAGGGGATTATTATTGCTTAGAAACATTAATTCTTTGTTTAAACAAAGCTTGTAAACGAAGCACCGCCTTTTTTTAATTATAAGGTCAATTATGAAACTAAAGCTTTAGTTTTGAGCGCTAAACTGTTCAAGAAAATTATTTCCGAGGTAATTTTTAATATTTTGCCTGAAGACATGAAGCCGCTAAGGCAAACAAAAAATACATTTTTCTAACAATAGCTGTATTAACACGTACTTGACATTGAAACTCGAATTTCTCGAAAATGGGCCGAATAAATTCAGCGCTCTAAATATATTATAGTATATTGCAAGCTTGTTGTAATAATAATAATGTGTCGCAAGATTGTTTGACTTTTAGACATGCACAGTGTGTTTATTTTGCTATTAAAAACAAAGCTTTATGAATATACTCGTAAGAGGTAATTTTTTAGCCTTTTGTTTTTTGAAGTTATTGTTTTGAAAAAGTTCATAGTGATTCGTGACATGTACTTAATTACTTACTTACTTAGGTGGCGCTAAGTAAGCCGATTTTGGCCTGTTATAATAATTTACGCCAGCTATTTCTATTTTGCGCTTACTGCCACCAGTTGGAAGCTCCAAGTTTCGTCAGATTCGAACTACTCAGTCCTTCCAACGGAGATGAGGTCGTCCTCTTCTGCGTAGACCGCCGCTATGTACCGAATCAAATATTTTCTTCGCTGAAGCGTCGTCTTTCAACCGCTCAACATGACCTATCCAGCGAAGCTGCTCGATTTTTATGCACTTTACTATATCGTTGTCGGCGTAAAGCTCATACAGCTCATCGTTCCATCGTATTCGGTACTCGCCATTGACGCAGATTAGTCCGTAAATCTTACGAAGGATCTTTCTCTCGAACGCTCTAGGTTTGTGCAGCATATAAAAGGAACTTTTGTTGAACTTTTGATGAACTTTTGATGAACTTTTGTTCATCGAAAGAGGGCTCTGTTTCTCAATTGTCTACTCAGCCCAAAGTAGCACCTGTTGGCAAGAGTTATCCTTCGTTTTATCTCTCTACTGATATCGTTGGTAGAGTTAATGCTAGATCCGAGTTGTCAAAAGTGACGTGGGTGCCAAGGCGCTGGGACTGTTTGTTTGTTTACACCAGATATTTCGTCTTATCTGCGTCTTGTTTTCGTCTTGTGCCGCTTTGCCTCTGATCAGCAGTTCGAATGAGAGTACACTGAGATTTCAATAGTTTCTTAGATTTCTATATATATTCGGCATATAAGCTAGTGAATGCATTTTAACAGAGCTTCGCCTCCGCTCTTAAACAGCTTTGTGGGTAGACCATCGGCTCCCGCGACTTTGTAGTTCTTAAGCCGTATCATAGCTCTCAAACTTCATTATAGTCGGGTAGAGGAACTTCTACGCTGTTTTCAACGCAGTTTCGATGTTTGGGGTTTCCGGGATATCATCCCTATTGGCGGGATTGTTGTCATATCGTAATTCAGAAGACGAGAGAAGGTTTCCCTCCATAACGTCAGTGTACTCTGGATATATGTCACTAGATTCCCAATTTTATCCTTGCAGTAAGAGGCCCCGATTTTTTTTGGGCGTCGTTTCTATTTTTGGAAATTTTTGGCCGTCATTCCAAATTAAAAAAATTAAAAATTTTGGCGAAATTAAATTAGTTAAAATTGTGCACAATTACACTGACAGGAAAGTCCTCATAAGACGCAGTCACGGTGTCCATATGTTTCATTAATTTTATTAATTTATTTTTATTTGAAAAAAATGTTCTATACCTCTAAAAAACACCCTCATAAAAAGTTCAAAATTGAAGACGTATAGCCCGAGTATTCATGAAGAAAAAAAATGATGTCTCATGGAGATTAGTTATACAATTAGTTGATTGGCTTAAGTCTACTTAAATGAATCTGCTGAATTTCAAGGAGCTGCTTGTGCCACAGGGGGGATAGTGGCCTTTTTTTCAATTCCATCATAATCTACAAAAAAAATGCTACCTTGTACGCATGATACCATTATAATTCTGCCATGCCTTGTACTAAGCAACTTTTTGAAATTCGAGCGTATTGAATATTGTAGCTCGGACCGCAAATATTTGTATCGATAAAGTAGTTTACCGAAACACTAACTGAATATTATTGTAGTTAAATTGATATTTTTCCGCACACACTTATTTTGCTTCAAAATATATGTGTCGAAAATTCATTGATTCTGACGCCGTATTTGATCAAAAAAGCAGGCCAAAATTCCAATTCCTAAAAATGAATACTATGTTACATTGGTAATTTCTTTGGTTAGAGTACTTATTGAGCCTCAAAGCATCGTAAATTGATTTTTGGGTGAAACCGTGAAAATATTAGTATAGATCGTATTTAAAAAACAACGGCATAGTTTAAATCAGTGTTATTTTATTATATAGTTATTGTGGTATAACACTTTAGTTGGTTTAGTTGGTTGGTCTTAATTTGTGTTTTTTTTTTTATTTTCTTTAAAGCATTTCCGCGCATTTTCGCGCAACAATTGTGCCTTTTCATGAAAGAGTGATTTCACATATATGAAAAAATCCATCACAGAAAACCACAACATTTTTTTAATTAGTATTTTAGTAATGTCATCCTGACATAAAAATATTCAGCTCCTTGTAATAAGACTCTGAATTTTCTTAATTTTTTCAACTTTAGGCTATTCAGGGCTAAGAATTGTTTCGCGAAAATAAATTTACGGGCTCGCAAAAAAATCTGCAGAGAAGTATTTTGCACAAAAAATTGGATTTTGTTGAAAATGTGTTGATTTCGCAAGCTGCGTTTCCTAAAGAAGGAGAACAAATTTTTTAGAGATCATTAGCCTATATTAAATTTAAATTGAATACACTATGACATGCTGCGCATAATATAGAGAAAAATTTTCTAAATTAAAATTAAAAATGGCTTCAGGTTGCTTTTGAAATACCTACTTACATTTTTGGTTGTATCGGCTAAACTTCGCACGAAAGTTCTCAAGAGAACAGTTAGATGTTATTAATTACCTTTTGCTCTTTTCAAATCCGTTGGTAAAAAACTTGCAACCAAAACAAAAAAGTACGAAACAACCTTTAGCCAGGAATGGATAAATATGCTGCTACCGGAGGATGTCGGTACAAGCGGATATAATTAGGTCTTTCACCTAACCTATTGGTGTTTTGCATACAAACGTGAAATACGACAGAAAAGTTAAGATACCACCTTGTTGTCTATGTTTTTTTGAAGTTGGATCTTTGAGGCATTTCTGAATGGCATGTGTATACAATAGGAAAACACAGGGTGCTCACAAATAATTAACAATTTTGTGCTATTTGAATATAATATGTTGATATACGACAAATTGTGGAAAACCTTACTGTGTTGTTGAAGGAGTCTTATGCAGAAAATCTACCTGAAATTGATGGCTGCGATGTACTTGAGGATGATGAAACTGAGTCGTATTCTGATGACGAAGACTAATACTTTTAATATGATTTAACTTTACTTTACATAGCTATATTTGAATTTTAATGTGTTTCTTCGTAAATTAACATTATATCAATACAATTCTTCTTGCATATTGATAAAAAAACTGTTTTTTTAGATAATTTTGATTAGAATTATACATATTAAGAGCATTTACGTCAAAATATATGAAGAAATAATTTTGGCAAGCTTTTTGGGTCAAATATCCTAAGTGCACCGCCAAGTTGTAGTAGAACTTGAAGCGCTTCATTCTTCATTGTTTGTAATACAACATTGATCAATATCAAGCCGCAAACTTCCTTCTGCGAAGTATTTTATGATGTAAATAAAATTATTTCGTCTCTTTTCAGAGAAATAATCGCCAAAATATCCAAAAAAAAAGAGAAAATAATATGGCGTCCGCCAATTAATCGTGATTCTCCAAAGCAAAATTTCTCTCAAGCGGCCATTTTGGAGAAATATCGCCATAACTGGCAAGAATGCGCACAGGTGTGACGTTTTTTCATATGTAATAAAATGGCTAACCAAAGTGAGCACAAATGACAATGGCATTGCCAGATCTTTCCAATTTATGACCTTTTAAGCAATGTCGGAAAATGGAACAAAATTTATTGGAACCAGTATCCTAATATACAAAAGGCAAGCACATTGGTCTTCACCCAATACCGCTCAAACTGCAATTATTGTTTTTTCAATCAGCCTGAAAGTATGCACAGATACGTATCAGTGACATTCTTGCCTTTTATGCATATGCATACTTTCAGGCTGAACATTTTTCAGAACAGTGTGTTGTAAAAGCACTGTAATAATAGCAAAAAGCAATTACAGTTTAGCGTTAATGCTTCCAACACGTGGTTTGACGAGCTTTTATACTAGTTATTTATATTTTTTAAGCGGATTATACAATATGTTTCCATATAAAATTTCTATATAAAATAACAACAAACATTTTAAAAATATATACCTTTATTGTTATATAAAATACATATATGATTATCTTTATACCCAACGCGTACTGCGTAAGAGGTATATTAACTTTGTCATTCCGCTTGTAACGCCAATGAGAAGGAGTGGCAGGTATAGAAAAGTAAATATATTTTTTATCAGCATCACCTTCTGAGTCGATTTCCATGTGTATGTCTGTCCGTCTGTCCGTCTGTACGTCTGTGATCACGATTACAGCCGTAATTTTAAAGTTATCGCGATGAATATAAGCTTCATTTTATGGATGGATGGAGATCTAGTTCGAGAATGATCCAAATCGGATGAAAACCATGCTTACCTCCCACACAAAGTGACTTTATTTTTACTATAAAATCTCTTAAAAATCCACATAAATTAATGAACTGCCTTGAAATTTTGCAAATAAGCTTTTATCTTCAATATAAATTCTGACAATGAAATTTGAGAAAAATCGGATAGAAACCACGCCTACCTCCCATACAAAGTGGCTTTACATTTACTGTAAAATCTCTCATACAAGCGGCCCCTGTGTGCGACGTGCAAAAATTTGCAAAAAATATAAAAACGGAATCGTCAAAATCAGTTTTTACACAAAGGCATTCTATTTGACATGGAATCACCGATATGTATGTGCATAATTCTATGCAAGAAAGACAGACTATAAAAGACAAAGTGGAAAAAAGTCTGTTTCCCTCTGCTCTTCTCTAGCCTATGAAGGTTATAGGCTAAAAAATAGAGTTGCTATCTAATTTTTTTTTTGCTTTTACGAATTCGGTGGGCGAACACTAAGTAAAATGGGTAACATTCCGTTGTCAGAATTTCAAAAATTATGTAATTTTTTTACCATGGGCTTACCACCTAAATTTTTAAATTTTACGAATTCGTATTTTTCGTATTTTCCCATAGGGCCGAAATTTAAATTTTATTATTTTTACGAATTCGGTGCTTGGAGAATACTAGCTAAAAATTGGTCACTGAATCTGAATCCATTGTCATAATTTCAAAATTTATGGTATTTTTACTATAGGGCTGCCACCGAAATTTTAAAATTTTTACGAATTCGGTCTAGGTAATTTTTTTCCTTAGAGATGCCATCTAAAGTACTACGTAAAAATGAATCGCTAAATCCGAACCCGTTATTTGAGCCTAAAATGATGTAGTTCTCTTACCATAGGAATGCCAGCTAAATTTTTTTAATATTATGAATTCAGCAAACACAACGTAAAAATGCGTCTGTAATTTTTTTCATAGAGTTACCATATAATTTTTTATTTTTTTTTTTTTTGAACTCGCTAGTAAGAGATAAGATATTTAAATTGTGTACAATTTTTAAAAAAAGCTACAGTTCATACCCAGCGGGAAAAAGAGCGCTTAAGAAGACATCCTGCAGAGCTGTTCTGGTAGGCATGCAAGTGCTTGCATCCTCCTTGTCAAACGTGCTTCTTTTCACACTGGCATGTCCTAGGAAGGAAGCAGTTCGAAGCTGATTTCAAAAAAGAGAGGGAGAGAGAGCGGACAAAATTATATTGAGCGGTGGAGTGAGCAGGGGATGCCCAACATTGTGTCATGGTAGAATAAGACAAGGTAGTGTTAGTAGTTAAAATTCCGCACCTGTGCTGGGTACCGCACCTGTCCAAACCAGGTTTTTGCGAATAAAAGCAAAACAAATAAAAAAATTTGCAAATTATAATATTCTATGTGTTTGACAGCTGCGGTACCCAACGCTCCGAGACGACACTACCTTGTTAAATATACCTTGCATTGTGTAATGCACTGGTAGAATTATAAGGTAGGCTCAAGTTGGAGCAAAAAGGAAGCTGTATATCAAAATCGGCTAGTTGAATATTAGTTTTCTTATTGCTGTTATGGTCTTTTTCATTTGACATTTAGCGTTCTCACAGCTTTGTTGTTGCAAAACTTGTTGTAAGGAGCGGGAGGTAAAGCAATGAGTGATATACGCTCTCTCTCAATAGCCAACATTTGAACAGTTGTGTATTCACTCTTTTACTATACTATAAACTAAGCGGCACTAGCAACAAAGGCTTATTCAGCTTAATATATTTATTTGATTAATTATAATAAGGAGAGCATAAAATCACTAAAGTAATTTATTTGTATTTATTCAATTCAGAAAAAATCAAAATCAAGAATATCTGAAGCATTGTAGTTATCAACAACTATATGATTCAGCTTAATATGTAAATTATTCCCTGTAAGTGGCTATACATTCCAATTCTAACCACCCTTTACACGGAAAAAATTAAGCCGCACGAATTGATCAAAAATAACTAATTTTTACAGAATTTTTTGGAAATCAAAAAAATCTGTTATTATCTGTAATATGCACAATATGTTAAACTAAAAAATTTACCAAATACTATATATGGTTATGTTTACGGTGGCAAACAGTAAAAACAAACAGTTTTTTCCAGATAAAACTATACTTCTGTATAGTAAAACTATACTATACTTGTGTACTTAATGATAAAGAGAGATTTAATTGTAAAATTTGTAATGTCATTGTTATTGCAAATAAATAAATTATTGTATTATTATCCTCAGCAAATTTCGCATGCCAGTCATATGCACTTCCACAGAGTCATTGCTCTCATTAAAAAATTTAAATCAAGATGTGTTTATGAATTTTGTAACAGTTCACTGGAGCCTAAATTTGTATTTCGTACACTGTAATAAACGAAAACTGTTCTCAACAAAATATCGCAGAAATTCCACGTATTTTTACTGTGTCATCTTTTTAAGTTTTCTTTTGAGAATTTCTACAGTTCCTGATAGTTAAGTAAAATTATTAAATTACTGAAACAAACAGTCATTTTTATCTAAGATTTCGAATAGTTTGTGAAGTTGAAATAGTATTCTCAACAGCTAATTTTTTCCGTGTCATACCTTTTTTCCGCCTTATGCATCCTTAAAAATTTGTTTGTGCTCTTAGTTTGAGGTTGACCTCAATTTTTTGGTATCCAGAAATTCAAACAAGCGTGCATGTCACACCTGTATCAATTTGAAATCTTAAAAATGAATTGTTTCTAATGAAATTTCCAAACATTTTCTCTAAACTAGTGACATAACTTGGCAAAACTTTTTAAGTTTTGTCGATTGCCGCTAAGCCAGTTGTTTCGATTTCTTTTGTATATTTTTTTATTTTGTATGCTGTTTATTTTGACTGTGAAAACGGTGTTTGGCTTGACCCTTATTAATAACAGATAAACGATTTGCTACGACTAGATTTTTGCATTCTAAAGACTTTCATCTGAAAATGATTTTGAGTTTTGCTTTTTAATTTTTGATTATGGACTTTTAACAGAATTGCTTTATTATCTGCTGATTTTCTAGAATACCTGAGCCATGAACTAATTCTTGATTAGCATTTTATAATTTAAAAAAAAACTTTTCATTTTCGCAAGTGTACCGTGTGACCATTGGACCTCGTTTGTTGTTAGGTATTTCAAGTTTGGTCGATTCCTACTGCAAGCACATTTCGCAGCATTTAGTTGAGTGTTGGTCGCCGCGCATACGAAATATAGTTGCATCAACATGATGCTGGAAATGATGATGAGCACAGTGATGATAATATTGCCGCCATTGTTGGTATTCGAGATGAGTAGTAGTGTGCGTGTATGATGTGGCAACGCTGACTAATGTTGTCATGCTCAAAATAATTTAATAAATGGCTTGGAAGCTGATGCGATGCAGTGCTATGCGATGAAATGAAATTAGCAGCAGCATCGGCTGGCAATGTGGCAGGTTGTTGCAATGTATAATCAGAAACGGAGTAGGATAGTGTAGGTCAGGATGGGACAATGTCCGGCATGTTGCTACATTTGACTAGAAATCATAAAATTTTTTGACCGGAAGCTCGGCTAGCGCAACATTTTTAAATAGTTTTAGCCACTGAAAGAGCATAGAGCTCGCTGATTCAGCACACGGGATGTAGTTGACAAGGTTAACTATGTGTGCGAGAACACACACTTACACAAACACCTATAGAGTAATAGTCGTTATATTTATGAACGCTGTCTCGTACTTAAACTTTATACCATTAAAACCACTTCTGTATGTATGCGAATTTGCGTGTGTTTGTATCTCCTTGTCTCATTGTCCATTTTTAATCGTTCGGATGCAAACAATTTTGTGAAAATTTTATTGTTTTGTCGTAATTTTGCATAATTGCAGGAAAAAGTTTATAAAATAATTTATGATTCAGGTAGGTAAAAATATTATGAATGACTGAGCTTGTGTGCGTTTAAGAGTTCAGTCATGTGTCCATGCATAAATATTATTTTCCGTTCTTGGCGGATGTAGATTTAAATGATTTTTTTTGTTATCCGCGTTGATTAACCTTTTTTTTATGAAATATTCACAAAATCGAGTGCTGCTGAATATTGAAAATTTTAAATTAAAAAGCACTATATTTAATTATTTTATGCACAAAAAATTAACACACTCAATACGCTCAACGTTAATTTTTATAATAAAATAAAATAAAAGAAAACAAAACCTGATAATTAAACAGCGAATTTAAAATTCAATGAACTAAGAGTTAAGCTCACAATAAAAACTTGTAACAAATATATCACTGAGTAGCAGAGGCTGATCTGGGAAAAAATCTTGGGGGGAGGGTAAAATTCTATTTAGAATTCGTCTAAAAAATCGTGTAAAACAATCGAATAATAATTCGTCTGATTCTCCCTCTAAAAAGACAAATTAAAGTTCGCCAATTGAGTCGAATCGAGTAGAAAATTCGACTCGCGGACGGTGATAGCGGCAGTAATTAGACGATTTGTCTTAGACGAATTTTCCGTAGACGCATATATCCCCATTTATTTGTTTCTTCCTTTGGAGTATTATGTGTATATTCTATAATATTATATATCATGTGGAAAAGATATTTAAAATTTTAGAACTTTAACCGTAGGACACATAACCAAAAAATACCACGCAAACGCATAACCGGGTACATTTGTACCCCATACTAGTTTTTTAAGTTTTACAGTTGTACTACACATATATGCGCATAAATAAATATAAATATATATATGTATATATATATATATAAATGGAGACATTTAATGGGCGTAGATACGTAGATTATGAGGGGGAAGGGGCTTTGCCCCCGGACATGAGATATATAAAATATTTTGAAAATATGAGAAAAATCTTACCAGTTATTATTGGTTGATTTTTGAATTTTATATCGTAAGTAGGCTGTGCAATGCCTTTGCAAATTTCAAATTCTTTTGAATTTTATATCATTTGCTGAGTAGGCTATGTTTCCTTTTATAAATTTGCATTTTAAATAAAAAAATATGTTTGTGGGTCTTGTCAGACACTTCGACTGCCAATGTGGCATAAGGAACATCTACGTAACGTGTAAAGTTAATAATTTAAAAGAAATGGCTTCAAAATTCAATGAAAATCTGTCTTGCAGGGCTTATAAAAGGTAACAGAACATAGAATAGGGAAATATTCAAGAAAATTTTAATTTATTTATAATTTTGTTTTCTTTTGCAGATTGAGTGAGGTACAGAAAGAGGCATATATTCAGTCAATTTTGGACAACGATGTGGATGATGGAGAAGACTCTGTATTTGAGGACGAAGAAAATCAGGAGCTCAATTTAAGGGATGTCGAAATGTCTGATGTGGAAGAGCTTCCTGAAAATGCAGAACTAGAAGAAGTAGCCTTTGCAGATAATGAATCTTACGACGAAGAAGAAGAGGATGAAGAAGCAGCACCGATCAATTTAGGAGCCGATAAATTCGTGGCGCGTGACGATACTGAATGGAGTGCCCTACCAAATTTAGCTATTCAAACATTGAGGCAGAATATTTTGCGACAACGTTGTGGTCCATCGAGAAACACCGAAATGATGTCCATCGAACAAACGTTCAAATGTTTTATGAGTTCAGAGATGGTGGACATTATTATGCGTTACACCAATAAAAAAGCACAAAATACTTATAACGCATGGAACGCAAGTCACCCCAACGCAACTCCAAAGATATGGAACGAAGTGACGGTAGCAGAGTTATATGCATTTTTTGGAATGCTGATTATGGCAGGCGCAAACCGCAGCAATAATGAAAGCGTTCGGGATTTGTGGGCCGCAAGAAGTTTCCCTTTGTATTGCGCAGTAATGGGCCATAACCGCTTTTGTGCACTGTTGCGCTTCATACGGTTTGACAATGCAGACACTCGGGCTACACGCATACAAACCGATAAAGCTGCACCGATAAGGGACATATGGACCATGATGAACTCCAATCTTGCTTCATACTACAAGTGAAAATTTGACCATTGATGAACACATTTTTCCTTATCGTGGCCGCACTCGTTTCACGCAGTATATCCCATCAAAACCTGCAAAATATGGGATGTAGGTTTGGTGGATTTGCGACGCCATGAATTCTTTTCCACTGCATGGTCAGATATATACCGGCCAAGCTGAAACTGGAAGAGAAGTAAGACAAGGCGAACGAGTGGTGAAGGATCTGGCTGTCAAGTACAGAGGAACCGGCCGAAATATAACAATGGACAATTTTTTTATGACATTGCCGCTAGCAGAGCATTTGCTGTCCTGGAACTTAACACTAGTTGGAGCGCTCAGGAAAAATAAAACTTATATTCCGGCAGAAATAAAGGCACACAAAGCCAGACAAATAAATTCAACGTTGTTTGGTTTCCGGAAAAATGTAACAATTTGTTCGTATGTTCCTCGCAAGAACAAAGCTGTGGTGCTGCTTTCATCGATGCACGATGATGGCGAGATAGGTGAGAGTGGCAAACCTGAAATTATCGAGTTTTATAATAAAACCAAAGGTGGAGTTGACATTATGGACCAGTTATTTTCAGAGTACACTACAAAGCGAGCGACAAAACGTTGGCCTCTATCACTATTTTTCAACATCTTGGATATTACGGCCTTGGCTGCATGTAAATTGTACTACATGAACAACGACATGATACCGTATTCTTCCAATAGGCGAAAGCTTTTCCTTCGGAAGTTGGCTGAAGAAATGTGCATGCCTTTGATTGAGGAACGTGCACGTAATCATCAAATCACTCGACACTTCACGACGAAAATAGCGATTGAAAGTTATCTTAACCAACCACTTGAAACTATTTGCGACAGCGTTCCATCAACATCAGCTGCAGCACGTCCGAGAAAGCAAGTAACAGGATCTTGCTACTTATGCTACATGCAAGAAAAAAAATTACGAAGGAAAACGCGAAAATCATGCAGCACCTGCAAAAAACCAATGTGCCTGGAACACTCGGTGACTAATTGTTTCTGCATCCTTTGTGACCGGAATAATTAGTATATTTAATATCAAAATTTTTATTATTATATTATTTTTATACTTTTATAATATACATAAGACATATTTCTCAACGTATTTCTAAGAGTTTTTAATAAAAATTTCACTATACCTATGAATATCTTGTCATTCGTTCTTTTTTTCATAGAGGGTACACGGGTACCCTGGTTATGCGTTTGCGTAGGTGTTGACTTTGGGAGCTTATAGCTCTGTATCCACTGAACCGATTTTTAAAAGACGCCACTGAAACGACGCAGAAAACTTCAATTTTGGAGAACCGAAGTTTCAATGCTGTACTAGTAGTGGTTATTCAGCTGCAGTTATTTCAAGTCGCTAGTGGGTACTCGGGTACCCGGTTATATGTCCTAGGGTATATGTTCTAGGCTATAGAAACCATTACATTTTCAATTATGTGTTATAGAAAAAGCATAGTCTTTTCTTAATTCGAAAAAACTAAATGAAATTTAAAATGAACATTTATCGTAATTAATATGTCTGGAAAAGGAAACGAACATTTCAAAAAGTGTAATGGTGATTAATTTAGTAAAGAAATTAAAAATAATAGAACAAATAATAGAACATCTATTTTGTGGCATGGTGTAAAAATTGTCTGTCTTTTGCCGCATTTTTCTGATTTATTTACTCAACGAGTTGAGTGGTTACAGTTACAAATTTGCCACTTTTTAATTAGTGTGCTTTTATAACAAATTAAATAAATAACGCAAAATAAAACGAGAAAACACAATTTGTTCACTATTTGATTAGTTTTAAAAGAATTGTTTTCACATAAAATTTATCATATCGCACGAAACGCGCTCAGCAGGCACATAAAGACTCATAAATTAATATCTATTGTCTGACCGAAATCAACCGAAACCAAATATTCGGTCGAACACTAGCAATCATTACTCTTTTTGACATTTGGTTCGTAAGAAATCTAGGCACTTAAAGAACGTTTAAAGAGGTCAATAAGCAATCGATTCGAAAACATAAAAACGCATTCTGAACTTCCACACGCAGAGAAAAAAAAAACGTTTATTGCCAATTTGCAGTACAGGAACTTCGTTTATCGTGCTTGAAAACGTTTTTTGCAAACGTTTTAACAGTTACGAGAAACGAAAAAAAGTTGCGGAAAACGGGTTATTTAGTTGAAGGAAAATAATTTCGTTTCTTATAAGCGCGTGAAATTTTTTAATTGCCGCAAATAAAGAATTTGTTTGTTGCATTTCTATTTCTATTCAATTTCTATTTTAAATCAATTTATTTTCTAATAAAACCAAACAAAAAAACGAAAAACAAATTTGTGTCAGCTGGGTACGCGAACCTAGGCTGTTTCGCATACAATTCAAGCACCTTAAACACTATGCCACGGCCACCACAAAAATCTGGTGGAAACTTTTCGTTTTTGTCAGGCTTCTGTCGAACTTCTGTCCATGACAAATGTTTAACTTTTGGAGCAACAATGGAGCAACAAAGACACCAAGTCATGCATCTCTTTTGCTCCAATGTGTTTTTCGGCTCGGCTCAGCAATAAGCGTTCTCTATGGTCGCAACCTTAGGTTAGATACTGAGAGGCGACTACCTTGTATAAATAACTTCGCTAAAGTTCTAGCCTACCAACAAAATACACATGCAAAAACAATTCTTAGCTTCCGCACACAGTACCGATGCTATCAACATCAGCATCGTCCAATGAGGATTGTTTTTTTATTGCGTTTGCATGCATTTGTTTTTGTTTAACCGTTAATCGAGCCTTGTATCATATATGATACATTTAGTTTTTTATATTATCATAACTGTTTAAATAAAAAAGTTAGGAACCTAATTTTTTGTGACTTTGTTTATTTTCTCATTGCCGTTATTTGAAGTCATATTTTGAAAAAAAATTTAAGCAGGCCATGAGAAATTCAAAAACTTCATAATTCGAGCTATGTATCTTATATGATACATATGGCAGTTCAAACGTTTTCTGCAGCGGAGCAGGTGATTTACGGCGCGATTTTTGATATCTTTTGTGTTTTTATTTGTTGGTGCCCTTTTTTTTCTAATATTAATATTTAACATATTCAAAATAATGGCGCGTCCACGGTGTTTGACTTTGGAGGAACTAGTGAATGAAGTTATGAATGAGAGTGAAGAGGATGAGAGTGCACAGGATGAAGATGGTTCTGATCCTGAAACTGAAATAGAAAGCAGTTCTTCTGAAAGCTGTTTATCTGTACTGGATGATATTATTGGCAGTAGTTCAGGTCATGATCCCACATATGTTGCAAAAGATGGTACTTTTTGGAGTAGCGAGCCTTACGCCACTGGTCGTTTGGGTAAAGAAAGTGTCCTAAATTTGCGCCCAGGTTGGTAATTATTGAATGTTAAAGTGGCAAAGAAGTACGGTTACTTGTTTTAAGGATTAACAAAATTTGCATCAAGCCGGGTGAACAACATTCGGGATTCATTCCTATTACTTTTTCCATCGTCATTATCAAAAATTGTAATCGATAACTCGAACAAGTACTGAATTGCAAGAAAATTCCACGATACGAATCAACTTTTGCCTTCACTCCTGATACCAGTCTCGTTTCGTATATCAGTCATAAAAACAAATGTACCATTGTCATGAGCACAATGCATCACGCACCTAAAATTGCGAATGATCCGAAAAGTTGCCCGAAATAGTCTCTTTTTATAACTCAACAAAGGGAGGCGTGGACACGGTTGACAAAATGCTGAGTTGCTACAGTTGCAAACGTAAAAATAATCGTTGGACTATGGCGGTATTCTCCAACATAATCGATATTTCTGCTCTGAATTCTTATATTTTATTCAATGAAATCGACCCCAATTGGAAGCAAACTCAAAAGCACACAAAACGTAAATGTTTTCTGCATGAGTTGGCAATTTCGTTGGCAAAGCCCTATATGGAAAAGCGGAAAAAGGCCCCAAGAAACGAATTATCTGTGATGCTGCTTTCGAAACTCTCAACAAAAAATATCAACGATACTAATGATAATGATGCTGGCCCATCCAAAAAGCAAAAAATTGAGAAAGCTCCGATAAAAATCCGCGCAAGGTGTCAAAATTGCTATCATTCTGGCGAAAACAAAAATAAATGGACATCGTCGATCTGCATCATATGCAAAAAGCCATGCTGTATTGACAAACATGCAAAAAATATTTGCACAAATTGCATTAGTAACACCTAAAAATGTAATAACTTGAAATATATTTGCATGAAATTTATCAATAAAAATAAATAAATTAAAACTTGAAAGAAAAATGTCGCTACACATTATTTTCTCCTATGAACTGTAGTATGTATCAAATATGATACATAGCTAGGATTATGAAGTTTTTTTAAGGCTCGATCTACGGTTAAGCGAACTGACGCTTTTGTAAAGTTTTAAATTCACTCCTGTTAATACTTTCGCTAAAGAAGCTAACGCTTCAACAAAAATACGAAGTGACTCCACAATCCGCAGAATTAGTTGACCAATTAAGAAGACTTGAGAGCCTCTACGACGAAACAGTGTATGAAGTCATGTTCTGGGAGTACACCTCGACTAAAAACAAGCAGTGGTTTCTCCCATACATTTTGGCTATCGCACAGTGTAATTAATAAATAATAATGAATAATGCAAAAAAAAATAGTGAAGAATATATAATGTATATTTAATATACGTATGGAATGAAAAATTTATAATCCGTAATGCATAATAAATAATTAATGGTCTATAATCAATAGTGAATAATGAGTAATAATGTTTTAGGAAAATGTTTTGATTCTGAGAAAATGTCCATTTAAAATTTCATAAAATAACATATCCGGTAAAACTTAAGGTTTTGAACATTTTAACAATTTTTCGACACCACCATATCCCAATAAACATATGATCTGTCTGGAATGAGCTACTGGCATCTATGAATAAAATATGTGAAAATGTCTGGGCTTTTGCTGCGCAGTTATTTGAAAATTGGTGCCATTTAGTCATACTTAGCTGCCAATGCACACGCACTTACATTGAAACACACACACACACATGGACAAGTTTTGTTTAAAAAATATGTTTGCTTACAGAAACGCTTATTCCCAACAGCACATACATACTTTGTTGCCTACTTATAGCTGCATGCAACTCACAGGCTGTTAGGGGTTGATAACAAGCGTTAATAGCATTCGTGTCGACTGACATTTGCACGCAATGCATGCGCGTTGCCACTTTTATTATTATTTTTACACTTCTTTTTCACTACTACTTACTACGTTGCCACTACCGGTTGCTTTTATTGTGATGCTGTGTTTATTGTTGTGGTTATTTCTCTATTGAAACGATATCCCGTTTCAATCTATATATCCGATATCCGGGATATCCCGTGGCAAAGTTTTCAGTTTGAAAAAAAGATTTCTAAAAAAGATGTCTTCTTTTCAGTAAGCAAAACCATTTACAAAACAATAAAATTTAATTTTCAACATGGTTTTTCCCCTCATTTTTATAGAAAACATCATTCAGAAAAAAAACAGTTTAGAATTTTTGCAGAGATAACGATTATATCGGTTGCTACATTTCGAAGTTATAGCGAGCACAAAGCAGGAGAAGACCCACTGAGCGAAGGTTTTGAGTAAGGTGAGAGTTTTGCGAACGTTTTTGGTTAGAATTTTTTTTTTATTTTTCTTTTTTATTTTGTCGCTTAAAACTGCTTGTTATGAAAGATTAAATTTGTGAAAGCTTTTCCCATAAAGAAAAATTGTGCATATATTGCGAAATTCATTAAAAACTTCTTTTGAGTCGAAAATGAATCATTTTTGTATCATTTCAGTAGGTAAGACTTCCTTGTAAATAAACCATTTTTTGTTCATAAATGAGTTTGGAAATGAATCATTTATGTTTCTTTTTTGCATTCTGAAATGAGTTCAAAAAGATTAATTTTTTTTATCATATCAGTAGGAAACAATTTCTCATAAACGAACCATTTTTTGTTCATAAATGAGTTCACAAATGAATCATAAATGTTACTTTTTATATTCTAAAATCAGGTAAATAAAGGAACTTAAATGAAAATGTTAACCTTCGTACAAACGTCATATGAACTTTTTTACCAGTGCGAGATGGATGTACTGCTACACGTATGAAAATTTTCAACATTTCTATCAAAAATTAAAATCAAGCCTAAATCGAATGAAAACCACGAAAACATTCCATGCAAAAATGTAATCAAATAAATTCCCCAATTAATAACTTAACTAATTTGATATTTCATATATAATTTGGAAGTTTGTCAAATTGGAAAACAATCACGCCTTGTCCCCTTTGAAACATCAATATCATGAAAAACACAATGCGTGAATTCCAGCCCAGGTATATTAATCCTATTAACCCAATGATTAATATGATCTCTAATTTTAGCAATAATCATTTCTTCTTTAACAAAATATCGATATGTAATTATAAATAGTATTATGCAATAATAAATTTTATAATTCAAAAAGGTTCTTTTTTTTAACTCATTATTGAACAAAAAAAAGGTTTGTTTTTGAGAGTCAATTCAGTCCAAAGATTGATACAAAAAGGGTTCAATTTCGTTTCGGTTTTTTACAAAAGAACTTTTGTATGGTTCATTTTTGAACTCATTTCCGAAGAAAAAACAGTTTGTTTCTGAGAGGCATTTTCGTCCGGCGATTGATTCAAAAAGGGTTAATTTCCGAGTGCTGAAAAATAACTTTATTGGTTCTTTTTTAACTCATTTCCGAACAAAAAAGAGGATAATTTATGGTTCTTTTTTTAACTCATTTGCGAACAAAATAAGGTTCGCTTTTGAGAGGCATTTTAGTCCAACGAATGATATACAAAGGGTTCTTTTATGAGTGCCCAAAATGAACGTTTCTACCCGAAAAGGTTCATAAATGAATTCAAAAACGGTAGTTTTGGTTCACTGGGGAGCTGATTACGAAACTACCCAGTGAACCAAAATTGCCGTTTTTGAATTCATTTATGAACCTTTTCGGGTAAAAACGTTCATGTTCGGCACTTATAAAGAACCCTTTTTGTTTCATTCGTCGGACTAAAATGCCTCTCAAAAACGAACCTTATTTTGTTCGGTAATGAGTTGAAAAATTAACTTTTTTGATTTGAAAAGAGAAAAGACGTGATTTTTTCTAATTTGACAAACTTTCAAATTATGTGTGAAATATCAAAATAGTTAAATTAGTTAAATTCTTAATTGCGGCAATTATTTCATTACTTTTTTGCATGGAATGTTGCCGTGGTTTTCTTTCATTTTGGGTTATGACGCATTTGTTGATAGATGAAAAGGAAAATAGTTTTTCATACGTGTAGCAGTACTTCCATCTCCCTTCTTATGTCGAAAATCACTTGGCACTGGTGAAAATATTAATTTAATAGTGACGTTTGTATAAAGGTTAACATTTTAATTTACTATTATAAAAATATCAACAAAGATTTACTTACTTCTTCTTTTAATTCATTTTAGAATACAAAAATCTTATATTTATGATTAATTAACTCAATTATGAACTCAATTATGATCGAAAAATGGTACGTTTATGAGAAACTGTGTCCAACTGATATGATAAAAAATAATTATCTTTTGAACTTATTTAAGAATACAAAAACGAAACATTTATAATTGGTTTCTGAACTCGTTTATGAACAAAACATGTCCATTAAGAGGAATTTTTATCTACTAAAATGATAAAAAAATATTCTTTTTGACTCAAAAGAAGTTTTTTACGAATTTCTCAGAAGAAGTACAATTTGTATTTATGGGAAAAGTTTTCACGGACTTAATCTTCTATAGCAAGCATGTTTACCCCTATTAGTACTGCGATGAGTCTTTGAGATTCATTTTGACTTTGCGCTGTTTTCCTGGCGAAAAAATTGTGTTAAGGCAATTGAGGGTACAATTGCAAAAGTACTAAAAAGGATCACGATAAAAAAAATGTATTCTCACTTTTTTTCACACAAAATGTATGTGAATCCAAAAGACTCACTTTTATACTTTGGACTCGGGATTTCACCCAGTGATAATAGGGTTAAGCGACAAAATAAAAAATCAAAAATAAAAAAAAATCTACCCAAAAACTTTCGCAAAACTCTCACCTTCCGCAAAACCTTCGCTTATGGTTCAGTGGGTATAATCACGATTTTCTCATGATAGAGAGAAAATTAATAAACCAATGAATGTGTGTCTTTATTTCTAAAAAAAATTATAATTGTAATCTTACTTTACATCTAGAAAATATATATATTTTTACAAAAGAGTAAATTTTTGGTATGGCAAAATATATTAATTCAGATGGAAAACTACATAAAAAAAAACCTACTATAAAATGAAAAAAAAACAATAATAAATATTTAAAAATATCAAAGACTGAAAAGAAAAGTAAATATTTAAATACATACAAGTTCATTAGAGTATTCAAACCTACATGTATAAAGCAAGAACAAGATATGAGTAGATACAACAAATAATGTAAGATTACAAATTATTTACAAAAAAAAATAATAAAAAAAAAATTACAAATATATAGATTTGATTAACAAGAACATAAATCCTGATTTTATTCACATTGAGTGATACAAATTTGAGATGAGAATGTTATCGGACACGCTGCAAAAAAGTTTTAACCTATCACAATGTTTTGACCAAAGGAATGTGAGTAGAAAATGCTTGTTTCATCAGCATAAACAGCGTAATCACATGTTGCATGTTTCGGAATATCAGAGCAAGAAATGTGGAACGCTTCACGATTTTGCGTGTCATCCTTGCACAGGGGCTATGATAATCTTCTTTGTATCGTTCCAATTTTAAAACTAATCAAATGTATAGTAAGTAAGCCTAAGAGATAAAAAAAATTAAATTAATATTTTTTTTCCGGTAAAAGATATCAAAATTTTTCTGCACAAAACAGTTTTCATTGTGTCAGTTTTAGAACTTTTCAATTTTGTTTTGTTTTTAATTTTTGAGGTTCACATACAGGAGAATTAAATATAAAGCAAAATTTTTTTCTCATTTTACTGTATAAAATTACGACTAAAAATTTAAAAGCGGCGTCCAATAACGGCAAAATTAAAAATTTATTTATGCTTAAAATATATAATTACTAATTATGAAATGTTTAACTTGATTCATATTTTCCGAGAAAAGACAAACAATTAAAGGCCATTCGTTTTTCATTTGCTACGATAATAAATAATCAATTAATCGCTAAAAGTAAAAGATAAAAATAAAAAAATCTAAATCTGAAAGTTAAAAAAGAATAGATCTAATAAAAATAACATACATATAATATTTAAGGTTAATTCTTGAACTATTTTTAAGCATTTTAGATTTCTTTTATTCATTCAATGAATTTCATTCAATTCATTATTTTGAATTTTATCAAAACTGTTTTTAAGTCTAACATAACTTTTACAGCAAACTGTACTATATTTGTGTGATACATGTTTGTCCTTAAGAATGAAGCAATTTAGCAAATGCATTCGAGAGTAGATCTACATTAATACTAACCAGCTCAAACGATTTTTATAGATTTTTATCGATTTATTAAAAAAATTACAAACTAGCACTGTGATTAACAGTTAGAGTTAAGATCTTCCGATACAACTATCTATTAAACAGCTAGCTTCTAAAGCGTTAAAATTCAACAAGATGTAAAGTATTTTTAGAATTTGGTCAACTGACTAAGTGTCCAACAGCTAGTAAAATATGTATAGCTGGTTATTTTTAACACTCCCTCAACTTGTTATTAATTTTTGTGCTTTAACTCAATTTCACGCTATCCAGCTGGGTTCAATGTGATTTTATCGTTTCCTTCTACACACACATACACACTCACTCACATATGCACACATATCTCGGATATACAAATGCTACAACTAGCCACGCCACCGAATGTCAAGAAACTCCAAAAATTAAAAAAAAAATAACAAAAAAATATATAAAAAACTACAAAAGGAAAAAGAGAAAAATGCGTTTTTTTGCAGCAACAAAAAAAATAATTTATGCACATGTGAGTCCGGAATTTAATCCGAGTTTAGTAACACGATTGGTGGTCATGGAGTGCGGTTCTCCGATGTTGGTGTTGTTATATTTCCAGGACTTCTTTTATATTTTCTCTGGAATTTTTGTTGGTTTTTACTACCACGATATGGTTAAATGGGATTTTCACGATTTTGTTTCTGGTTTGCTTTGATTGTTTCTTTTTTTTTATGTGTGATTTTTCTGGTATCACGAGCAGCTGCATGTGGAGGGAACTGCTACTGCTGGGGGCTTAAAGGCGTGGCATGTTATGAAACTTATGTTGCCGAGCTCTGAGAGTCATGCATTGAGCGTGTTCCGGCTTGGCATGCATGGAATAAAATTTATTGCTTCAAATTTGGAATCAATGAACTGCATTGATGAGGAACAGAAGCAGCAGTAGCAGCAAGAGAAGAATAAGCAATACTTTTGCAATAGCGGCTTGAGGTGAGGTTTTTGCAAATGATTTGAATTTCAAGCAGCGTGAATATTTATAAGGCTAAATTATTTGATTTTTTTTTTGTGTACATTTATTTTAGGAGATTAAATTTGGAAATTTCCAAGATTATTATTTATTTTACTTAGTTTATTTTTCAAACATTATTGGATGCTCTACAAAGAAATGGGGTTTGAATATATTATTGTAAAGAAAGAAAAGAATAAGACTATAAAATGTTCACGTTTAAAGGATTATTGGAGTGCACAATACTTCATACATTGTTCTATTGTGCAGTGAAATGAAAACGGACTGAGCTTTTACAATTCACTGCAATTAATGAATCAGAGTTGTAAGATGTATCTTAAAGATTCAACCAAATGCTGTCGGAGAAGATGGAATAGATATCAAGTTTATTAAACTCATTCTTCCTTACGTAATTAGTCCCCTTGCACATATTCTTAATCACTGTCTAACAAGTTCTAAATGCCCTTCCATCTGTAAAACTGCGACAATAATTTCAATAGGAAAAAATTAACAGCTGACATCCCAAGTGATTTTCGACCCATAAGTCTGCTATCCTCAATTTCAAAAGTTCTTGAATACCTAATGGCGAAACAAATTTGTAAATATCTCCTTGAACAAAATGTACTCTCTTCCTTGCAGTCTGGATATTGTCCTGGACATATCTGTTCTACAGCAATTGTAAAAATTCTGGATGATTTAAAAACTGGTTTTGACAAGGGACAGATCACCTTAGTTTGTTGGATTTCTCGGAAGCATTCGACAGTGTCAATCACCCCTTGCTTTGAAGGAAGTAAGAAAAATTTCTGAAAAGTATCTAAGAAGGAAGGACGCAGAGAGTTAAAATAGGGAATATATTTTCAGGAACCAGTTAAATGAATAGTGGAGTACCCCAAGGATCAGTACTTGGGCCGCTTCTATATACAATGTTTTTAAAAGACATTCTTTTGCTATGTAAAGATGTCTCAATGCACGCGCATGCAGATGACTTGCAACGGTATCTTTCTCGACCTTCAGGTCTCATTAAAGATTTATGTGCTAGAGTAAACGATGACCTGCTAGAAATTGCCAAATAGGCCAGAGAAAACAACCTTTGCTTAAACACCAAAAAATCTCATGTGGTACCGGTTATGAAATATAAATATCCATATACTGAACTGCCTCCTATCTTCTTTTATGAAACTAAACTTAACCTTGTTAGTAAAGTAACTAATCTCGGTTTAATTATGAACTCTTCACTTACATGCAAGGACCATTTCAACAATGTGGTTAGTTAAGGAAACCTAAGGAAAACTGCATTATATATTCCTTCAGAAACGAGAAGAAGATTGATAGTACAAGTAATCGTGCCCATAATAACCTACTCCGAAGTTGTTTATAGCCAAGCTAGATTCGAGGTCATTACATAAGTTATTAGTGGCATATAACAACGCAGCTAGATATGTTTACGGTATCCGAAGTTTGGATCATATTTCAAAACACAGTAATCGCGAGAATGCAATGCAGTAATCGCGAGAATGCAAGAAACTGTATTTTCCTCCATAGACTTATATATTAAAAATTTTCTTTTTGAAAAACTTCAAATCTGCAGGTCCGCCAGAAGCCTGTTTTTCCTAGTTCCCCCCTACAACTACAGTGAATCTAGTATACTGTTGTTCATGAGTGAAATTAGACTTTGGAGTACCCTTCTAAATTATTTAAAACGCATCTGTGAAGAATATTTCTTGCTTATCTTTTTCTCTCAAACTCTCTCACTATTTATTTGTTACATAAACTCTTTTATTTACCTTCTCTCTTAGCCTTCTACTTTAATTTTTCACAATCAATGTATATAACTTATTTAACTTGAACTTTTTTATAACACTAAGTTTTCTAATGAAACATTTACAATTATTGTAACGTTGCATTTAAAAGAATCAATCTTATATGCTAATATTTTTTATCAATAAACTTAAACTACAACTTAAGCTTAAACTTTAATTCCAAGTAATCGACGTTTCTTTTTATTTTGTGCCATACCTTACATTAAAACTACTGCGCCGTTTGAAAAATAAAAGCAACTAGTAGATATTTGATAACCTTTAACTTTTATGTGGACAGCATATCGGCACTCCTTAGATGGACACTAGACCGTATTACAAAAACTAACCTATATTTGACTCCGCCTCAATCGTTAGACATTTAGAAGACATTTTCAAAAAAAAATTTTTTTTTTATTTTTAAACGGTCTCTTTGGTGTTTCTTGTCCGATTTTTAAAATTGTTTATGTGTGTGCTTGTTGATTTTCAGTTAATTTTTTCTGTTTTTTTCTTTTTCTCGAATCTTTTTTTTTTTTTTTTGCTAATATTCACTCACCTAACCTCAGTTCCAACTATATTATGAAATTCTAAAAATGTTAAATATCACTGTTCCACAAAAAAAAAAAAAATATTTTTTAGTGTACAAGAGTTACCACCAATATTTTACATTTTGCCGATCCATATGACGACTTTCTGTGTTTTTAGAATGTTTTCATCACTTCAATTTTTTCGCCAATGGCCATTTTAAGAAGTCACTTCGAATTTTTGTACGTTCCCTAACTTAGCGTATCATAAGTTTGCTTCTGTTCACCAAAATTTTACTTTTTCTTATCTATATCTATACTATTAATAAATCTGTAGCCACTTTTTATGTTCACTCATCACGTTTAAACGACAACTCTGATTTTTATAAAATTTTGTACACTTATTTATAGGTCAGCAGAGAGTGCAATAGGATACTTTATTTTAACCCATTAACAACCAATGTTACTATATGGAAACATATGCGTCTCGAATTTTCATTAAATACTGCATAATATTTCAAAAGTTTTAGTGCCAGTTTTTTAAAAAAAGTGAAATTAGCATGCAATAATAACTTATTTCTGCTCAATGGCATACATAGTTTTCACCAAAATGTTGCTTCAAGTCTAAAAATGTCTATTTTTTATGGTTTTCTTTCGGCCCTAATGGATTAAATTGCACTTCGGTTAAACGAGAACAAAATCAATAAACGCTTTTAAATTTCCTTCAATTTGATACCAAAATCATGTATGTAGTTTGAAAACTGTGAAAAATTTTAGTACCAGATCTTTTTAGTATTAATTATAAGCTGAGAATGAGAGAAAAACGACTTGAAATTCACACTTTTAGCCTTGAAGGCAAATATTTCAGTCAGTTTGCAATGGATTTCAATAATTTCTTTTGAAAAATGTTGTTTGTTAAAATATCCTGCAAACATAAGTTGAAATTTTTACTAAACCAAAGTATTAATATTTTTAAAAATTTTTTTAAAAAATGTTCAAAAATTTTTAGTTTAAGCCAAAAAATTGGATAAAAGTTGTTTTTGTTGTAAAAAAAATTAAATCCAAAATTTAGGTTTTCGATTTCCTATCAGATGATATAACAATTTTAAGGTTAATAATTTGTAGTATTACTTAAACAATAAAAAATCGTTTTGGTAGCGAAAAATCAAGCCTACCCACTATCAATTTTTGAATGAAAACTTTTTGAAAACCCGGCGAAGAGGCGGGTTTAAGCTAGTGAATAATAAAAAAAGGATAATTTTGTGATCTATTTTTGCCTAAATGTTTTAAATCCTTTAATTTTTTACAAAATTATAGGCTCTTACATTAACTGAAAAAAAATTATTTCTTATAATTTTCGTTTTGCTTTTAAAAATATTCCAAAAAATTCTTCTGACATGATTTTTTTGACTAATTGTCTATAAAAACCAGGGTATGCAATTTTAAATACTTGTTAACAAACTGAAATCGGTAATCAAATAATAAAGTTATGGGCGATAACAACAATAAACATATTTTTATATAGGTTTATAGTATAACCAATCCTCAGAGAAAGAACATGGTGAACGATTCCACCAGGAAATTACAAAAATGGAAACAAGTTTCGTAGATAAAAGCAAAATTCCCATGTTACTGGATTATTGTTAGTCTCTTCAACGCGAAACCAGCGAATATTGATATAAGAGGAAAAGGTCGTCGAAGAGTTTTTACACAAGAAACAAATAAATTAAAATTAAAATATATTGTAAATTAATATTCATAACATATAACAAAAAAAAAAAAAACAATATTATCAATATTAACTCTAATATTTCTAAATCGATATTTTTAATAAGCAAAATTTGAAAATTTGGTAAATCGCGCTTTCATCAACAACTTTAATATTAGTTAACCGATTTAGTTTTTTTCTAATGAGTTCAAAAATTAAAGCCTTCGTCTTCTGAAGAAAAAAATAAACAAAATTATGGCAGTAGATTTTTTTGTTTTCTTATCGTTAGAAAACGGAAATATAAAAAATAAAAATATACGTGGAATTTTTAAGTTATGTGTTTATATAACTCCAATAATTTTTCAATTATTAAAGGTTATATTTCTATCGAGCTCAAGGTCAATGTTGCTTTCCGAAGAAAACAACTGAAGGAAAAACAACTAACAACAACAATACCCTTATAGAGTATCAATCACATAGCAGAGTAGACAGCTGTTTCGTTGGCCGCTACACCAACTCATCAGTAGCCTTTTTTCGTGATTCTTGCTGTGATCCACTAAGCTCTTAATTTTCTACTTGTTTCACGAATGAAATTAGTAAATTACCCTGAAATGCATGTAGGAATACAAATGATATGAAAGCAGCTTAAAGTTCTTCTAATTTTTGAAGCATACTATTATTCGAAGATAGATCAAAGCTTTTTCTTAATACTCAAAGATTTTGTCGTGCTAGTTGTTTGTTGCTCTTCTATTTCACAGTCGATCTTAACTTCAGCAGTTAGCTGATATTAAACTATGACGACATGAAGATTTGTTTTTTTGAAAACTTACATTTAATTATTTAGATTTGTGTGTAAACACACACAAATAATCATATTTTTTTTCAATGGCCGGGCTCTGCCATAGAATTTATTTGTAAATTAATTACAACCTTCTTTCATAAGTTTTAAGTTATGTGTTTATATGTATAACTCCAATAATCAGCTAACTGCTGAAGCTAAGATCGACTGTGAAATACCACGTTCGACTCCGTCAAGCAAACGCCAGACACGGCACGTGAACAACTGACAAAGATTTAAGAATAGCCACAGCTTAGCATACTCTATGAACTAAGCCACTATATAAAATCCTAGATACACCGAGAAAAAAAACAATCTGTAAACCACCTAAGTCGGCTTGGGTAAAGAGAATTGTATGGGAATTATAATCTTATACTTATTCACCAAAGCAATTTATTGTTTAATACATTGCTTTGAAAACGCATACTTCGATACCTTGCCAAAACAAAAAAATATTTGATTCACCTAAGCCCAAAATCCAAAAATACAAAATTAAAAAACAACTAATAATTTCTGCAAAAAACCACTTTTAAATTCAACAATAGCGTGAAGTAAATTAAAAAGCACGCTCTAATATTCACACCAGTAAATTTTATCACATTTCATCAACAAAAAGAAAAGATAAATAAAAAAAAAATGTATTTGCCAGCCGTGCGGAGTCGAACCAGGAAATTTTGGTGCCAGTCCATCGCTCTGCACACTGATCCAAGCAGCCTTGCTACTACTTGCTGACATAACTGCAGCTATGTTAACAGATGCTGTATTAACAGATGCAGTGTGTCGCAGTATTCTCTTGATCGCCATACAACAAAAATCTTTTAATAGATTATTGTGTTATGCTGCAGCATAGCTTTAGTTATAATTAATATTGAATAAATCACTCTGCGTAACGAAGGAGTTTGGCTCAATGCGTAGTGTAGTGACTTCATACACAGTGGTATCGGTTGGTTGTGGGTTCGAATCTCAACGGCATGCAAAGTTAAAACTTTTGTAATTGATATTTAATTTTATTTAATGTTCTTCTTATAATAAACGTGAAGCAGCAAGAAAAGCCGAGAAGATAATTAATTTCTAAGAAAAAAATGGTGTTGATAAAAGAAAAATTTGTGTTGTTGCCGATTTCAGCCAAGCAAATCACATAACATTGAGGCGGCAGCTTCAAAAAAAAAGGAAAATAAAAAAACCAAAACCCGTAAAAAAGTTATATATTTGAAATTTCATTTTTTTTTTTAAAGTAGTGTATAAAAAATTACCAAATACTTGGTTAATTTATCACCCAATCAAAATTTTCAAATCAACATGTAAAACTTTGGCGTTTTGATGAAGTACTTGGGAGGCTGAAAACTGCCAAAGCCATCTTATAAATTATACTAGGTTTTTTCAATTTAACATAAGCTTTTTTCTACAATAAAGAGCTTTAAGCTTTAAGAGATACAATAAAACAAAACTTAATAATCATTTTCGGGGTAGAATAAAAGTCGATAATTATTGTTAAATTAGGGCAATTAGTAAATTTTTAGGAAACCAATACAAGAAAGATTTTATAAGTAATGTATCATATGTTAGTTTATGTGAATTCAAATCATTAAATGCTCTTCGTATGGATAAATTCACACACATCGGGTCATTGTAAGCCATAATTGTAGTAGATTATAAGGTAGAATTTAAGTATTCCACAACCTGTATTATTTTATTAACATTTTGAAATAAGAGTCACTGAATTCTTAGACCTGTGAATTTTATTTGATGTCTGATATAGAGAATTAGAAATAATTGTAGAGCGCATCCTCGGCCAGAGTTAAGGTCCTTACAGAAGATAATAAGTTTTTAAAAACTTTTAGTTCTTGGGTCACCGTGAACTTTTATGTGGAAATGCCCATATGTCTCTGGGTCTTTATAGCAAATTATTTTGATGTTTTCCTTTTTTTAAGAGAACACAATATTTAAGAAAAAATATGACCATATTGCACATCTGCAAAATCAGACCTTTTAATTGCCATGCTTTTTATGAAAATCACATTTCGGTATAGATTAATTTGTCATCACAAAAAACACCCTTGCCTAGTAATGAATACGCTTTAAATAGTAATGTTATTCATCATCTCAATCTTTTTCTAAATAGAAACTATGTTCAACCCAAGGTATATTTAACATGGTAGTGTCATCTCGGAGCGGTGGGTACCGCAGCTGTCAAACACATACAAAATTAAAATTTGCAAATTTTGTTATATGTTTTGCTTTTATTCGTAAAGCCTGGTTTTGACAGGTGCGGTACCCACTACAAGAGAGCATTTTTACTACTAGCACAACCTTGTCTTATTATACCATGGTTCAACCCATGAACTTTAATATTCAATAGAAAAAAAAACAAAACTTGGAAATTTATCTTGAGCATAATGACGGTAATTTTATTTTAAGAGAGAAAGAGAGAATTTGTCTTTAATTAAATGTCAAACCAAATAATATTAAAGAAATATATATCATCTAATCTTATATTCTGCTAAAAAACCAAAAGTGAAATAAAAGCAAATCTAATTCTAGGTAAAATAAAACGCACTCACACACTCATCCGCACATATACAGCTACTTTTGTTCAGTACAAATGAGATTTGCACTTAACAAGAAACAGAAGGAGACGTAAGAAAAAAAAAATACAAAAAAAAAAAAATAAATAAATAAAATAATATACCATACTTCGGATACAGCTCAGGGGAGCAAAACTTATGCTCGAGTAGACAATTTGTTTGAATGACATATGATTGTATGTCGGCTGCTGCGACAAAACGAAATAAATAACATGAGACAAGCAAGGATCTACGAAGAAGTACATCGATATACAGAAGCACACACGCACACACGCACAACAGCATCGATGATATACAGATGGAGTGACAAACACAGGAGAGATGGTAATGAAATCAAGAGTTGAAGCTGCTGCTGACCATTGGACAAATACGATGAATGCTTGCCTCCAACGGGTCACCCTCACATACTTAGTGTAGCTCCACTCACACACACACACACACGCACTAAGCATACTCGTGCATAAACTCGTTTAAAGTGAGCTCAAATATTTCAAGAATTAACTCAATTTGTTGCCATTCGATGCGCATTTCCAGGAAGTTGTTTGGATTTTTTTTTTCATTACTTATATTTTTTGTAGGGTACTAAAACGTCGTTAAAAAAAAAATATACAAAATAACAGCATTAAATCCAAAAAGGTATGGGTTACATCTAAAACCCATTTTTACTAAATAAGCTTTATTTGTTTTCTTTTTTTTTCCTCTTTTAGTTTTTGTGATTTGTTATTGTAGCGCACAATAACGAAAAGTGTTGCCATTGCAAATATTTCACATTATTGAGTGAGTGAGTGACAAAAGTACCATTGATTTGGGGGCAATTATTTGGCCACATCCTTTATGCCAGCGCGCACACATCCGCAAAAAATATTATATCCTCAAAATTTTTATTGATTTCAATTCAATGAATTGTTTGCAGAAAATGTAGCGAAATAAAAAACAAAGAAAAAAATCATAAGCAATAAAAAATCAAAAAAAAAAACATAAAAAGAAAAAAAAAGCAAAAATAAAAGCCAGCAAGGAGCAAATGTTTGATATGCTTGCAGCACATCCTGCCGCATGTTTTGCGCTTGTAAATCCTTATATTATTTTATTTCATTTTATATAGCTACTTTTTTGCTCTGTTTATAAATAAAATATTGGATTGATCCTTTGCGCCGCCAAATACAGCGGCAAATAAAAAAGAGCCAAGCAAAAAACAAAAAAAAAAAAAACAACAGCAACAATAAAAACGAGAAGCCAGCCAAAGCAACCACAATCAATAAATCAAACTAAAACTGCGTTGCTTTTGTGCGGCCAGCAGCAGCAACAACAACAAACAATATTTTTCAAATGAAATGCTTTTGAAATAGTAGCAACAAAAATACAAAAAAAAAATAAAAAGTAAAATAGCAGTTAGTAGCGAAAAAAAACTTAGTAGCAACTCAGGAGGCATTGGCGCTAAATTGAGCTGCAGCCAGTCAGCAACATTTTATTTATTGCATATATTTATGCATAGAGATGCATGAACATAGAACAACAATAACAACACAAAAACAACGACAACAGAACATTTTGCTTTTAGCAAAAACTTTTTCTATTATATTCAAATTTAAGTTTTAACTAGCTACTATATTTTTCTCTTTTTACCAACAATTGCTGCTTTTTCACTTCCTGCATGATTTTTGATCGGCTTTTTGCTATTGTTGTTGCTACTCTCTCTATTATTGTTATTCTGATTTAAATTTTTCGCACTGATTTGCTGTTTTTGCCTGACCACATATTCCAATCAACTTTTCAGCAGTCGAACAAAAGTCATAAATTTTTCTGCATTTGTACACAAATATAGCAAAACCTAAAAAAAAAAAAAAAAAAATAAAACGATTAAAATAGAGTAACAATGCTTTAGTTTTAAAATAAACTGCTGGTTTGACATTTACATTTGACATCTTTTGTTAATACAATATGAATAAATATTTAATATTTTTGTAGCTACATTATGCATTATACTGTGTCTAGACAGACTGCACATGGAAACATTATTGAATCCTGACATGATGGCAAGTATTTTTTAATGGCGAACAAAAAATTGAAATTATTCCCCTCGTTATTAGCTCTATTGAAGACAGTCATAGCCAGTATTAAAACAACGATTTCATTGAATTACAAAAAACGTTCAAACAAATATCGCACATACCAAATATTCTTAAGTATAATGAGTAGACCTTTGTTTAGAAAAGTGAGCGGAATTAGACAAGGGGCGTGTCATTATATTTTCAATACTTTATCTCAGTAAATATCTGGCATAGGGGTGCTTCGGACTTATTCCAAGTAACATGCAAAACATGGCGTGGCTAGACAAGGGGAGTACTTAGAATTTTTCTTAAAATGATTGAGAAATGAATGAGGCTTGCAACTCATAATTCTACTATGTCCTTACAGCTGAAAAGTATCAGGTGGAAGTATTAGTATTTTTTCATATACTTATAAAAAGAAACAACCGCAACTGCAATTAAATATTTTTCGTCAATCATACAACATACCATGCGTATTTAAACTCAAGCATTTGAACATTGTTCAAAAACCGCATAAAATTTAAATTGCAGACATTTATTTGATATATTTTTGGTAAATTTTCAATTGTCCACTCTTCAAATTTTTAGGTATGACACGCGTTTTTTAGATTTTAAAAACATTTACATATATGAAATTCAGCAACATATTGCATTTGGCGAAATTATTAATGCTAGTATCACCTGTGGGCGAAATTTGACCAAATCAAAATTGTTTTTTTTTTGCTTTTTTGCTGAACACACCAACCCATAGCCTGAACTGAATGAACGGCGTCAGCGGCACTCTCTGTCGCTATATATTACGTGTAAGTATTGATCAAAATAAATACCCTGTAGGAAAATCAACTAATTTAAAAGTAGTAGATAAAGTAGTTTTTTGTCAACCACAACTAGTTGAAATTCTGACTTTTTTCCATAGAACGAACTAACTTATTTTGTATGGTGATGTCCGCTAAATAAGTCAATTGACTTTCGTCTGCATATATTTTCAACTACTTGTTAAATTAGTTACATTTAAATTATTTTTTTAATTGCTTTTAAATAACTAATTGAAAACTATTACTGATGGCCTAAAGTTAATAATATTTGATGAAATAACATGGTTAAATATATATAAACTTGTAATCTAATAAAAATTTGCAATTAAAACATGTCAACATCAGAGTAGTTGCCGCCTTAATATAATTAAAAGTAGTTCATATACTGGTTTATTTTAAACTAGTTTTTAATTAGTTGTTTTTAAAAACAAGTTAGTTTGTTCCTATAGGGTAACTATAAACGTTTTTATATGTGTTATATGAAGCATATGTGTTATATGAAGGAATTAGGAATTGTAACTTGGTCATCTCAATTCCTCAGGAATAGAATTGAAAAAAAGGTCAATTCCATTACAGGAACTGTAATTGATAATTGAACCATTCAATTCCTTAAGAATAGAATTTTAAAAATTGGTCAATTTCATTACAGCAATTGTAATTGGTATTTGAAAATCTCAATTCTTCAGAAATTGACACTTTCAATTCCACTACAGGAATCGTAATTTGAGGATACTGTAATTGCAATTGTAATTGTCATTGTACTTGGATTACAGTAACCTCCAGTTATAATTGAAAATTTCAATTCCTGAGGAATTGAGTTGTTCAATAACTAATTACCATTCCTGTAATGGAATTGACCATTTTTTCCAATTCCATTTCTGAGGAATTGAGATGACCCATTAACAATTCCTAATTCCAAGGAATTGGAATTGGGGAGGAATAAATTCCAAAAGGAATCATTACAACTCTGATTCTGAGCTCTCATTTTGTGGAGGGAGAAATAAAAAGAAAGCAACAACAACAATAATGATACACAGTTCTTTGAAGTGTCTGCGTCACTCTCGTATTCTACTCTTACTCGTGTATGTTACAGCAACGATGTTCAACAAAGCTGTGTCGCTATGTATTTTGTTGTTTGATTCTCATTGTTCCATTGGGAAAATAAGGGTTTAACATTTTCTTAGTTTTATCTATCTTAAGGGGGTCCTCTGGTAATCCGAAAAATTTTTTTCAATTTCTATTGCTCAGATACTCAAAAACATTTTCCCAAAAGGATTTTTCAAAATTCGAAATAGTTTAGGAGATACAGGCATTTTTGTGTAGGTATGTTTTCGTCAAAATAACGCATCAGCAAAGTTGTTTATTTGCCTGCAGTCATTAGTCGAAAATTCTGTGGAATTCTTCCAAAATATGTATTGATATTACAAAATATACACACACAGTATGTATACATGCAGTATGTATACATGCATGTTTTGATTTAGGGGTTGAAATGATTTTGAGCCCAGGTGTTCACATGAAAGAAGCAAACGAACGAGATTCAGTTTATTTTCGAGTATTTTAAAAATAATGTCAACAATGGGTATTGTCATCGGCCCACAAGCCGAGATGTATGCTGAATCTCGCGACGGAAAACGACTTCAACGCTCAGAGCTAAAAACGTACGCATCATCGAAAGAGGGTCGCACAGCCCGCAGAGCCCAAAAAGCCATGGAAAACTCGTTTTATGAGATGGAGGAAGGCACACTTTATGGGGCTGGAATTGCCGATTAATATTCGTAAGTATTGTATTAAAAAAATATGTGTTAATGTCATTTGTGTGCCTCAAAATTGAAGTCAAAACTTTAAACGCGTTTTTCTCGAAACCATGTTTTTCAAAACTTTGCGCACGATAACTCAAACAGTTTTTGACCGATTTTGATATATGAGGCATGAAACGACGCAGAATTTACGCCGCTATAGCCCCTACCTCAAACTTGCCGAAAAAATAATGTTTACTATTTTTTTTCTACACTAGACTACAAAAAAAAAGGTCGAAATTCGATTTTTCATTTTCAAAGTGGCGGCTCCCCCCCTAAAAAAATTTCGATTTTTGTTTCCGAGGTAGGGGCTATAGGGACATTCATTCTAAGTAACTGAATATTTTTTTTTTTTCAGACGATGTTTACACTTGGAATCGTGCGCAATTTGGACCCACCTTTTTTCCGGAGAACCTCGTTACCAGGCCGAGAACTTTCTGAACGGTCCATAAATTCACTTTTTAAAAATTTTGTATTTTTTTCAATAGATTAAGCTACCCAAATAAAAAAACGGAACTAAAATATCTTTACTCGTTCTCTTTCCACAATATTTTGAAAAAAGGCTAAAATTTGGCATAGATTACCAGAGGACCCCCTTAATGACACCATATTCGAATAAAAATTATATTGTGCACATCTACTTGAAAATACCTTTCCATCGATAAAAATTGTATGAGAATGTGTTGCAGTTAAGACAGGTAAAAAGGGATCACAAACTTTTTTGTTTGCGTATTAATAAATACATTAACAAATTGAACACGGCGAAATTTACTGGCATTAAATTCGGCAAATTTTTTCTTTTGAAGCGAAGCTTTTTACTCCTCGTTCTGTGATTTGCTTGGAGTGAAATCTGAAAAATTTTCGACAGATTTTCTCCTAGAATTTTATAAGGTTTCTTTGTTTCTGCGTTTTTTACAACAAGACAATTTAATATAGATATCAAATACAAAAAAACATTTTTCCGCCGGCCGTGGGGATTTGAACCCGTCAACCTCCGATTGGAGTTCTATACTCTATCCGTTGAGCCAAACACCTTCTTTATGCATAAGCTTTGATTCAGTATTAAGTGCAATTGAAGCTATGTTGCAGCACATCCAATAATATATTAATGTATTTGTGTGGTTTCTGTAGTTGCTAAACCACTTGCTACAAGAGTTGATTAACAGATCTATTCTGCGCGTTACCAGTAATAGTAATCTTCTTACCGAAATTTGTTACCGGTCTTAGTATTCGGTATTCTGTACACTCGGTAACGCTTTCAAAAGCCGTAAGCTCGTTTAAGAACAAAAAACACTCTTTCCTAGCATCTGGCTGTTTTGCTTGTTACCACCTTAGGAGATGGTAACAATATTCACTGGTAATGCTTGCTTGTAGAATACCAAAAGGATGTAAATGTTACCACAAGGTGAGTTTCTTCGGTAATAAAATGTACGTTACCGCGACAGAATCGATCTGTAAATGATTTTTATGGTTTGGGTAACTTGCCATAAGAATCATGAGTGTTGCCACTTTTCCACAATTGTGGTAAATTTATCACTTTTTTGGTTTCCAACACTATTTTAATTTTTTTAATATCTATCAATTTTTAATATATCTTTATAAAAATTACTGCATTATAATTAAAATTTTAGAAATTTTATTACACATAATATTTTATTTATTATTGCATTTAATTTTTTATATATTTTTATATAGTTTTATAAGAACATTATAAAATTAACTCAGCGTGAAAAAACTTGCTTTATGGTATACTTCTTATGATTTGTTTTGCTGTAAGGGGTTCAGTAGAATTTTTCCTTAAGAAGAAAAATATATTGCCACGTTTTTTAAAATTCACCACTCAATTTAGACTCAACCTACCACTATATAAAATTTGCAAGTGACAACACTGGTCATCATCCTCAATTTGGTAATGCTGTTATCGTTAACAACTGTTAACATAGCTGCAGTTATATACTTAATATTAAATCAACATCGAAGATTAACAGAGTTGCGTGGCTCGGTGGAAAGAGTGTAGGTTTATTAATCAGTGGGTCGTGGGATCGATCCTCACGTGGGGCGAAGTAGTATTTTTGAAGCGAAGCTTTTTACGCCCCGTTCTGTGATTTGCTTGGAGTGAAATCTGAAAAATTTTCGACAGATTTTTTCTTAGAATTTTATATGGTTTCTTTGTTTCTTACAACAAGACAATTTAATATAACAAATATAAAAAAACATTACTTCACCTGCTCTGAGGACTCGAACCCATAAACTTTTGGTTTGAAGTTCTATACTCTATCCATTGAGCCAAAGACCTTCCCTCCATTGAAGCATTGACTTAGTATTAAGTGCAATTGAAGTTATGTTGTAGCTCATCCAATAATATATTAAGGTATTTGTGTGGTTTGGGTAGCTGCTTAGCCACTTGCTACAAGAGTTGATTAATAGATTTTTATGGTTTGGGTAACTGCTAAGCCACTTGCTACAAGAATCATCAGTATTGCCACTTTTCCACAATTGTGGTAAATCTAGCACTTTTTTAGTTTCTATCACTTTTATCACCCATTATTTGCATTATTCCAAAATCTATATATTTATATAAAAATTATTGCATTATAATTAAAATTTTAGAAATTTTATTGCATATATTTTATTTTTATAGAAATTTTATTGCATATATTTTATTTATTATTACATTTAATATATTTTTTAGAACTGTTTTAAGAACAGTATATGAGAATAATTTGCAATAAAACTAATTTAGCGTGAAAAAACTTACTTTATGATATACTTCTTATGATTTGTTTTGCTGTAGGACTTTAGTTGAATTTTTCCTCAAGAAGAAATATATATTCCAAAGATTTTTAAAATTCACCACTTATTTTAGACTCAACCTACCCCTATTTAAAATTTGCAAGTGACAACACTGGTCATCATCCTCAGTTTGCTAGTGCCATATGTTAGAGCCATCGACTGTTAACATAGCTGTTGTTATATATTTAATATTAAATCAACATCAAAATTTAACAGAGCTGTTTGGATCGGTGAAAACAGTGTCGACTTATTAATCAGTGGGTCATGTGATCGATCCTCACGGTGGGAAAAGTAATGCTTTTTTTTTTTGATGTGAATGCGTTTATGCTGTTGTTGGTACATGCTTTTGTTTTGTTTTTGCATAGTGCGAACTAAATTAGCATTTGCCCACAAGTGCGTTGAAATAACAATGACAGTAGCATAAAAAGCTTCGCTTCTCTCGTGTGTACAACGACGCACCTGTGTTTTTTTTATATTCATTTTTCTTGACAATTTATTTGTAGTTTGAACTTCATTAAATGAATAAATTTATAAAAACCTTATTTTTGGGAACGCAGGGTAAGTTCAGCTAAATATTTTATAAAAAGAGTTTTTTTTATAAAGACTGAGTATTTAGTTTTAAAATTGAAAATGGCGGTTATTAATACCAAAAATAAAGAGAGTCAATTTCACCTGAATAAGAAGTATCCTATATGTTGAGAGTATATATAAGGAATCTATAATTCGATGCAATTACAGACAGGCAGATGCGCAAAAATCTTAAAAATATAATTTTTTGATTCCACATCATTTAAAATGTCCAGCGCAATAAGAATTTCAAAAAACTACTTTATTATGTGGCGGCCGTTTCATACTGGTTTTAGGTGCGTGACTTGTATGCGATAGAGCCCAAGTTCAAATCTCACCTGACACAGAGTGTTTTTTTAATTGAATTAATTTTTCTGTTCCGCCGTCACCTCTCGTCAGACAATGACAAACTTCATAGAGTAAAAACTGCAATAAAAAGCTTCTTGAGAAAATAAGTCGTTCGGAGTCAGCATAAAGCTTGTAGCCCAGATAACAATTTATCCTAAATTAGCATTAAGTAAAGTTTTGTATAAAAAGTTTATATATATATAATAAAAAATATATATATATATAAAGTTTGATCTAAGGTTTTTATTCAAGGCTTATTCAGAAACTCGGAAACTGAAAAAAAAAAATTTAATTGTTCACCTGACATGGCAATAAACATAGTACTAGCAATTTGTATACTCCACAACTTTTTAATAATGCGCAACTCGACTTATGCAAGAAGTATTGATTTCGATAGAGAAGTTGATGGAAATCATATAAATGGAAATTGGCAATTGGAATGCAGAAGAGAAGAGGAGCTCCGCTCCATTCAAGGAGGCACAACCAACGGTCGCCCAACTGACGTTGCTCTAAAAGCACGCGAGCAATTTATGGAGTACTTTTCAACACCACATGGTGAAGTTCCACATGGTGAATAACATTTCAACACCATTTTTTATAAAGAAAAATGAAAAAATTGATTTTGTTTCTAATTACACTATTGTGTGGCTGATTTTGCCACATTCAACTCAAGCATTTTTAATTGTAGATCTTAGAAGTGTATGTTGAAAACTTCCAAGATTCATCCTTTAAATGATGATATAACTTTCATTATACCGTGCTCAAGTTTAATTTACGGCTATTTTTTCACAGAGTACTGCTTTTCTGCATTTTTGGACAATCGGTAATTAGCTCGATAATCGGTTGGTACTCCCTTCGGTAAACGGTAATGGGCTGGTAATCACTTCAGTAATCGGTAATTGTTTCGGTAATCGGTTGGTTATGGCTTCGGTAATCGGTATTCGGTTGGTAATCGGTAATTGGTTCGGTAATGGATTGGCAATCCCTTCGGTAATGGGTTGGTAATAGCTTTGGTAATTGGTTCGGTAATCGGTTGGTGATCGCCTCGGTAATCAGTACGGTAATCGGCTGGTAATCGCTTCGGCAATTTGCCTGGTAATCGGTTCGGTAATCTCTTCGGTAAAAGAAATGCTGTACAGCAATTATTTCTGTTATACTAACAGCGTGATGATATCGCAAATCTATATACGCAGAGCAAAAATATGTTTATATATGTTTGGTTTCAAAAACAAAATATTCAGAGGGAACCACCTAATGATTAAGAACTTTCCTTCAATAGCATTACTTTTCGATATAAGAAGATATTAGTTGTGTCCAACATTAATAAAATTGTCTTAGGTAAAAAACTAACGTCTACATTAATATGCTTGTGACAAAATAGAATTATGTGTTTCTACCCAATAAAAATATATTTGCATCACTGTTCAACTCAAAGTGAACATAACTCTGCAATTTTAAAACAAACAGAACTCCTTTCTTTTATGTGTTTCGCCTAAACATACATACATATATCCGTTTCTTTTGCACTTGTACGAAAAATAGCGGAAACCTTGTTACTTTATGCGCTTGCTTTTAACAGTTGCCAAGTCTTGGCGTCATTTTAAGTATCAAGCAGCCGCGCCAAGCGTGTTGAAAAGTTTAGCTCATGCGAAAAGTGTTTCAGAAAATGGTTGTTTCAATTAAAAGTGTTTGTGTTTTCAAATTAATAAAATAAAAAACAAAAACAAAAAAAGAAAAATAAGGCGGTTCAGCAGTAAAAAAAGGTGAGTTTCGAAGCAACTTTGCTGATAAAGCGGTGTGTGTTTATAAAGTATGCTTATAAAAATTATTGTAATGTCGGATAAACATAATATGGTTACTTCTCAACATAATAAAATTCGAGAAGAACTTACTTACTGTTTTCTAAACATATTTTGTTTGCTTCAAAGCAACAATTACCTCTAAGCAAGTATTTTATAATCACAGTGAAAAACTTTTGGCATTTCTTTTGCTAAAATATGTTTCCAAGTAAATATAGTGTAATCATCGGTAAATATATTATGTTGATCTTAATTATCGTTTTGAAAAAAATTGCTTGACTGCAATTATATTAAGTATTCTCCAATTAATATATATTTGTCCGTGAATATTTAATGTTGTTCTTGACTAAATTATATTTCCAAGCAAACAAATAGTAATAAACTAAAAAGTGTTCTCAGTCCATTTATAATTATAATATATTTATATTAAAACATATTTTCTTTAAATCAAATTATATTGTTTTTAAATTCAAACAACAAGTGCTTAGATATACTTAAATAATATTAAGATGCAAATATATACATAAAGAAAAATTGCATTAATTAATCATATTATATGTGGAACCAATTATGATTACTTGTTTCCAAGAAACATGCAGAAACATATCATACTTCCTGCAAATGTTTGGGAAGCGTGTAGTTTTGCTTTCTACCAAAAAGTGCACAACGCGCCCATGGCAGAATCATAAGGTAGGCTCAAGTTGGAGAGACTTAAAAATAAAAAGGAAGCTAAATGTCAAAAAACAGCTGTTCAGCGTTAATTTCATTTTGACGTTTTGCAATCAATTTCAGTTTGTCAAGCAACAAAATTGGCTGCATTCTGCCAAGGCGAGCGCTATTGTAGCGATGGATCATTTTACGCTGGATTTCTCTGAATGCGTTGCTACGTCGAACGTCAGATCTGTTGACAAATGACGTTTGACGTAGCTTGTTCGCTTGTTTTGTTTTGTTGAAATGAAAAACTTATTTTTTTCTGCTAAGAGGTTTACTTAATGCAAAAAGTAGTACTAGAGATGCTAATGGATGATGGTCTTGATATGGCTACTAAGGAGCACATTTCGGACCTCATTCAACCATTGTAAGGAGCAAAGGATAGTTAAAAACATTTACAATAGTTTTCAGAATAGCACAAACCACGAAAATTTACATTTATTTTAAGCGTTTCATTTGAGTGTTTGCAAATTCATGCAAATTGGCGCGCAAACAGTTGTTAAATGACATAACTTGCAACTGTTGAGTAGAAGTAGCGTAATTTATTTCGCTAGGTAAAATGCACATCGCTCGAGCGAAGACAGCTGCCAGCGCTGTCAAGAGTATAGTCATTCACCCGAATTTTCTTGAGCGCTTGTGTTGTCAGAATGCAGCCATTGTGTTTAGTGTCTAAGTCCTCTGATTTATAGTCTATTTGTTAATAAATAGTTAGAATAATTAATTTGTCGTTTTTGGCATTTGCTGATATGCTTAACGATGGAAGCCTATGTTAGTGCCGCAGTATAAATTGTTGACAAGTTCTGGGACTTCAGCATCAAATGCCTGCTCTGAGCAAAATGCATCCATCTCTAAGAGAACTGCGTCCATATCTGAGGGCACTCTGTCAATCAATTGGTTGTGAACTCGTCTGCACCATGGTCTGAGCTGGATTTTCTTCATTTATTGCTTCAACAAAAGCCGATTCGCCCAGGGAACTTTCGCATTCCATGGCTTCAGCATCATCAGAAGTTCTGCTCCAGCCAGTCGCGCCAGGCATCAACCGTGAACGTTTGTGTACGCCCGGAGTACAAATAAAATCACTTCTTCGGAAGTGTTTTTCACAAATTTTCGCCGAAACGGCTAAATCAACACCACAATGTGCACTCCACCTTTTTCTTGCCTGAGTTTGTTGGAACATGGTACAAGGAAATATTTTCCTTATTCCAACTTGTTTTACAAGGAAATATTTTCCTTATTCCAACTTGTTTTGCAAATAGCACACTTTCTCGGCATTTAAAATACTTTAATTTTACAAAGTTTCCACAAATATAATTTATATTCCAATAATAGTTTCTATGAACTGTGTCACTTTGACAACTAAGTTCCGTTTATTGTTGTTGTTTATTTTGACTTGTGAGAGCGCTATAAAATGTGAGCCTACCTTATAATTGTATCATGAACGCGCCTAAATAAGTTTTCACCTCAATATTTTTCTCTAGTTGCTCTCTCGAAATTGAAAATACGAAATTTAAAAAAAAAAGATAAAAAGTTGATATATGTATTTCTAAGCAAAATTTTTAACAAATAAACTTTTTTTATTAATTTTTTATTGCTATTCAACCTGCTCTTCAACCAACAGTTCGTTGCCAACTTGTAGATAGGTTTTCTAAATCTACCAGCAAGTTGTGGATCAATGTTGTTATACCGACGACCATTCACAGCGATGAAATTACCAACATCGTCCCATGTGTGTCCTTTTTTTTTCTTCACATATTCAAGTGCATCCATTGCGCTCTTCAGGACTGCCTGATCCAAGGCATCGAATTCGTTTTCTTTTTTCATTTCTGCAGTCGAACGCGACGTTGTTGGTTGTTTTTCTTCGGTATCTTCGAGAGCACAACTTAATAAATTTTCGATTTCTATATCGGTGTTTGATTTTGAAGTTGTAATAGACTGAAAGTGCTTGATTTGAAATTGGTGTTATAGAATCGAACACATTAACTTACTGTCAAAAGATTGCTTTTTCCCGGTCCCTCAACCCGCAGTATCGGATCCAAGAACAGTAACGAGTTATAAAATTCGTTAGAAGGCGTCGTTCGTGATGCACCCTGTCCACTCTTTGTTTGGGTTAACCTTGAGTACGCCATCTTAATTTGTTATTAAGATTTAAAAGCAAAATATATGTTGTTTTACATATGCGAAAAGAATTGTGGACACAGTTCCATTTATTAATGACTTCAGTCCGTGGCAATTCATTTTAATTTGCAACTTCTTCCCAAAGGGACTCCCTCAAATTTCTATTTTTATAGCTGGGCATCAAATAATTCCACAACTCATTTCTAACTTCCACTTCCGAATTTAGGTTATACGTGAATTCTACAGTAAAATTTGTATTTAATCGCACTAAATCGTATTAAACTCACCCTATTTTTCGGCAGTACATCTTCGTGATGTTCTGTAAAAAATGTTTAATATAGTATTATTATCAATATAATTTATAGATAAAAAAATATCACACAAATGTTTACTGCTTTCCGTATTTATTTTTTTGTGTCACTTACATTTTTTCAAACAACTCGATTAATAAAAATTTTAAAAACTCACAGATAGTTTTTTTTACATATCAAAATTAAACTTAAAAAAAAAATAATTGTTTTCAAACTATAGTATAAACGAATGTCACACAAAATGCCATTAAAATTGTCACTTTAAGTGTGACAACGATTGCCACACAATTTTAATCTCATTTTGTGGCAAAGATGTGAACGTACTTGAAAGGCTATAACACTTGATCAATAGCTGCCACGCAGCAAATGGCAGTGTTGGCACACAGTCTGAACCAGCCATTAGAATTTGTTAGTGATAAATAATATGATAAAAGGTTGAAAGGTTTAGTGAATCACTGTCAAAAATAAATTAAAAAAATTACTGCAATCGCTTATTTATATAAATTCCAATCAGATTGAATTCCAAGTATTTCGAACTTGGCAATTTCGATTCCATCACATATTAGGTACGTCTTTTGAGAATTCATATTACACATTTAAATCATTTCCAATGAAATTTGCCAGGCATCCCATGCAAAAAGGTTGGCATTATTTTAAAAGCCTTTTTAAGTGCTTTCTGGAAACTAGAAAATAAAAAACTACGGAAGTCTTTAAGTCGCTAAGTTGACAAGTAGAACTAAAGTTCTGATTTACTGGCTTGTATAATCAACAATGTCTTTATCACAACTTGATCAGCTGACAGCAGATAACAAAGCACTTGAGTGACATAAAAAACTACAGTTATTTAATGTTATGATCGCACACACGGACGCACTTAAAAGGAATGATGGTGCTTTGAAAAAAAAACCTAAAAACAAAAACCTTTTATTTTTCAATCTAAGCTGTTAACTTGTAAAAACAGTTGATCCAACAATCACGCACACGCAAGCCAACACATTCACTCATATACTCGCACAGTTCCACCAACACTCACAAAACTATTGCAATCAGTTGTTGTGAAATAGCGCGCACAGAAGTATGCAATTCTTCTCCAACTGATGTTGGCATTTATGGTGAATATGCTGGAGGAGGATGGCAGCAGAGCATATGAAGTTTCCATTTTCATTGTCTGAATTTTTGAGTTCAAATCGCAAAACTATTTATTTTGATTGTGCGAGTTTTGCCGACACGCCTGAATATGTGTGTGTGTGTGTGTGTAGTAACCTGTGTGAGTGTTCATTGCGCAGTCATTGCAAGTGTGTGAGAAATATTTCAGCTTGAATTCCCCACAACTTGACAGAAGATGACAACATAAATAAGCAATAATAAAACCAAATAAAATACGAAAACTTTTACTACACACAGCATTAAATGATTATAGTTTTTAATGTTTTTTTCGCTATGCTAGGATATACTATAGATATGAGCACACACATACAGAGCCACACACATCCAAAAAGTAGCAGGCAAAAAGTTATTTCTGACTATTGAAGTTAGGACAATGTTGAATTTATTACGCAGTTCTTAGCGAGACTTTTTTTATTAATTGATTTCATTTTTGCGGTGATTTATTTGTAGATATGAAATTGAGAATAAAGAGTAGAAGGATAAAGTGGTAATAATATATCAAAACTATCCACAACCATAATAATAACCATTACCATAACCATAACCATAACCATAACCATAACCATAACCATAACCATAACCATAACCATAACCATAACCATAACCATAACCATAACCATAACCATAACCATAACCATAACCATAACCATAACCATAACCATAACCATAACCATAACCATAACCATAACCATAACCATAACCATAACCATAACCATAACCATAACCATAACCATAACCATAACCATAACCATAACCATAACCATAACCATAACCATAACCATAACCATAACCATAACCATAACCATAACCATAACCATAACCATAACCATAACCATAACCATAACCATAACCATAACCATAACCATAACCATAACCATAACCATAACCATAACCATAACCATAACCATAACCATAACCATAACCATAACCATAACCATAACCATAACCATAACCATAACCATAAGCATAACCATAACCATAACCATAACCATAACCATAACCATAACCATAACCATAACCATAACCATAACCATAACCATAACCATAACCATAACCATAACCATAACCATAACCATAACCATAACCATAACCATAACCATAACCATAACCATAACCATAACCATAACCATAACCATAACCATAACCATAACCATAACCATAACCATAACCATAACCATAACCATAACCATAACCATAACCATAACCATAACCATAACCATAACCATAACCATAACCATAACCATAACCATAACCATAACCATAACCATAACCATAACCATAACCATAACCATAACCATAACAACAACGTATTTTAAACATAGATACATGTATAGCATACATATACATTTATAGAAATGTATATAATTAGAAAACATACACATATTTTTAAACTTTATAAAAAATATTTATATATTAATAACCTTTGCAGCCATACCTACATATCTCAGTATGTTACACCTAAATTCATTAGAAATTCAGCATAAGGGCATTTCCAGAAAAAAGTACATCGTGACACGAAAATTAAGTTATTAAAAAATGATTATTTAATGATATTATTCTAGAGAAACATTTCAATTTTATTGATTTAAGCAATTTTATCGTAAGCTCTTCGGCTCTTCGGCTCTTCAAAAATTCTTGCCCAATTCGAAAAGTTTGCAAAACTACTCCTGTTTTTTGTAACGTCACGCCAGAGTATAATTTTGCTTATATCTTTGAATCCTTAGGATTGATTATTGCAATTCTTTTACTTAATATAATGCTACGTAATTACTACGCTAATTTTAAAAAAAAAATCTTTATAAAGATTTGACTTTTTCATTTTGTTTTTTTAATATGTTTTCATACAAATCGTACGTAACGCCAGTGTGGAAATGTCCATATATTTTAAGCCTTCATAGAAGGTATATGCACATTCTTAAAACTCATAGAAAAGCTATACATATTTTTAACCTTCGTATCGATAACCACTCATCAGCGAAGGTTTTTACTAATAAATTCATTTGATATTGAGGATATATTTTTATCCTTTATGGAAAAAATATGTATATTTTTGAACTTCATAGAAAAGATATTACATGCTTTTAACTTTTACTACCCCCGATGGACGCCGGGTATTCCAGCTAGCATTTTTCTTTAAAAACTATTCGGTGCACTTCTTTCTCCAACTCTGATTCATTTAGAAAAAAAACATCAAAATCGGTTGAGAAACACCCTGAATGCGATACCATCCTGAGCAACGTCGGATAGTCCAGCTAGCATTTTTCTTTAAAAATTGGTCGGTGCTGTGCTCACTACTTTGATTCATTTAAGAAAAAATCATCAAAATCGGTTGAGAAACACACGAGAAAATGGTACTGAACTGGTTTTTCTTAGCCTGTTTACGACTTTACGCAATTCGAAGGATTGTATTTATATTTTTAATAAATAAACAAATCAAATTTCTTTTTACACATTTGTTGCTCTTTATTCTGACACATCAAAACACAACTGAACTCCACTAAACTTCAATTATCAATCCAGGGTTGTTATTGTAGTTATTGATAAAAAGAGGATCAAAGCACTTTTTTAGGTATCAAAATAGAATAGCATTAAACTCAATATAATAATAAAATGGTAATAGTAATGAGTACATATATTCATATATTCATATATTCAACATAGCCTACTTATATATAGATATGTTAGATAACTATAACCACAAATCTCAGGGTGGTGTCACTTCTAATTTAATTTGGTTTTAAAATAAATATATGCTTACTTACTTATAAATATCTTGGAAATATGTTAAAAATTATTGAAAATCATAATTTTAAACAATTTTCAAAATATTTATGTCTTAATACATAAAATGAACTACAAAATAATGATTTCATTTTCATTAATATAGCATATGGAATGTTCAAAAACGGTGGGCAATATCATCAATATATCAATGCCATCTGACAAGAATAATTTGAACAATTAAAAATGGCATTTTATGGCAGATTCTAATTATAACAGTAAAATTACGGCAACGTTTGAGTAAAATGGTATTCTCGTAGCGGTTAACTAAAACCAACAGTCAAGCACGCAGTGGTTTATTTCTCTGACGAAGTGACTTCAAATAAAAATGTGCTCAATTTTTAATTCACATATAATATCAACAACCACATCTATATATAACTTAAAAATTTATAATATCAGATATTTTAGATATAAAATCTAAAACATATATATAAAATGTAATCCGTTCCTATGCTTAAAATGGTGCTGATTATATGTTTAACAATAGTTTAAAATTCAAAAATAACTCCTCTCAATTGTGGTTTTATTGTGTTAACGGGAACGTTAAGACTTTTAAACATTTACAAACAGTTTAATCAATTTGATTATATCTCTTTACATACAATGAATACCTTTGGTTGTGACAATAGCTTGTTTTTAACTTAAGCAAAGTCATCTATGAAGAATAGGGTACAAGAATTCTGTTATGCTCTAAATATTTAATTCAGCTTTACCATTGAACAGAATGCGGCACTCTGAAAAAGTTGATCTTAAATTCATGATGCTTAAAACTAGGAGTTTGCACACCCTATAGGAAAAATAATCAAACATTCAAGCAAAAAAAGGAAAAAAATATATATATAAAAAAATATTTAAGTTAATATAAAAAAATAATTATAATAAATAAAAAAACATAAGAGAAATAATATAAATGATATTTGTGAACAAATTTAAAATTTTTATCAGGAAGCAAGGAACCAAAACATAAGAAAAAAAAATATAATTAAAAATAAATACAAAAACTAAAAATAAAAGAAAAATAAAGAAATTCTTTAGACATATATATTGAATGAAAGAATTAAAATTATAAATTATAAAATTGGAATTAAATTCAACATAAATAAAAATAAAAGCACTTATAATAAAATACTGGTACGTTGTTGGTAACTCGAGAAAAACGAGTCTCGCAGTGTTATAGATTTGATAATTAAGATTTGATATATGTAATTTTTTTCATCATCACATATAAAACTCACTTGTGAACTCAATTGAGGTCAAATTATTACTGAGTCACTGAGAATAATGTTACAAAACAAAAACATGTTCAGACCCTTTGTTTAACATCTAACGAAGGAACTTTTTATTTAACACGTTCAGTCACATTACGTAGAAAGAATTTAGCTCAGATATTATTCCTATGCGCATCATTTATGCTGATCATGAAATAAGTATTTGTACGCATAAATTCAGAGCAAGAGAAAATCGTTATGCATGAGCAACTGGTGTAGATTTTTATAAGATGCATTATCAAAGTGTTCATAAATACATAGTATTAAAACTTAAAAATACTAAATTTTTATATCGTGGATATAACTGTTGAATCAGGCATCGCTTTTTATTATTCGATGCTTATTACTACAACATTGAATAATCATTTTTATAATTTTTGAATTTCTTATATTAAAAATAGCACTCACCTAGAAGCTTGACCAATTCCAAACTCGAACTCACCTCCTCACGTTTTAAAGGAGAGCTTATTATCCGTTCAAAAAATGCAGTGATGTCATAATTTAAACAAAAATTCAATGATAAGCTCAATGCTACGTTACTTATTCTAAATGATTCGAGTAAACAAGACGCGACTAGTGTAATTTTTCTTTTGTGATTTTGTAGTGATTCTATAGTGATTTCCTATTATAAAAAAACAGGTGCAGTTGTCAGAACTGCCGATGGAAGTTCTGACAACGTTTAGCATTAGATTAGATGTAAGATCAGTGATGTTTCTATTATACTTTAGCAATTAAAGAATTAAAGATGTTCCAGTAGAAGACAAAAATGTTGATGAATAACATATTTTGAATTGTCGAAATAGAATATTAATTGAAAAATTAAACAAGCACATAATTTAAAGTTTTTTATTTTTATTTTTTAAGATTGTAAATGAAATTTCTATCATAACTGCAGAATCAGCAACAGGTGTGTTTGTTTTACATACATACTCCTAGATAGCACTTTTCTTTAAAAATTTATTTTTGGATCATATGTCCCCAATTTTAGTCTGTGTCAGGACCTGGTTTGAGAATTCCAACAAAAACGATTGTTAATAAGAGCGCCATCTAAGTAAGTAGATAGAAGTGGGTGGAAGAAGATTCTATCTGACGCTTATAACTTTTCGTTTTACTCTCAGCGCGTATAAATAACTTCGCTAAAGAAGCTACAAAAACAGAGAGTAATAAAAGATTTTGTATAAGCTGTTTTTGTATCATTGTTTTGACAGCCACGGTCACTTACTCTCCCCCATGTGCACACCTTATTAATTGCACCATGAGTTTGACCAGTACAGCTGATGTCACAACAATGGCTGACATGAGCGAAGCCATGGTATAACAAGGCAAGGTATCTACATGACTGAGAGCCGACTATAATAATTTGCAAAAAAACGTAACCACACACAAAACCACACTGAGCGGAGACTCAGTTCGCAATGGGGCAGTAAATTATTTGTATTGGTTTAGGTAATTATGGATCAGCCACAATGCTATCTTCTTTTTTTCCAACAATGAGTAAGGTGTTATCTAGTTTTCTAACATTGTTGCTGTTGCAGTACCGCTCAGCTTATGATTTCTTTTTTTTCTATTAAATGCATTTAAATTTATTTAGTTACATATACTTATGTTAACATATAATGGCTTGAGATATTGCTGTTTGTGCATGAATTTGTTTTTACATAAGCGGAAATACAATGTTGATGATAGAAAAAAGAAGGAAAAAAGAGCAGAGTGGGACGCGTGTAAGTGTTCACTAAGCTCCCGTATAATATAAAAAACTTCGCTCAAGAAGCTTACGCTTCGAAAATATATAAAAGAAAAATAAAATTGTCAAATCAAAGAAAATAATGCCCCTATCACCGTCAGCAAATCGAATTTTCTACTCGATTCGACTCAGTTGGCGAACTTTCAATTCTGCCGTATCATGGTTTGCGACTCTACTTGTTCGCCTCAGATTCAATGCTGCCAAAGCATAAAAACATAAAAGTAAACAAAGTTACGTCAAAAAATATATTTCGAAGAAAACAAATTCAATTCGTTCGGGTTTTTTCTTAAGCAAATAGTAAAACGAAAATTGTAACCACCTTCGAGTAATTTTTGAAGTAATTGTGTAGACGCCAACAGTTTAATCAAGTGAACTTGAATTTTTAAAATAAATATTTTTGATGGAACATTTATTTCCTGCTCCAATAGCAGCTGCACTATTTCATGTAGCTGCTGAGTGTTAGTGTTTTTTATAACGTGTATATTAGTGTAAAATTATAGAGATAAGGTTAGAAATAAATGCATTTAATGTGGAAATGATAATAAAAAAAGATAAAAAGAATTTTCATTGGAATAAAAGAAAAACACAGGTGCGTCGTTGGACTCACGAGAGAAGCGAAGTTTTTTCGCAGTTACATAGATTTGATAGCTTAATAATTTTTTCTTTTTAATAAATTAACTTTTAAATTCAAAAATTTAAAATAACATAAAATAAATTACATATATACAGAAAACATATTTACTGCTTATTTTTGTTTTGTTGAATGTCAAATTTCCACGCCAATTACATATAATGCCAGCGACTCTCCATTTTTACTCTCCACACATGGTTGTGAACTTGGCTGCACTGACTCATGCATGCCTTTGTTAATTCCATATTTATTGATATTATATATTTTTTTGACACTTAAAAACGCACTTGTCAACGCACTTGTGGGCACTGCTAATTTTCTTCGTACCAACATAGAGTGTAAATTATTATCTAGAGATTGCATCAACTCTGTTAGATCTCTGGCATGTGTTAACAGAGTTATTTCACTTAAAAACATGAAGAAAAAAAAACTATGCTAACCTCTGTATAATAATTTATACTCTATGCCAACAGCACCACAAACGCATTCACAATACAAACAAACCGATGCTGGAGACACCTTGTGGCAAATTTTTGATAGTTGTAGCATAGCAAATACACAATCCTCTATCTATTGATAGATGGTGACGATCTACTGCAGCATAGCTTCTGTTATAATTAGTATTGAATTAACAACTTCTTCTAACAAGTCTTTGTGGCCTAGTGGATAGTACATTGGACTCTCGTTTAAGAGGACGTGGGTTCGATCTCTACGGGCAGGCCAATAAATATTTTTAGTTTTAATATTAAAGTATTAAAATTTCATGTAGTAATAAGCACTAGCAACAAAGAAACCATCAAATTTCCAAGAAAAAATCTGTCGAAAATTTTTCAGATTTCACTCCAAGCAAATCACAGAACGAGGAGTAAAAAGCTTCGCTTCAATAAATTGCAAGCAAGTCCCGCATTCGCCGGCTACTCACAAAGTTTTTTCATTCGCCAGCTTTTGACGTTTTGGTCGAATGATATCTGGAAAGTTCGCACACTGTGATACCGCGCCCGCGAATTCGACTAGTTTTTTTTATTCGACTCGCTGACGGTGATAGGATACCTAAGCCTTAAAAATTAGTTTAGCTATACTGTTACTGTATGCTGTTTTTTTAAAATGGCTTCCACAACTCACTTCTTTAAAAACCGCCATTTACAGAAATATGTTATATGTCATGCATCCTATACTAGTATATATTTACTTATTCCATTAATTTACAAATACTCGCATGAGAATTCCTACTGGGTACATAGGTAAAGCCTGCTGTATCAAGTTAATCTTGGCAGAAATATAATAACGCGGACTTTTGTTTATTTGCTGATTTTTACTGGCTTATACAAATGTCTCTGTTGGAATCAGTTGTGACACAAAATCAATACCAATTCGAGGAATGCCAAAGTTAAATATCAACCAAAAGGGATGAGATGACAGTTGGTGGAAGGTGGAATTTGTTGTTTTTGTTGTTGTGCATTGCAGACACAAACTGCGCAGCACTCAATTGATGTAGGTGTGATGCCTGTTGTGGTCAGATTGGAGAATTTGTAGATGACGGAACTTGGGATTTGGATGCCATTGATGTGTGGTGGAATATATGAAAAAAATAATGAAATCAGCTACTTTGTCAAATAAAAACTTAACTTTGCGCCTGTCAGTTCTGATTATATAAACAGATTTTTATTGAGTAAAGGATTTTGATATGAAGGAGATAGAAAATAAATAATATGTATAAAAAATTAAAGGTGATACATTCCTTAATATAATCTATCTTTTGTGAAGTTTTGCCCTTGAGAGCTAGTAGTGGGCTTTATTTAGGTTTCGATAAGGACCTGAATTGGCCTTAATCACTACTGATTGACTTTTAAATGAATAAATGTAGGAATTGCATTCAATATAATATATTCCCTTCAGAACTAACGAATTTTTTTGCACCTCACCAATGTTATCTTTGCCATATAGTATACACTACCCCCTCAGTCCCCCAACTTATGGTACTTATCTTCTCATTGCATTCCCTATCCTCTTTTATTATGCCAAAAGTTTTAAACTGATATAATGATCGGACATATATAAACATTCCTTGGTTTTTCTTTGTATTTATGTATTGAAAAATGCATTTAATAAATTGAAAACAAAACTCTGCAGTAAGTTACAAAAATCAGCAAAAAGCACGTTTTCGCATAAAGCTGCATATGAGTGTATCTGGTGTCTGGTATAAGAATGTTTGTATGTGCCATAGCGTGCATATGATAGCATAACGTAAATACAGTGGCGTTTCAAAGCTTGGTGACATCCGGGGCTCATATACCAGTGGTGACACCATCATAAAAAAAATGTCTTGATGAAAAAAAAAACAATTCAGTGAGGCTTAGTATTTTTTAAAAGGAGTTGTATAAAAAAATAAAAATTTATATTTTCAGACGAAAAAGCACATATTAAATAACAAATAAAGATTTGTAAAGAACCAGATAAAAAAAAACTCACATTTACAAGAACGTAATGCTATATTTATAAGTATAAGTATAAGCTAAAGTAAAGAAAACGTTTCTATTACGCTATCTTAAAAGCTATTTTTTTATTTTAAGACCTACGAAGTTTGAAATAACCTCGTCAAAATCAATATTACTTGCAAGTTCGCTTTCAATGGATAAAATAGCAAGATTTGAAAATCTTGCCTTGTTATTATCACTGTTCTTTTTTAATTTCAGCTTTGAAAACCTCTTTTCACATGAAGCAACCGATACACAAATATTAAGAAATAATTTCAACGCTAATGAAATATTTGGCAAAGTTTCTAAAAACTTCCACTCGGCAATGAATGTGGACATTTCTAACGTTGTCCAATCCTTTAAAAACCAAATTGTGCTGCACTTATGTGGCTATGTAGCCTCGGAACTCCAACAACTATATCCTTTTACGAGATTTCGTTATAGCAACTATGTCACAAGAAACAATCACCAAACTTTTTCGAGCAATAGGTAGATTACTAAACTCGGAAAATGGGTCCCACACGATTTGAATGAACGTCATATGGAAAATCTCAAAGTCACTTCTGAAAAGCTGATTCAACGCAACGAAAAGAAATAATTTTTCATCAAATTGTGAAGGCTAATGAAAAATGGATTTATTGGAAGCGGAAAAAACCTTGGATTTCACCTGGCGAAGCTGGTCCTTCAACACCAAGGCCAAATTGCTTCGCTAAGAAGACCATGCTCTGTATCTGGTGAAAACAAAGCGGTATTGCGTTTTATGAATCCTTGAAGCCCAGTGAAACCGTTAACAAACAACGCTATTGCCAATAAATGATTGATTTAAGCCACACAATTATGGAAGTACTGAGACGGAATGAGACGAAAGACATGTCAAAGTTATTTTGTTACAAGACAACGCGCCATTTCACAGCAAAACTAGTGATAGACACCTTGAAATCGATTGGATGGGACATCCTCCTGAACCCGGTGTACTCCTCAGACTTGGCGCCATCTGACTTTCACATCAATGGGCACGCGCTCACAGTTCAGAGCCTCGGTGATTTCAAGGCAGTTGAAAAATGACTTGACGAACGGTTTGCAGTAAAAGACAAGAAATTTTCTGGCATGCTATTCATAAATTTCCTTAAAAATGGGCAAAATATTTTAATAAATAAAATATATTTCCCTAAAAAATTATGTATTTTGGTAAGCGTATAGTATGTAAATTGCAATATGCACATTTTTTGGAGATAACATTTTGGAATACAATTTTCATCCAGCTTCTTCGTTTCTAACTAAATGTTGGAATTACAAGGATAAATTTGATGAGTGATACCAAGTTTTATTTTAATAGATTTAGTTGAAAAAAATATGCTACACAAATTTTAAAATAAAATTCAATTAAATTGACAAAAACTGTTTTTTATGTCGCTGCTGCTGCTGTTTCAGCTATTTCCAAACTAATGGTTTATATTGCATTATATTTGTATGCAAAGTATATAATAAATACTTTATTTTAAATGTGCGAAAAATTTATTACTTTTTTATAATACTTCGTAGCCTGGAAGCACTTTGTTCATCGATTAAAATGCAAATCAATAAATAAATAAAAATAAATGTTATTTTGCCATTTCCTAACTAATAGATAATGATTGTGGCGTGGTTATATCAAATGCTGAGGTAAAGCTCATCCACTCCAAAGTCCTGTGAAAATGCCCACTAACTCTCACAAATTATTTCTTTTAGAAAAATGAAAGACGCAGATTTCTCAGTAGTTCAAAGAGTTACTTTGTTGAATACGTTATCCTCTTAATTATTCAGCTTCGGATATTTGCTAGGGTGTGGTAATCGCTTCGGTAAGCGGTACTTGGTGCGTAAGTGCTTCGGTAATCAGTTAGTAATCGCTTCGGTAAGCGGTATTCGCTTCGCTGGTAGGCTGGTAATTACTTTGGTAAGCGGTAATCATTTGGTAATCACTTCGGTAAGTGCTAATCGCTTCGGTAAGTGGTAATCACTTCGGTAAGTAGTAATCAGGTGGTAGCTGTTTCGGTCATCGGTTGGCAATTACTTTGGCAGGCGGTGATCAGTTGTTAATCACTTCGGTAAGTGGTAATCAGGTGGCAATCACATCGGTAAGTGGTAAACAGGTGCTTCGGTCATCGGTTGGCAATCGCTTCGGTAACTAAAAAGGAATACTCAGTTTTAGTACAACACAATGGGGTGAAACAAGAGAGGTCGCGGTAAGAAATAAGAAGGGAGAGAAATAGATAAAAATATTATTGCAGGTGACGCCCCAGTATCGAGGCAGCGAGTGCCTGCGTCGCAGCACCGATGATAGACCTTGCAGTCAACCGAGGCAGTGACGTGGTTTTGACCAGAAGAAAGAAAAAAAGGAAAAACGAATATATTCTTATAAGCGACGTCATAGCGGCGTGGCCGCGAGTAACTATGTCGCAGCCCCGATGATAGAACATGGGGTCAACCGAGGCAGCGAAGTTGCTTCAATAAAAGAAATAATATTAACCACTAACTACACTTAAAATAACCAAAAACCGCCTACCAATACCTCTGCAGTGGTGAGGTGAGTAGAGCTGTCAAAATATCAATAAAAGTATCGATATATCGCTTTTTTTTATTTTCGGTATCAATATATCGAGCAGTATACAGATTTGACATTCCCATTTTCACATAATGTCTTTTAGAGGGAAACAACACAGCGGTTGAAATTTTGGTGAGACAAATAAATAAAATTTCTGTTGATTACAAATTAATATAATGAGATCGTTTTATCCGTCATGAACGTTAAACAGTATCTAGCACTGAAGAAGGCACTTCTATAGAATGTTGAATAGAGGAGTTGTAGTATTAAGGACGTTTTCTATATATTAAAGCTAAAACTAAAGCTAATATTAAGGTCGAAAAATGTTTCGGAAAAAAATTATCGTTCACTGCAGCAATTGCATTTTTTAGTTTTGTATTTATTGTTATAAATTTCAGTTTGACTTAAAACAAGTACTTTAAGCTATTATTTTAGAAGTATCATTGAAATGTTTTTGGTTTTTTTAATCTTTCTATATACATAACATATATTTATACATAAAAAAATTTCGCGTACATTTGTTTGGTGAGTAGTGAAAACGATATATATCGAAAATATCAAGTATTGCACATATCGATATTTTCGCAGCTCAAGGGGTGAGGCTTTCGGCACTCAATTCGGACGATAGACCTGATAGTCAGCCGAGGTATGCTGGAAAAAGAATGCTGCCTTGACTGGCATTGTAATTTCAGAAAAGAACTATATGAGAATTATAACTCGTATGTTGTATGACGTATGCAAAAGAACGTTTAACGGCTGACTTATAGCTACTGGAGTGTGAGTCTCGTTGTTGTTGCTAGACTAAATCTATTTATAGCCTGGTGTGTTTTTAAGTTAACTTAAGTTTGTTGTCTTTTGTTTGTCGCTGTAGTTGTTGGTATTTTATGTTGTTAGTTGGGTTACCCTAAGCTGCATATATAAATTAAGTGATTACTACTTATTTATATTAAAAAAATTAATATATTTGATATTTTTCATGTATATTTTATAATAATATTAAATAAACAATTAAATACTAGCATCTTATTATAAATAGCTTAAATATATATAATAATTGTGATATCACGTTACATTATTTAAAACAATAACTTTTTATAAAACCTTCCTAAATATAACAAAGGTTGAACGTAAATGCAGTATGTGACAAATGATATAAACATATTAAATGATAATTCTCAATAGTATATCTGGTGTTCTATAATATGACAAAAAATCAATTCAAATCAGATGTCTTTAATCAATTCAAATCAGATATATCTTTAAATTTTTTAAATTTATTTTAAAGATATACTATGTGTTAATAATAGGCCTGTTTCCGTACACATTTTCGAGTAAAAGTTGAGCAAAGTTCAATATGAGAGAGCAAAATTAAATTTTAGAATAGTGTCAAAAGTACGGAAACGACTTCTAGCTAGTTTCAAGCACGAAAACAGCTGATTGCCTATCAAAAGTAAACACCGCCAATTCTAACTTGCTACAAATGCAGACGGCGCTAATTTTAAATTGATATTTTATATTTATTTATGTTTTTATACTTATTGATATTTAACAATTTGTAAATTTATTTTATATCGCATGACATAAGCAAACAACAAACGGCAAATTGGCATTTGCTTGTACTTCTTGATGCTTTTTCTTATGTAGCTGGAACAAATTTCTTCTAGCACACTTCGAGTAACTTTCGAACTCGAGAGATCGATTTTATGCTTGTTCTTCTAGCTAGAAAAACACGTTCTAGCACATTGCAAGTTAATACAATCGTGTACGGAAACAGACCTAATATGTTCACCAAAGATAATTTTAAAACTCAAAGCGTTTTCAAATTTTAAGCTACATTTGTAAGCAAGCACAAGGTAGATGAAGTTCTGATTATACATACTAGCTTACAAATATTGGTCTTATCTCAAAAACTGTTTTTTCATAGACTTTTTCTATGTACTTTGGGGCGGAGATTAAAAAATGGCAACCATTTTTTTTTTCTTAAGAATAGTTTTCGTAATATCTTCAAAAAACACCTATCATTTTGCACTTTCTTTGTAATTTACCCATATTTCCTTAAATTGTTCTTAGACCTGCAAAAATAGCACATTAATTTTAGAGATAATTTTGCCTTCTTTCCAAGGGTATACTGATCAAGGCAATGTTAATATAAATACTACCTTTCGTCAACAATTTCTAAGCTACTTTTACATTTTTTGTCCGCCTTTGGCAAATTTTTAATTTAAATTTTTTCGAATTAATAATCTTTCAAGATTAATCTTAAAAAAATTAAAAATGTTTTTTATAATTAAGCGGTTTTATTGAAATTTTATCATTTTTGAAAGAGGTCAAAAAACAACAGTTTTTCACCTAGAACCTCTGTAACTCACTCAATTTACATTGATTCGATTTGATCAATATACCATTGGAAAGATTTATATCCAACTTTTTTTTTGATCTCTGCCGAAAACTCTCTCCAAGTAGCACATATGTGAGTATGAGTGTTTTTTTTTTATTGTATTAAGAACATATTATATTAAATAAAAATTTTTCCCTTTGTACGAGGGCTGTTCAAAAAGTTGTCGGCCTTCAAAGTTGGGCGTTGAAAAAAAGGTATGCTGCTTGCGGCCCGGATAACTCGACTTCGGATCATCTGATATGGCAAGAATAAACGGCATTAGATTCAGTACAGATTTAGTTCTGGTTCCTACCTCAATCATAGTTTTGCGATTATATTTTACAAAATGGCGGTCATTGAAAAATGAAAAAACGATTTTGGGGTGCTTTTTTTTTAGTTTAGTGTAAAAAAAAAAAATAGTAAGAAATTGAATAAATTGTGATTGAAATAAAGACTGAAATGGTGATAATTTTGCGTTTGTTGTTTTGCACTTTGTTTCATCAAAATCGCTTCAGAACTACGGGCGTAATCTGCGCCGCAAGCTCGAAAAACGTGTTTTCGAGATAAACGCGTTTAAGTTTGAAGTTATTTTTTTGCATCAAAAAAAAATTTAAATGAAAAATTTGAGCATGCAGTTTGAACAAATTCGACAATTTTGCGTCGATTGCACTTGGTTTCATCAAAATCGGTTCAGTAGAACCGGAGCAAAGTGACTTCGAAGTTCAGGAACGCTATTTTGAAAAAACTCAAAGAAAATTTTGGGCAATAAAACATTTTTTTTTTTTTTGTGAAATACTTACATATATCAGTCTGTAATGCCAGCCCCATAAAGAACTCCTTTCTCTTCTTCAAAAAATGATGACTCAGCGGCTCTTTGTGCTGTTCGGGCAGTTCTACCTTCTTTTGATGCGGCCAGAGCTCTGGCTTCGGACCTTTTCAAACGTTCTTCGTTCCGAGACATGGCGAAATCATATGTGACGTTGCCAGTCGGGATGGCCATTAGGTTCATTATTAGAAGTATTGGCAAAAAACCTTCGTCAAATATGACAGTTGCAATAAAATTGGCAATCTCAATAGTGCTTGCGCCGGTGTGCATATGCTTCGGTGCGAATGACCACAGCACTGCGTTAAAAGATTTGTTGCTGTTTTGAGTTTCGGAGCCAAGGCATCTGTTCAACAAATCATCAGCTGACAGTGCTTCGTAAATAGGTTTGCTTGCTTCCTGGACTCTCTGATTTTGTGGTACATACATATGCTTGAAGCTGTATATTGTTCCTTCTGCTACCGCTTTTTGACAGGCGCACCAGCTCGACGCACCGGTCGGACAGTTTTGGTGCTGTGGAGCTTCATAATTTTCACTTTGAATAAAACTCTAATTTTCACTTTGAAAAAAAACTCTAATTTTCACTTTGAATAAAACTCTTGTTAATTTTTAGAATTTTTGTTTTATTACAAAACCGAATCTATCTTAAGACTGAATACTTATAATTCTAACATCGGTATTTAAATAAAACTTATTTGAGTCTCAGAATAAGTCTCAAAATAACTTTGTGTGCTCTTTCGGCAGAGTCTTTTGGGTAGGAAAGAAAGTGACGCAAAATTTGTATAACACTTTCTTTCAATTTTTATTGGTTCTTAATTATTTCTTTCGTTGTGACTCGATGATTGGTCTGCGTATGTTCGCTTATACTATTTACCTGCACTTAGCGGACTAGGTCAGTAAGCAATTGCTTTGCTTGCATAATTTGCCTGCGCTTATTTCTTAAGAAGCGAACTAGGTAAATAAGTGAACGACTGACTCGCTTGCGCAATGGTTCATTGTGTTGCTTTCTTTTAGGTCAGTAAGTGAGCGTGGGATTGTTTACACAATTTCGCTTGCGCTCACTTGACTTTCCGTGGAAATGCATGTTCTTTCGAATGCACTTGGCGACCGCTATTAGTTTTTGGGTTGTTCAAGTGGATTCGAAGAATTTGTTTACGCAATCTTTGAAATGTTTAATTTAAGTTAATTTATTATTTTTGAATTTGATATTGCCACACAAGTTGTAACTAAAAAGTATGTGACATGTTTGCGACACCATAAGTGGGTCATAAAAAGCAAACATGGGTTTTAAACTAATATATGGTAAAATGTTCTTGGAATTATATTAAGAACACTTTACCATGCGTTAAATTATTATCCATGGGTAATGTTACAGGGTGTATTGTAACTCCCCCACCGTTAGTTTGAGGCTCCGACGAAATTTGAATTGTTTGTGTTCTTTTTTTGTATGATATAAAGATAATTAAAATTAGAATTACAATGATTATTACTATATTTAGAATTTGTGTTTTTTCATTTTTGAATATAATTTGGTTCAAAGTTTGATCATGTTCAATTTGTTTTAAATATAATGATTCTAATTTGATATCAGAAAGTAAGGTATTATTGGGGCTTCCTTTAAGTTTTGTAATTGCATTTGGCAATATAAAATTATCAAATACTTTAAGTTTGATATTTGAGTAGGTTTTATTAAGTACAGTTATTTCGCAATTTTCGAATTTCATTAGGAAGGTTCCGTTTATTTTTATTTGTATTTTACTACAATTATGAGAAATTGGCAGTGAAAAGAAATTTTTGAAAATTAGTACGCCTGGGAGGATTTCAGTTACGTTTTCTTTGTTTAATGTTTGCATTTCGCATTGCGCCTCTTTGAACTTAAAAATATTATTTAGGCATACGTCGTGAATGCGTATTAGGTTTTTCTTGAGATTGTCTTTAATGTAGGTTTCATAGACATTATTCTCTGAATCGATCAGGACATTGTAATCAGTCAATAAAATTGACTTGTTGTATGTATTAGGGATCGGTTCGAATGTGACTTTAGACAGAGGGTCTTTAGGGTAATTGGGTATAAGGAGTATTATAATTATAATATCGTTTTCAAGCGCTATGGATACTTTGATATTGGTGTAGCTGTTGAAATCCGTAATAAGGTCGAGTTCTGTTTTGGTTAGTATGTCCGTAGGAATAATTCCAAGTTTGCTAGAAAAAATAATCTGTTTGATTTCTAGTTCGTCGTCGCTGTCCATTGTTCCTGCTATAAATTTTAAGCCTTTTCCAATTACGTTTGCTAGTCCACGTTTGTTTCGAAAGTGTGGGTTGAGCCCTTCTATTTTAGCTTTTAATAGAGAAAAGTTCTTTCTTACTGTGTTTATGAGTGGTTTTGAATGAAATGTCATTTCCTCGAGTGCATGAATATTGTCTTGTATGAATTCCATAGTTTGTACGTAAGTTGTTGTATTAATGATATAATTTGATAGAATTTTATTGTAGTGTTCGATTGGTGTTATTTCTTCTATTTTTATTGGTACGAATCCATTGTTGTTGTTCAGATCTTGTATGTCGATTATTTTTGCTGCAGTTGTTGCGCAGATTATTAATATCGCCAGGGACATCATCTGAAAGGATGTTTGTTTATTATTTACTCCTTATAGTAGGATTTTCTTTATTCTGATATTTCCTAGTTTGTTTTACGTGTGTTTTGTAATATTTGTGACCAGTGTGTGTGTTTTCCAAGTGTTCGCTGTCGATTTTCCTTGCAGTGATTTTCCTAAACTTTCTATGGTTTTTTCCTCCTCTAATTTCCTTTATATAATTAATTCCTTCGGTTAGCTGTACGTCTGTTCTATTCTTGTTTAATTTATCTATGCATTTTGTTTTTTTGTCCAATATTAGGTCGTGAATTTCGGGGTATTTATCTTCGTGGATTTTTCCGTTAAAAAAGTCAATTGGTTTAATTTTTGTAGTACTGTGGATCGTGTTATTGTAAAAGTGAATAATTCGAAGTATCTTTTCCTCAATAGTTTCATCATTGTTTCTGTTATCATGTCTCAACAGTCTTATATGTTCGTTAATAGTATTGTGAAGTCGTTCAACGTCTGCATTTGAAGTGTGGTTGCTGTTGGATGTATAATGTATTGTGATGTTTTCGTCTTTTAAAAATTGTTGAATAGGGATAGCTTTGAAACCTAACTCATTGTCTACTATTATTTTTTTCATTTTGCCATATGTGCTTATATATTGTAGTACTTTTAGTTTAAATTCCGTCCAGGTTCTGCCATTAATTTTAAATGCTGCTGCAAATTTCGTAAATTTGTCTATTGTTGTCATAAATAGTTGTTTGTCTAAAGTGTAGAAAACATCGATGTGTATGATTTCTCGCGGTCTGGATGGTGTCTCAGTAATTTTAAAGGGAATTTTTGCAGGGTTTCTTTCGTACTTTTCGAGGGCGCATATTTCGCAATTATTTATGAATTGTGTAATTCTCAACTTCAGTTTGGGGTTATAAATCTGGGTTTTCAATTCTTCGAAGACTTCTTGTATACCTCTATGGTTTTTAGATAAGTGTTCTCCCTTAATAATTTCGGTAAGTTTGTTTTCATCTTCTATGTCTTCTATTTTCTGGAGACATCTTATTACCTTTAGGCTCGTGAAAAGTTCTTCATAAATAGTTTTAAACGTTGGGAAAAAGTCGTCATCTATTAGAAATGCATTAAGGTGAGTAGATTTAAAGTGATTTTTTAAAATGACTATTTTCGAGTCTCTGTCCAGCTGTTTGATTTCGATAGTTTTTCTCGTATTTTTGAATATTGTCTTATTTCTTATTTTCATTGAGCCGGATGTTATTTTCTTTATGATTATTTGGTTCCTGAAAATGTTGAGGGGTGACGTGCATTCTTTTAGCGTTGGAGAATTTAATTCTAGTGCGTTTATAATAACAGGCTCGATTCTTGATAGTGCATCGGCATTGCCATTCTTTGTTCCTTTTTTGTACTTGATTTCGTAATCGAATTCTGATAATATAAGCCTCCACCTAACTAGCTTAGAGTTCGGTTCTTTGATCGAAAAAAGCCATGTTAAGGGTTTGTGGTCGGTTTCAATTAGAAATTTCCTTCCGAACAGGTAGGGTCTGTAATATTTCGTAGCCCATATAATGGCCAACAGTTCCTTCTCTATCGTACTATAGTTTATTTCATGTTCGTTAAGCGTGCGACTGGCATAGCATACTGGATGGTTATCTTGGGAGAGAATTGCACCTAGTGCATAATTACTTGCATCTGTTGTCAGAGTAAACTTCTTCGTAAAGTCAGGATAAACAAGATTTGGGTCATTTGTTAACATTCTTTTCAGAGTGTTAAAACTATCTTGATATCGTGGGTCAGAGATGTTTATTTTTGCATCTTTTTTCAAGTATACTGTCATTGGTTTTGCGATTGATGAGTAGTCCTTGATAAATTTTCTGTAGTATCCGGTTAAGCCTAAGAATTGTTTGATTTGTTTTGGTGTTTTAGGGATGGGAAAATTTTGGACGCATTCTATCTTTTTCGGGTTAGGTTTTATACCGTTGGATGTCACTATGTGTCCTAAGAATTCTGTTTCCTTTTTTAAGAATTCTGACTTATCCAGTTGGATTTTTAAATTTGCGTTTTGTAAACAGTTAAAAATCAGATTAATGGAATTAATGTGTTCCTGTAAGGAAGTTGAGAAGATGATTATGTCATCCAAGTAGACTAGACAGATTTTATTTATGTAGTCTTTCAAAATGTTGTTCATTAATCTTTGGAATGTCGCTGGGGCTGTCTTTAATCCAAACGGCATTCGCAAAAATTCATAGTGTCCTCCTTCAACACTGAAAGCAGTTTTATGAATATCGTTTTCTTCGATTTCTATTTGGTGAAATCCTTTCGCCAAATCGAGTGTAGAAAAGTACTGGCATCTTCCCAGCTTATCTAGGATCTCGTCGATATTCGGTATAGGGTACTTGTCATCTATTGTAACTTCGTTAAGCTTACGATAATCGACGACGAGTCTCCATTCAGTTTTTCCACTAGCATCGGCCTTCTTAGGCACAATCCAAATGGGTGCGGAGTATGGAGAACTGCTATGTCTGATTATATTATTCTGTAACATTTCCTTGATTTGGTCTTCAACCTCTTTTTTGTGTATATACGGGTACCTATAGGATTTGGTATATATGGGGACGTTGTCAGTTGTTCTAATCCTATGTTTCATAGCAGATGTAAAAGTAAGTGGTCTATTTTCTTGATAAAAAATCTCTCTGTACTTGTTTATAATAGTTGTTAGCTGAGTTTTTTCTTCAATATTAAGGTGGTCAACTCGGATTTGGTCTTTAATAGATCTATTTCCTACATCTTCAATTGCAAAATTTAATTCAAATTTATTATTTTCAATGTTAAAAACGTTGTTTTCTCGTAATTCTTTTAAGTAGTTTACTTCAATATCTAAGGATTTGTGTACTTCCTTTTCAAGGTCATCTTCTCCTTTGAAAAAAAATTGTAATGTACGTTCTCCAAATTGAATTGTATTATTTTGATAATTAATTTTGGTTTTTAAAGGTCTTAACAAATCGTTGCCTATTAATCCATCGTAAAAGTCATGGAATTTTGTGATATAAAACTCGATTACGTCGAGCTCTGTACCGAACTCTTCAAAGGTTGGAATTTTTGCTACTTCATTTAAATAAATTGTATGTTGTAAAGTTTTAACGGAGGTGGGGATAGTTTTTCGTATCCATTTTGGATGGCAAACGTTAGGGTTAAGAAGTGAATTAGTGGCACCTGTGTCAATTATTAATTTGATATATCCTAATTTAGTTTTGACTCTTATATATGGGAGTTTTCTTCCGAGGCTTTGTCCTGAAAATTTTCGGATGTGACGTGGTTATTGATAGTTTCATGGTTGTTTATATCCATTGGTTCAGGGATTGGTTGTTGGTTGTAATTTGCGTTGGGGTTGTAATTTTGTCTATTGTGCTGTTGGTTATTTCTGTTATTGTACGAGTGTTGTTCATTGCGTCTGGTATCGTACCTGCTGTTATATCTTTCGTTACTATATCCATTATTATTGGTTCTATAATCGTTGCGTCGATATGTGTTGTTTTGATTTGTTTCGTTCCTATTGTTTTGTCTGTCGTTATTATTACTGTTGGGCCTATATTCGTTGCGTCCATATGTGTTATTAAGATTTGTTTCATTTCTGTTTTAGTTTTGCCTGTAGTTGTTAGAATTGCTGTTTGTGTTGTTACGCTCACTACGGTTGTTATAGTTCGTTCGGTGTGTCTGTCGTTCTTGTGGTTGAAAAAATCGTTCCTTGCTTATGGTAGTCTGGGCATGTCCTGTTTCGTAAAGAATGTTCATGGCACTTTCTAAAGTTTGTGGATTCCTACAAGCTAAGATTGTTTTCATGGGTTCGGATATCTTTGCTTTAAATATGTTCAGTGCTGAACGGATGTTATTTTCTGACACGGCTTTTATCGCATCCCCTTCTCCTAACACGAGTTTGGCTTTATTGTTTAGTCTTCTCAGTTTGGTTTTAATTTCGTTATAGAAATCTATCGTCGTTGTCTTAAAAGTTGTCGCTCTTAGTTCGTCGAAAAGTTCGTCTGTGCTTTTGCGGTCACCAAAATTATTATTTAGAACTTCCTTTATATCGGACCACAACGTGGCTTGGCAATTAATTTCTATGACCTCTCTTGCTCTACCTCTCAGTCTACTTTTTATGAGGTCGGAAAACAAGCCTTGTGACATGGGGTCAAAGGTTAAAAGTATGGTATGTATTCTGTCCACTAGACTCAAAAACGTTGGTAAGTCCCTAGTGTCTCCATGAAATTCAGGAAGAGATCCCAGATATTTAATGGGTTCAAAATTTAAGTTCACTGCCATTTTCTCTTACAGAAGAAAAATGTATTTGCTTAAAATTGTATACTTATAAAAATGTGTTTGTGTGAAATTATATACTTATTTAACGGACAGAAAAAAAAATTTTATAATAGTGACACAAAAAAAAAAAATATCTTACTCTGGTTTTCTAGTGGTTGGTTTTACCACGGCGACTGGCTTCAATATCTCCTTGTTGTCGTTCAGCTCTCTTTCGCAGGATTTCCTCGTAGATAGGCGTGAAGTCGATGGTATCTTCGTCGTCCCCGTATAAGTTTTTAGTGCTGTATATCTGTTGTGTTGACATGAATAAATTCAGGCAGCTATCGTTGAATGATCGCAAAGTTGCTTCTTATTGTGTTAATATGAATAAATTCAGGCAGCTATGGTTGAATGATCGCAAAGTTGCTTCTTATTGTGTTGATGTGAATAACTTCAGGCAGCTATCGTTGAATGATCTTGTTGAACGGTGGTAGCCTTGATCTTTCAAGGTTTTTTAGGAGTAATCCTTTACTTCCTGGTGCTGCGGATTTTCCGATAAAGCATTAAGATGCAAAAGAATAATGTTCTTTATCTTTAAAGAGTTTGTATTCTTTTCGGATATCCTACCGACTGCGCCAATTTTCACTTTGAATAAAACTCTAATTTTCACTTTGAAAAAAAACTCTAATTTTCACTTTGAATAAAACTCTTGTAATTTTTAGAATTTTTGTTTTATTACAAAACCGAATCTATCTTAAGACTGAATACTTATAATTCTAACATCGGTATTTAAATAAAACTTATTTGTTCTACGAGGGAGTCTCAAAATAACTTTGTGTGCTCTTTCGGCAGAGTCTTTTGGGTAGGAAAGAAAGTGACGCAAAATTTGTATAACACTTTCTTTCAATTTTTATTGGTTCTTAATTATTTCTTTCGTTGTGACTCGATGATTGGTCTGCGTATGTTCGCTTATACTATTTACCTGCACTTAGCGGACTAGGTCAGTAAGCAATTGCTTTGCTTGCATAATTTGCCTGCGCTTATTTCTTAAGAAGCGAACTAGGTAAATAAGTGAACGACTGACTCGCTTGCGCAATGGTTCATTGTGTTGCTTTCTTTTAGGTCAGTAAGTGAGCGTGGGATTGTTTACACAATTTCGCTTGCGCTCACTTGACTTTCCGTGGAAATGCATGTTCTTTCGAATGCACTTGGCGACCGCTATTAGTTTTTGGGTTGTTCAAGTGGATTCGAAGAATTTGTTTACGCAATCTTTGAAATGTTTAATTTAAGTTAATTTATTATTTTTGAATTTGATATTGCCACACAAGTTGTGACTAAAAAGTATGTGACATGTTTGCGACACCATAAGTGGGTCATAAAAAGCAAACATGGGTTTTAAACTAATATATGGTAAAATGTTCTTGGAATTATATTAAAAACACTTTACCATGCGTTAAATTATTATCCATGGGTAATGTTACAGGGTGTATTGTAACTCTTCATCAGTCGAGATTTTGTGAAAAAAGTTGCCCAAACAATGCTTATGTCTTCGTTTTCATTATTTTGAATTTATTTTGCCGATGTACTTGTCTCTCATCTCTTTCGTGTTGGTTACCACGAAACTGACGTTTCAAGGGACGAGTTTTTCGATTGCTACCAGTGTTTCTTTTATTTTTATTTTTATTACTTTTTCTATCCATTGTCTTTAGCACAAGCATAAATTTTTATCAAAACTGTCCTTTTCAAAACTGTATGCGCGCGCGCGTCCGGTTTATAACTCAATTCAAAGTGAACTAAACGCTGCCAACATTTGAATACCTAAGCTCTAAAATGTGTATTAATACAAACAAGTTATTACTTACTAAAAAACGCGTTGAAAGAAACTCGGTGGTTGCTTCAAACCGTTGCATTCAAAAAGTAGCCAAATTAAGCAAATCGCATCTTGACGAAAACATTGCTGGACAAAAAAGGCCATCCATATCTCCTAAAGTTTTTCTAATTTCAAAAAACCCTTCTAGGACGATATTCTCAAATATCCAAGCTATAAAAATATGAAAAAAAAAAAAAATTGAAAAAAATGTTTGCCAACCAAGTACTTGTTTTGTTGCAATTGATGTGGATTTCAACATGTGATTGAATGCTTTGCTTAAATGCAACGCACATTCTAACTCTTCTATTTTTACAGGCCTTCCAAAATTTCTATCTTAACCGTCCACACCAACATTATCATCATTTGAAACATTATATTAAGTATACGATCTCTTATTGTGCACAATTCTGGTTGCAATTTTTGCGTCTGCAACAATTCAAGTGTTTCATTCATAGTTCAGCTCGTTACTAAACATAACTGTGTACATGTCTGTGTGTAGATACGTGTAACCGTTTTAGTATTGGTGTTATTAGTAATCACGTAGACAATTTACTTATCATCACACTATTTGGGTGAATGTTGGCCATTTACGTGGGTTTATGATGTATTCGGTAGTTTTTGTTCAGAGTGACACTTTTGCAGTGCAAAAAGTATTTCAAGGTTTTCGCTTACCACTCCTTAAATCCTTTCAAAAACAATCACTGCCTTCTTTTTACATGCTAATATATTAAGCTACACCTTTCTCTACAAAATCTAATTAATTTAGATAAAGCAACTTTGTCACCTTTTTCATGTACTATTTATTCAAATTTTTTTTCAGCAACTCATCCTTTCTATTCTAACGTGGCACATTAATTAAGCTCTATTTGCAGTTGCTATTCATTGAAATGTTGAACTCCAACACACACACACACATAAAAGGAACAAAACATACTCGTGCAATTACTGTTATAAATAAAAACATATTCACACGGAATCAAGATAATTATTTATATCCGTGTTTTCAATGAATTTCCAACTATTTTTCATCTTTTTTTATTTAGCTACTGTTTTCATTTGATAGAAAAATAAATAGAAGACACGCACATACACACGTGCGTTTGTTATGCTTCATTATGGCATCATTTTAGGTGACATGGTGTAGTTTTATTTTTTTTTTTTTTTTTTCTTACTCTTGTTGCTATGACTGCTTACTGCACCCTAGTACATACAACGCATGTCGCGCATTGAAAAATGCGCAAAAAGTAAGAAATAAAATTATAAAATATATATATATAAAAAAAAAGCATACAAGATTTTCTGACACAAAAAGTATGAATAACAGTGTTGCGTGCTGTGGCTGCCTTTATTACGCTGTTGCCTGTTTGCTGCACACAATTTCTGAGTATATCTCTCCGTCTGACTCATTTTGTAACAACGCACGCTCTCTTAGCCACTGCTGACATTTTGACAGCTGACAATAGCTGTATGACTCAGTCATTTAGACGTGTTCTTCGACATGGTAGTGCTTGTTAGCGACAATCAGGCAAAGGTTAAGCTGTGCTAGTTTTTTACGCCATACGCTTTCCCACTTTTTGTTTTGTTTTGTTTTGTTTTGGTTTACTTATTATTTTTGACACATTACAGACTTTTTAACAACTTCATGGTACGCGACCTCATCATGTGTCATATGTAAGAACACGTCATAATTGTGACTTATGCTAGCGTCACGATAAATAACAATAAGTATATTAATACAGGGCAACCCTGATGAAGTGAATTTATTTAAGCGCAGTTGTGACAATGAATGACTCACTTACGCACTGTTTAAAACTAGTGCTTGGTTTTCTAAAAATGCCTCTTAAAAAATTTTTACCACAAGAGATTTTTTTACGAATGAATAATTTAATTTTTTTTGCCCATGTGAAACATATATTTGTTCTTGAATTAGACCTCAAGATAAAAGAGAAACCAAAAATGGAACAGTTTAAATTTTTTTGCACTGCGAGTTCATACAAGTATGTCATTAAAGGGTTAATTCAATAAAGAATTAAGTATTATATTTATAAGAGCATCTTTAAGTAAATAGACCTTTAAACACTATTTATAAATGTCGAAGCATTTATCACATTTTTTATTTATTTCAGGTTGTCATACTTGAAAAAACAATTTTAAATAAATTAACTCCTTTTCAGTTTCTAGAAATTCCTACCTAAATTGTTGCGCGTTTCAATTTAATATATTTTGCTTTCGGCTATTGCTCATTCTCGTTTCTGATGACAGAGTTAATTTCACTGTAAATTTGATTATCCTTTATTTATACATGAGTGTGTGTGTCTGTGTGTGTTTGTGTGTATGTGTGTGCGTAAGATTGTGTGACATTCTTCTGTAGTTCTTCATATAAGCATAGAAAATATACAATATCTCAACTGTTCAACAACCTGCTTACACTGGACGTGATAAAATGCTGAATTTTGCACAATTTTTCAACTCTGACAACGTATTCATCGTCTTCAACTTGCTTTTGCTGCAGGTTGCTACAAATTTACTTGCTCCTCACACTGCGCCCAACTCGAAATCTGCCCATGTTCTGTCGTTTTGTCTTTTGAGCTGAGCTGGCCCAGCCCAATTTTAATCCTTTTCAATGTCTTTGCCTGAAGCCTCGAGCAAATTATTTGTATCCTTTTCTTATTTCATGATACAAGGACTTTTGATAACGTCGCTTAAGCATACAAAAAGCAAACAGCCATCCAAACAACAGCATGTTATGTTGTAATAAAAAAGGCTGAGTTGAGAAAAAACAAAAAATAAAAAAACACGAACAACAACATCAGCAACACCGAAATGACTGCAAGTGAATTGTTCAAAGTTATCTTAACAATTTCCTGCTGTTGTTTTTTTTTTTCATAATCATCCTTTCGCCCATCCTTTCATTCAATCTCTGCCGCACGCAGTCACCGCTGTTTATTTTGCGCTGTGTTGTTCTTAAGAACATTTTTTCTGATTTTATTTTATCGCCACAGCTTATCCTACCGCATCCTTAGACGTTTTGCGTTACGATGTCTATTAGGCTGTGGTCTGTCGCCGCTACCCGCTACTATCCACCGATACAGCACGCATTTGCAGCTGCCGCGAAGCATTCCTGTCAAAGTGCTCGAGTCAGAAGCTTAACTTAAGTTAGGGCGCCTTTTTGTCCCATTCGTCTCGGTTCACTGTTTCGCCTCTTTGCTGCTTTGTTGCGTTCTGACCTTTTCCCCAGTTGGCGCTCGCGGCTTTCGTAGTGTCATCAACGTCATTCAGACATCGCTGTGCGTCTTTTATTAAGCCTTGCTGACAATCAATGACATTTTATCATCGTTTTAGCATCGCATCCTTATGATAGCCATCTTTCTTTTCAATTTATTATTTTTTTTCCCCTTCAGTAATATGGCAACAATTTTCCTTTCTTTTTTTCTGTTGTTTTTGTACCTTGAAAGAAATTTATAAGAAAAGCTATTTGGTTGGTTGTAAACAGAGTTGCCACAACTTCGTTATTAATTTATTTCAACGTTTCTTTCGGTGATTTTTCCCTCTATTGTTTTTGGCACGCTTGACATCGTGTTATCTCTGGTAATCGCAAACATGCAGTTCGGTGTTTGGCAACAACCATCTATTATTTGCATTAACTTTTGTTGCATGAGTTGAGTGAGTCACTGCCACAATATTTGCAGCAATTGAGTAAACGCTGCTACTACTGCCATACTTATATACAAACCTAGAATTTATACTGCCACTCTCACTGCTTGCTTACTCAGAGCTGCAATATTTACTTACTTCTGAACTAGCAAGCAATGCAATTAAACAGTTTTGTGAAAGTGCGCTTAGAATGTGTTTTAGAGTGACCAGCTTGTTAAGTATTTTTCTATTAATTGAAATTTATGTCAATTGACAGTGTAGCTCAAGGTAGGAAGCCATAAAAAAGATTTTTACTTTTGATTTTCAAATATGGCCCAACTTACTCTGGGCTATATCTACATTCAGCATATATAGGTCGTCAGGACTATTTCAACTTCATTATCAGTTACTTTTGTCAGTTACGACAAAGCCGATAAATCAAAATTTCATGCAAAATCTCATATTTTGTATGTCATACGAAGAAAAAATTAACACAAAAAAAAAAACCACGACACATTCAAACGAACTTACGTATGTAAGTGATAAATATTTAATTTTTTATTCGTTTTTATTAAAAAACTATCCCAATATTTATGGCTAGCTAATGTTACTCAACATTGCCCGGATATTTTTCGTTAAAAATTTCAGTTTGTAACTCATATCTATTGAGTGTGCAAATAAGTTTTGAGGATTTTTTTTTCAAGCGAAGCCTTTTACGCCTCCTTCTGTGATTCGCTTGAGTGAAATCTCAAAAACGACACTTTATTCAACAGCGTTTTTTTTAGAAATTGATGTTTCTTTGCGTCTTTTATAACAAGAAGTTATAATTTCAATATATTTTGAAAATATTTCTTCGATCCTCCGCGTGGAATTAAACACGCATCATTGTGATTAGGAGTTCAATACACTATCCACTGATCCAAAAGTCTCTGTTAAGCACTGTTGTTGATTTAATATCAAATATGCTTTACTAAAGTTATGTTGCAGAAGATCACAATAGTCTCTTAATAGATAGAGGATTGTGTATTGGCTATTCTTCATATAAATACATTTCAATTAAAATGTTCTATTTGCTACTTCTTGCTACAAGATGTCCCGAGCATTGGTGTTTTAATAAAGCACAATTTAAGCTATGTTGCAGCAGATGGAGAAATATATACATTAAAAGGATTGCTTATTAACTTTTCTACATATCCAGCATATTTAGCAGCTATTCAAATATAACAAAAATGTTGCTGCTACTTGCTGCATAGAAGATGTCATCAACTTCGGTAAAAATTAACAATTGCCTATAAGTGCGTTGAAATAACAATTAATGTAGCACGCAATAAAATATATAAAATAAAAATTAAATGTAATAAAATTTACTGGTGTTAATATTAAAGTGTGTTTTTAATTTAGTTATTGTAATTTTAAATTTTTAATTTTAAAACAATTTTATTAAAAAAAAGAATATTAAATTATTAAATCTATGAAACTGCAAGAAAACTTCACTTCTTTCGTGTGTCCAACGACGCTTCTGTATTTGTTTTTAACCTTGAAGCTTTATTCATAGGAATTGGTACAATTTTTTCTATTCAAGGTTAGCTATAACTTTTCCCCATCTCTCAGGCGGCACACGGACTCCACTTTGAACAAATTCTTTTCCTTTTTGAAAAGAATAGAAAAGAAACAACTTCAAGTGAACTACAAGCCAAAATTTTTAGCTTTTACTAATTAAAAATTCACCTTGGCTCGAATTTTTCACAAAAGTTGTTAACTTTGACCATTTAGTTTTTTTATTATTGTTGGAGTATTTACGGTTGTTTTTACGGTAGATATAATATCAAAATTCGATTAGTACATAGAATGATAATTTTCACTCATTCACAAAAGCTATCATGCCAATCTGTGTAAATCGAATAGATTTCATTCGATCATGGATGCATTAATTCAACCCTTGGATGACTGCCTTCATGACCGCCAGCTTGCCGCAAAAGAACATCTTTTATCGTGCATGAAAACGTTTTTTGCAAACGTTTCAACAGTTACGAGAAACGGAAAGACTTGCGAAAAACGGGTTATTTAGTTGCAGAAAATGAATTTCGTTTGTCATAAGCACGTGTGATTTCTCACTTGCGGCAAATAAACAATTTGTTTTTTGCTACTTAACACTTTGTTTGTAGGAACCGAATTAAAAAAACATGTTATTTTTGCTAAAAAAATAAGCAGCACTAGCCGACATCGACAGGGTTCGATTCACAACGATGGAGGCAATAAAGTATATTTTTTGTATATCATATTAAATTTATGAGCTGAAATAATGTTTCCTTTTCCTTTTCCTTTTCGTTTTTTTTTTTTTTTTTTGATATTTTTCGTTATTTTTTTTCGTTAGAGACAACTGAATATTCGTTTGCGGTAACTACAGCTTTCAAACGAAGTGCAGTTGGTGAATTTTTCAGTTGCGTTAAGCGAAAAGTTTCTTTGCGTGTAGCATCTGCTCGTGAAAAGGAGCAAGCCGGTTTCTTAAGGGCTAAGCTTCATTCTACAGTTTTTGGCTCAACTATTGAAATTCCAGAGCACTGACCCAAAGAAAACAAGGGTATGCATAAAATATCCTATGGGGGTTCACGGGCCAACTACAACTATAGTTATTAATATACAATTCAAGGTGGAATCGCTTTTGAATTTGGTCGTAGTTAGATATTGACTTATATATCATATATATCGGTTCTCTGTTTTATTATCTGGTCACCCACATTGACAGCTCTATAACACACACACACACACACACACATACACACATTAACAGAAGAAAGTGTACCCACTCACACAAGTTTTAATTTAGTTTGCATTAATAAATTTAGCTGCTGGTGTGCAAAGTTCTTTTGTCAACTCTCACACACCCAGAAAAACAAACAAACTAACACATACAAGCCCAACATAAATGGGAAAAATTAAAAAAATTAAGTCAGAACAAAAGTAAATAAATACACAAGCAAACAGAAAAAAATCCGAATGAATACAACTAAAACACGTTTTATTTTACAGGTTGCGATTTTAAGTCATACACATTTTTAAATTCTAACGAATATTAGAACAGAATAATAAATATTAGAACCATAAATTTATAAAGTCTAAAGGACTCGTTCTTGTGAACGTCATCAGAATGATAAATTCGTAACCTCATAGAATGAAAAGTATCCTAAGTAATCTTAATTTTCAGCATGATATTTTTGTAACACTTTTTTTAAAACTATAAATTTTTCTTCATCTTAAATAATTTGTATCTAATGACTAATAATGTGATCTTTGTTTTTTTTTCGATTTTCCAAAATGGTAGCCCAGTTTTGTGTAAGGTTAGAGTAAAAAAATTAAATAAAAATATCAGCTCGATCGGTTGAAAATAGCTGTGCCGCAAGCGACCTCTATATTGCAAATCTGCTTTGTATGGGATAGGGATATTATTCCAAAAAATTCCCAATTACATTTTTTTAGGCTCAAATTATCAAAAACCTGGTACGCACATCGCTTTTTATTATATACTAGCTGAATACCCGGCTTAACTCGGGAGTTGATATAAATAATTTTCGATTTCATTCGTCGATTTGAAAAAACTTTTCACAAACTTTAGAAGAAATTTTATGTGCATCTTTCAAACCGGCAACTTCGGCGAAATGAACAAAATGTAGCTTCAACATCTGAAAATTATGAGAAGAAATACGGGAAATCGTGATTTGTGTTTGCGTGTCACCGATCACTTGCAAAAATATATTTTCAAGCTTTATATTGTATTCGATAGATTGCACATTTAAAAAAAAAAAAAAACGAAGCAAAAACGAATTTTTGGAAATTCGCGAGGAAACTGGACAAAAATTAAATAAGCTTTGAATATAGAAATTGAAATGTCAAAACATCGCCAACTTATGACGTAACTGACTTGCGCATGTGTTGATGCGTACTCAAAAACCACAGAATTCGGCATCAGCTGTCCTGATTTACGAAAAAAGAAAGTAGAATATAAATACACGCAAGGAAGAAGAGAAGATATTACTGTATTTACTGTATTTTATTTACAGCGCCCTCTGGGGTTCAAAAGACTCACCGCACCTGAAAATCACTTATAAAAATCATCCTTATCGGATGAGTTGTTTTGAATTTTTTGCGGTATTTGTACAACAGCGCCCTCTAGTTTTCGAGATAGAATAAAAAAAAAACTCCGAAGCCCTTTCCATACTCGATAATCAAATCCAGCATTTCCGATATACAAATTTTTATCAAAATCGGATGAGAATTTTTGAGTGTTTCACGATTTCTTAAGTGATTTGAACTACAGCACCATCTAGTGTTTAAGATAGCTCCTATTTACAAATTTGCACGCAAATCGGATGTACAGCTAGGAGTTTTTCGAGATTTTAAATAATTTGTACTGCAGTGCCCTTTGGTCTTCAATATAGAAAAAAATAGATAAGTTCTAAAAACTACCGTACCCGAAAACCCACAAATACAAATTTTCATGTAAATCGGATGAATGGTTTCGGAGAGAAACAATAATAACAAAATTCGTGGAACCTGATCGCAGCGCCACCTGCCGGGTCCAATTGCGAATCTGAACCATCCAGGGATCCATTCAAACACACACAAAAAATTTCATCCAAATCAGTGCAGCCGTTAAGGAACAGTTTAATAACATGCACACGTACAAATTGTACAACAGTGCCCTCTAGTTTCGAGAAAGAGCAGAAAAGATAGCACCAGAACCCTTGCCGTACTCGAAAACCGCTATTTTCAAATTTTCATCCAAATTGGATGAGCAGTTTTGGAGTTTTACACGGTTTCCTAAGATTTGTACCAAAGCGCCCTCTGGTTTTCAAGATAGCACAAAAAGGATAAGTCCAAAACACTCACTGTATCAGAAACCCCTATTTTCCAATTTTCATGCAATTCGGATGCACGGCTTAAGTTTTTCGTTTTTCGAGGTTTTTCAAAATATTTGTACTACAGCGCCCTCTGGTGTTCAAAAGAGAAAAGAGTAGATAAATCAAGAAAACTCAGCGTGTCCGAAAACCTCCACATGATAAATTTCATGCAAATCGGATAAACGGTTTTGGACTTTTTGAAAATATTTGTACTTCAGCGCCCTCTGGTGTTCAAGATAGAACCTAGTTTATAAATCAAAAAAACTCACCGTTTCCGAAAACCTCTGTGTACCAACTTTCTTGCAAATCGTATAAGCGACTAAGGAGTTTTTTGACGTTATTTAAATCTTTTTTTTAATCGCCCTCTGGTGTTCGATATAGAACAGTGTAGATAAATCAAAAAAATTTAGCGTGTTCGAGAACCTCTACACACAAATTTTCATGCAACTCGGATGAACGGTTTCGGAGATAAGCTAAAAAAGATAATGACTGGAACCCGACCGCAGCGCCCCCTGCCGGGTCCAACCTTTTTTCCTGAATAAAAAGTAACCTATACGTTGACCGGGGATATAAGGAACCTAGATGTCAAATTTCAATAAAATTCATCCAGTGGTTTTCGCGTGATGCTTTAACAGACAGACAGACAGACAAAAATTTTAAAAATGCGATTTTCGGGCACAGCGTCATCCAAAATGTCCATCGCAAAAGGAATTTCAAAAAAATATTTCATGTACAGATTTTTTTTTTTACAATTTTATATATATATAGATTTTTCTTAAAATGAGTTTTCAAACATGAAAATTGGAGTTATTGGGTCCATATTAATGACTAGTTGTTTATAATATTTACTAATTAATATTTTTTCAAATCAATTGTTTTATGTTAAATTAATTTATTAGTTGTTGGTATTATGTGAATTTTTATTGCATTTAAAATACTGTCTTATATGTGCATAATATTTATTTTACAATCAATTCAAAGTAATTAAGGGAAATGTTCTTTTAATATTATTTCTTTATTTCGATGAATATCTACACCACAGTATAGATAATTGGTCTGTTATATATTAAATGCTAGTAAGGAATGGAGCTTCGGCATGGTACCGAAGATAAAATACCCCTCCCCCCTGCGGCCGTATTGAAGTATATTCGAAGTCTTAAGCCGTCTATGAAATGCTTATGTATAATCTGCAAAAATATTTTGTCAAAGGCTTATATCCTCATTTTGTATTCCTAACGAAGCATTCAACGAACGATGGCTATGCGAACGATATTGAATTCAAACAGAAATATGTACTTCGAACTAAGCTTATCGTTAGCTTATTCGACAAGCTTTTGTTTAATATGTACACTCAAACTGTTTTATACAAGCAGTTGTCAAATGTGGCATTGCCATATCAAACACTAGGGAATCTTTCTGTATATTGTCTACTTACTTCAAAGATTTTTTAAATATGTTGCTTTGTTTCTTATATGTTGGCAGTGCTTTTGTTCGGCTTGTGTATTCAATAAATAAACTTTGAGCAATTAAGTGGTTTGCGGATTACTTTTTCATTACTATTGTTTTTAGTGATAAGGGCCGGTCACATTATCAAATTTTTCATCCAACAAGTCATCAAAAAATTTGACCAACAGAAATATATATGGAATTTGACGAAAAATTTGACATGTGAACACTCATCAAATTGTTGGTCAAATCTTTTGACGAAAATCAAAATATTTAGATTTTTTGGTTGTTTGACCAACGATTTGATGATAAATTTGGCGTGAACACTCGTCAAATTTTCTAGTGCGATTTCATCATTTAAAAAAAGATTTCAACGCGAAAACATCAATTGAAATTGCACGATGAAGAAGATTTTTGTAATGATTTTATTGAAATTTATAGACTACATCCATAACTGTAACAGATTAAATCGGAAATTTACAAAAAAAGATTATTAAAACATAAAGCATATGGAGTGCTACTGATGTGTTCAGTTCGGTGTGCAAGACAATAATGAAATTTGACGAAAAATTTGATAATATGAAAACTTGCGTGGTCAAACTGTTTGACCAATAATTTGAAGAAGAATTTGATAATGTGACCGCCCCTATAGAGGATTGCTTTTGACATATCAAAATAAAATGTATGCAGTTACTGCCGTTTTTTTTTTTGTTTTATGTATTTCAAGTGCTTCACAGCCTTGAGACAGTGTATATATTTATATATTTCATAATGTATTTACCTTTAGGTTCAGAATTTTCCATTTTACAACCATTCTATTAACGACTGCAAACACAACGATAGCATAAAAGTGTTCGGTTTGACCTTCGGATTCGCGGTTTCAGTGCTCATTAGAAATACATATTGCAAATATGTAACTGTACTACGACATCGTTCGCTGGCTGATCACCTGTTATCGGTGTTTGATTCTGATCGAATTACAAATTTCAAGAACACGAGCGAACGAACAAAACTATTGATCGGATATTAATACAAAATGCAGCCATTCATTTAATTTTCCCCTAAGCTGCCACATAGTGTAATTTGTAGGCTGCTCATCATGCTAAAGAAGATGTGCAAATTTTGGTTGGTATGTGCAAGTATATACCAACGATGTAAAATAATTTCGGTTAAAATTAAAGTGCCACGCTCCGTCCATTTCCGCCCATTTTTATAGACTACAGACTGTTCATTATTCCAAAGAATATGGGAAATTTGGAGAAATCGGACAATTGCTATAGAAGGAGTTCGCTAAAAATTAAAGTGACACCCCCTGTTTAATTACGCCCAATTTTTTTAACAAATCACTGCTCATTATTCAAAAGAATTACTTACTTACTTAGTTGGTCGTAACAACCCGTATTCGGGTTTCAACCGACCTCATCAGCTCTCGCCAGGCGCCTCTGCTTTGCGCGCGCCTTCTCCAATCGGATACACCAAGTGCGGTTAGGGCTTTCTCAGCCTGGTCCATCCATCGGAGGCATGGTCTCCCTCGTCGTCGTTGACCAGCGACCCTCGCCTCGAGCACCTTTTTCGCTGGAGCTTCGTCGCTCATACGATGGACATGACCCAGCCAGCGTAGTCGCTGCACAGTTATACGCCGAACTACGTCAATGTCATCGTAGAGCTCATACAGCTCGTGGTTCATTCGGATGCGATAGTCAACGCCGACTCGAACAGGACCGAAGATTTTGCAAAGAACTTTTCTCTCGAACACCCCCAGAGCGGCTGCGTCAGTTTGCGAAACTACCCATGCCTCAGCGCCATAAAGCAGCACAGGTAGAACGAGCGTCTTGTAGAGTGTTAGTTTTGTCGATCGAGAGAGGGCTCTGGAACTTAGTTGCTTACTGAGCCCGTAGTAGCACCTATTAGCAATTATTGTTCTTCGCTTTATCTCCAGGCTGATTTCGTTTTTGGTATTAATGGTGGTGCCAAGGTAAACAAACTCCTTGACTACTTCAAAGTTATAGCTGCCGGATGAAACGTGGGAGTCTAAACGCCAAGCTCCCATGTTTGTAGACAGCATATATTTTGTTTTGCCCTCATTTATCGTCAAACCCACTTTGGCTGATTCCTTTTCGATAGCGGCGAAAGCAGCGGTAACATCTCTCTTGGTTCTGCCGACAATATCAATATCATCAGCGTACGCAAGGAGCTGGACGCCTTTGTAGAAAATGGTGCCATTACGATGCACACCGGCCTTTCGTACGATCCCCTCCATGATGATGTTAAAGAGATCGCAAGCAAACCTTGCGATCGCAAACCTCTTTCGGTATTGAAGGTTTCGGAGAGGTCATTTCCTACCTTGACGGAGCTGCGTGTGTTGCTCAACGTCATTCTGCAAAGTCTGATCAACTTTGCAGGTATACCGAACTCAGACATTGTTGCGTATAGGCAATCCCTTCTCGGGCTATCGAACGCAGCTTTAAAATCGACAGAGAGATGGTGTGTGTCAATTTGATTTTCGTGGATTTTCTCCAGGATTTGTCGTAGCGTGAAAATCTGGTCTATGGTGGACTTACCAGGTCGAAAGCCAGACTGATAAGGTCCAAACAGTGTTTTTGTAATCGGCTTTAATCTTTCACACAGTACGCTTGAGAGAACCTTATATGCGATGGAAATAAGACTGATACCTCTAAAGCTTGCGCAGATTGTTGGGTCTCCTTTCTTAAGTATAGGGCACAGAAGAGCCTCATTTTTAGATTTAAAGAGGACCCCTGCCATTACAGCTTTATTCCTCTGGGTCCACAGACTTTGGAGTTATAGTTCATGAATGATCAAAAGTATTAAAAAAATACACATCCAAAAAGGATGTGCACCTGAAATACTCTTCACAGACCTGTAATTTACAAGTGACACTAGAAAAGCAACCACGTACTAGTTGTCACATTCACAAACACAATAGCATTACTCTTTGCCCTATTCTGTAAAAGCAGTATGCAATAATAATTCCATACTGCCCTTAATAGTACCAGTTTAGCAAGCGGTAGATGGCGTACCTTCATTACCATCTACTGGTTGAGACAACGAGACCTATCCAATCTCTTGCATACTAAGCAGGTATGCCAGCCCGGTCGTACTACTGCGCGACCCCGCCGCGGTTTGTGCACAAACCACAGCCAGCACGAGTCTCCCCGAAGGGCCAACCCATGATAGTCACTTGGGCAACTCGGTCCCGTCGAAAATGGGGGTCTACAACATTCCAGCAAAGAGACAAAAAATTCTTATATACATATATAAGAATTTTTGTTTTTGACTGTGCACATAGCACTGTTTCGTACATGACTGGCACTTCCATTCAAGGCATGGTTTTATCACCATACCCTAAACGAAGTGCCTACGATTTAATTTGACCAGTGCCCAGAGTCACAGGTCGCCTTTGTGCCCACTTACGTGACACTCCTTGTGCCCTATGACACCATTTTTATCCTTTTTGTTGACCATATAGGCCATGTCTCCATGCCGTGGATAGATAAGGTCACCTCATTTTTTCGACGGGCTTGACTATCCCCGTGCTAACAAGTTTTATGGACCATTGCTAGTCCATCGCAGGCTTTTTTCAAAATGATATACATATTGACCTGCTACCAAGATGGGCGCCATCCCGAGCTCTTGGTTGGCTCTAACCTTTTACGACATGGGACGTATCCCATAACCAACCCTCCTCCTTTATCCTGACTCGGGACAGGCAGGCCGAAACCTGGCGGAGTTAGTATAGGGCACAGTACGCTGAGGTTCCAATCGTCGGGCATGCTTTCTGCTAGCCATATTTTGCTGATGAGCTGATGCATGCGCCTTATCAATTCATCGCCGCCGGTTTTAAACAATTCAGCTGACAGGCCGTCAGCACCCGCTGCTTTGTTGTTTTTGAGTCGTTGGATAGCAACTCGAACCTCATCATGGCTATGTGGTGGTACTTCCACTCCGTCATTGTTGATTGGTAGCTCTGGACTGCGCTCTCCATGGGCGGCATTGGTGGAATCGTCGCCAGTAAGTAAATTGGAGAAGTGCCGTCTCCACAATCTCAGCCCACACTGCGTATCACAGTGTGATCAGATGATCCACAAACTGCGTATCACAGTGTGATCAGATGATCCACACACTGCGTATTCAAAAGAATATATTTGCAAAATTTGGTTGAAATCAAAAAAACGGTGTTGAAGGAATTCCATTAAAACTAAACTATCACGCCCACTGTCTAACTCCACCCACTTTTATAAACTACGAATTGCCCGTTATTGTTAAGAATATATTTGCAAAGTTTGGTTAAAATCTGACAAATGGTATGGAGAGAGTTCAATTAGAATCAAATTGACACAACCCTTGTCCAATACCACCCACATTTGTAGGCTTAAAACTTCTAATCTTACAAAAGAATATGCATATGTGCGAAATTTGGTTGACATCGGTGTAGATGGAAATAGATAAAAAATATAGTGCCACGCCCCCTGTCTAGTACCGTCCCCCTTTTATAGCCTAACGACTGATCCTTATGCCAAAGAATATTTGTGCAAAATTTGGTTTAATTCGTACAAACGGTGTAGAGGAATTTCGATTAGAATTAAATTGACACGCCCTTTGTTCAATCCCACCCACTTTTGTAGGCTTAAAAGTTCTGATTATACTAAATAATATGTGAACGAAATTTGGTTGAAATCGGACAAACGCTGTTTTACCGCGCAGTTTTATAAACTTAAGATTGCTTAAATTATCATGGATAATGTGTGCAAAATTGGTTGAAGTCAGACACACGGTGTAACAGAAGTTCGATTAAAATTGAAGTGACACACCCACTTTCTAGTCTAAAAACTCCACATTAAACCGAAGAATATATCTATGGGTTGTATAAGCGATATGGGTGCAATTTTACGAAAGTTTTTCTATTTTTTTGACGGCACTTTGTATGGGAGGTAGGCGTGGTTTTCATTTGATTTTGCCAAATATATATCAAGGACTATGTGCCTCTGTAATGTGAGCAGATTTTTAAGAGATTTAACGGTTTATATAAAGTCACTTTTTATGGGAGGTAGGCGCAGTTTTCATCCGATTTTTTCAAATTTCATAGGCAGGATTTATATTAAAAATCAAAGCTTACGTTCAAAATTTCAAGGCATTTTATTAATTTTTAAGGATTTTTAAGAGATTTTACGGTAAAACTGAAGTTAGTTTGTATGAGAGGTAGGCGTGGTTTTCATCCGATTTGGCTCATTCTCGAACTTGATCTTAAAATTTTTGGAAAAATGTTTATATTTTGAATTTTATTACGATACCTTTAAAAATACGGCTGTAATCGTGATCACAGACGGACAGATGGACAGACGGACAAACAGACCGACGCACACACGAAAATCGCCTCAGGTGGTGATGCTGATCTAAAAACATATACTTAGTTATACCTGCCACTTCCTTATTGCCGTTACAAACGGAATGACAAAGTCAATATACCCCTTACGCAGTACGCGTAAAAGCGTACAAGGGGTATAAATATAACTACATATCAGGTAAAAAATGCATACTCAAAAACAGTCTTTAAAAATAGCAGACATAAATTTGGAAGAACCATTTTTCCCCATAGCCAACTGTATATTGCTTGCTCAAGAGTGGGTTACACAAACAATTTATTTATTTTTAATATTTTAAATAATTATATAAAAAAGTCAGTGACGTCATTAAATTTCATTACAAACTATTAATTTTAAAACTAAAGATTACCCGTCGTTGCGCTTTTCAAAATGAAAACTGGAATTTTTATTGCTAGATATAATGACTAAAAAATAAATGATTGAGCTTGTATCCATTAATCGCTATGCACAGTTAGTTGTATCAAGTTACACACATAATACAAACTCTGAATGCTATACCACCATCGGGATGCTATACCACCACTATAATTCTATAAAAATTATAAATTTATTCGTTGACGAATTATAACGATGTGATATATTATTGAATTGTGATTGATATCGACGCTAGATATTTTTGACATGACAACTGGGAAGCACTCGCTGACTAGGATGTGTTTTGCCAACACAACTTTCTGAAATTTTAGAAAAAAAAAACCCTTGCTGCCTGCCACTTTGCAATCAAAATCTATTCATGTATCTTATTCACGCATACCTCCTTCACTTCACTCCACCACAAAGCAAATGATGCCAAACCAAGCCAAGCGAAATTCACATTTCACGGTTGGAGGATGAAACATAGGAGAAGCATATCACATGCATGATTTTGTCGTCTTCATTTCCATTAGAGCCAGTGAAAAAAAACACCAAAAATAAATGAAATGAATTGAAAAAAATCATATCATTTCCGGTAGAAGAAAATTATTCACTATACGAAAAGTAAAATGTCGGTAAAGTAAGGTTGTAACTGCGTTACGGTTAACGTTTTAACATAACGTTTACAAAGACGACTTGCTGACAGGAAATAAACGGAAGAGGAGCGTCATTTTTAAAATACAAGCAAGTTTAAAATAACTCATACCGTAGGCGGCCCAAGGTGCAGGTGCTTAAATAAAAATGAAATAATAAACAAACATAAAAAAAACGTTCAAATGTAGAATTTAGTAGAATTTTACGGCGTCTCTTAAGCTTGACGTGTGTGCGTTCTTGCTGCGGGTTTATATGTGCAACTTAAGTTTTATTTTTCATTAATTTTGCTTGTCAACGTGACGCTGCTGTTTGGCAAAAGCTGCATGTCAAACGTTTGACAGGCGATACGCTGATGCCACAACCACCACTGAGAGCTATACTGCCAGTAACAGCAAATAACTTCGTGGGTAATGTTGGTGATTTTTGCGTTACTCTTATTAACACCATCCAACCAGCTATACACACACACACACACACACTCTGAATTTTTTTTTGTTTTTAGGTTTTTTGCAATTATTCCTCCCCTTTTTACCATGACGTTTATGCTGTCGTTATTTTATGTTTTTCTTTTTTTTCTTATTTCATTCACTGTCATTGCTTCCTCTTTGGTTAACATTCGTTAGTTCGTTGGTTTGTGTGAACGTCCGCGTGCTTCTTTGAGCCTTGGCAATAGAAAGCGTAAAATACTTTAAGCCAACAAAAGGGGTTAATTAACGTGAAAATGATTTCAATTACAGCAAATTGGATTTCGTTCTAGAAGCGAGTTTACGAGTGGCACCAGTAAGTGTCTCTCTGTATGTTTGTGTGTGTTTGTATGTGTGATGTTCTGTTTGTTTGTCAGTTTGAGTGTGTAAGCGTGGGTGTGGTTGAATGCGAACTTTTCTCATTTTGAATTGATTATAGCAATTTACACTCCACACAAAGCTCCTCTCCTCTGGCTCCTGCTCTATCTCATCATCATCATCTTCTCGTTCCTTGCTGTAAAGCGGTATATATTGGGTACTGAGTCCTCTGCGTTGTCTGTCTGCTTTTGTTTGGTGGGTTTGGCAGCCGGATTTGAATTAAGTGAGGCGTGTATAAATGAATTTGAAGAGTTTGTTTCCTTCAAAATGGCGTAATGCTATTTTATTTTCATTACACTTTAGCTTGTTTTTCTTTTTGTTTTTTGTTATCTTCAGCCCTTCCCCCAACTCTTGTATCTTTAACTTTTGAGTAAGTTCCCTGCTTCGATTTATCTAAACTTTTGCTTTCTTCAGAAACAGAGAAGATTATGAAGGATTGTAAATATTAAAGTATTTCAAGTTTGGTATAAGTTAAAAAAAAAAAGTTGTGCTCTTATAATTTAGGAAGTGGCTCAATATTTGTACTTGTAGTTGGATGAGAGAACAGTGATGCTTTGAAGTTAAATAAGCCAACAACGAAAATAAAGACACGAGTGATTGTTTTTCCCTCTTATTAATCAAATTAATGTTTTTAAAGGCTTTGTTGTGTTATATTTAGTCATAATGCTTTAGCATTTGAAAATTTTTTTCTTAATCAAATTTAATAAATTATTGCTAAGTAGTAAATAAATCACTATAAATCATTATAACCATTCCAAATTTTTAAAATACAGTCAAACTCCCTTAATTCAAATGTTCTATAAATCGAACTTAATTGAGTCGCAGTAGTGTTTGGAAAATACAAGCATACAACTATATGAGTTGTTTATAACCCAATAACCCGAAAAAAGCTATTGGCACGTGCGTTCCCCAAAGTCCAAGTTATAGGGTTCTCTGATTATAAACATGATTCTTTTCGTTTTAGTATTTAATTTACTTGAATGGCATTGATGCAGATCAAAAGTGTATGGAAACTGATCGTAAGTCATGGTAGAGATTGAATAATATAATCTGCAGTGGTATTCTTGATGATTATAATGCGTTGTAATGCAATGACTTTTGTACATACGATTTTTCTAAAGATGAAGGCATTACAGAGCGTTATAGTTCTAAAGCAGGTCGTGAGTATGGTGTAAAAGCAAGGAAATAGGGTTCCATATGAACTCCAAACGAGAGACGACTGACGCCGTTTTTTTCAAGTGCAAACTACTGCTTCAAAAGCAAAATCGGAAGGGTTTTCTGCATCGAATCATGAAAGGGGAGAAAAAATGGGCCCAACGCATCAACTTCAACGGCATGCTGTGCATCTGGTGGGATCAGCTCGGAGTGATCTACTACTATGAGCTAATATAGCCTAACGAAATCATCACTGTGGTACGTTACCAACAACAGTTGATGCAATTAAGTCCAGCATTGCAGCTCAAACGCACGGAATAGGCCAAAAGACTTAAAAAAGGGATCTTCCAGTACGTCAATGCTCGGCCACATATTCAAAAGATGTCCTGTTCCAGCCGCAGTATTCACCAGACATTGTTCCTACTGACTACCACTTGTTCCGGTCAATGCCTAACGACCTGGCCGAACAGCAGTTCACTTCTTACGAATAAGTCAAAACCTTTATCAAGTCAAATTTTTCAATGCAGAGTCCGTATGATGCCTGTAAAAGATCAAAGCTAAGGATGGACAATGCTTTGATTAAAATCTGCAAAGATACAAAAAACCACTCAAAACTTATTGTACAAATAACTTATTGTACCCAATTGTATAATGACTTGAAATTTTGTACATAAGCTTTAATTTTTAATATACGATTGAACTCCGACTATGATGTTCGGCAAAATCTTATTAAAACCAATCCTGTCTCCCATACAAAGCATATTTATTGAGAAGGTAAATTCTTTGAAATTCCACAAAAATTATTGTAATCACTTCAAATTTTGCACAATATTAATGATTCTTAAAATTAACCCAAATTATGAAAAAAAAAATTTTAATATAACCACGCCTACCTCCCATACAAACTGGCTATTTGAAAACGGTAAAAACTCTTAAAGGTTTACAAAAAAAATCTTATTACTTAATATTTTGCACATATACTCGTACTTTCACTTTTAATATGGCCTCTGAGTTCTTACTAGGCAAAATCAAATGAAAACTCGCCCTACCTTACACGCAAAATGACTTAGTTGAGCTTAGTTTAGCGATGCACTAAGTTAAGCGATTTTCAAACATTTCGACGTCCTTTCTGTAGTACGAAATGTTCAAGCTTTCGAATTACGCCTCGGTTTCCGCGATGCCTTCCTAATTATATATGAATCTCTTTCCCTGGACCCTCCGCTTGGGGTTTGGGAACAGATAATAGTCGCTGGGGACCAAATCTAGAGAAAACGCTGAATGAGCAACCAATTCGAATCGAAACTATTCCATCAGCAGCTTCTTAAGTTCAAATCGATATTTGGCTTATGATTTGTTGTATGCTATTTCTAGTTGAAAGCCATTTTTCCAGAAGAAACATTTTCACCGTTTCTTAAAATGACTTTTTCTGATAGATTTTGCTTTATTTTTGGCTTTTAAATTTCGGTGGAATTCACAAATCAACGCCTAAATATGCTTCATAATCAACCATGTAAGTTTAACTACGCGAAGCTTCTGCAAATGTGCGTCGCTTTGCACTTAAGTACAGAATTTAAATGCTGTTGCCTTCCCAGCGGGAAAATAAAAGGCGTTCCTTTACGTACATTCTTGGGTTGCTTTGGGGATGCACTGTTCATATGAATTAAGAAAGAGTGAAGAGATACTCGTATTTTATTAGAGAAAATTTTGTCGAATATTATGCACATTTAATTGATAATTAATTCGTTTCGAGTGTGAAATATCATTTAGTAGTGATAAGGGGTTGTTCATATATTAAGTAACGCGTTTAGGGGAAAAGGGGGTCAAACTTCTGTGATGAAGTGTGACAGTGGAGCAGGGAGGGGGGGAAGGCGGTCGTGCGTTACGTCACAATGAAATTTTTGTGTTCAGTTTAAAAAATGTTGAATTGTATTAAAATTTAACTTTATTGTAATATTGCTTTCATTTTTATCAATAATATAATGCTCCTAATAAAATGAACGGATCACAAATCGACAAAAAGACAGTTGAAACCATGTTTATGGCAGGCAAATGTATAAAAGACATTTCAAACACCTTCAACAAGTGTAGCTGCTTAAACGAAAAATTCTTTTTCTGAACTGAAGTGGGAATTCTTACTCTAAAGCAGTCATCGAAAACAGCTGTTATAACTTGTTAAAGTGTTATAAAAAATCTAAAGAAACAACAATTTTCAAAATTGTCAAACATCGAAGTTATAACGTATCGCCACTGGCTTGTTTTCCTGTTAACATTAGAAAACAACTGGAAACTTCCACAATAATAAAAGTTATAACAAATATAATGCGTTCATTTTCGCTTTTTTTATAAGAAGCTGCTAAAATATAAAAAAAACCCAGAAAATTTAAATAAATACAAGTGTTATGTTACATCTGGGGGGCTCAAGACTTTGCCACGAAGTGTGACATTGAGGGTGGAGGGGGTCTAAAATTGGCCAAAAACATGTTACGTATGTTATTAGGAGCACCTAAGATGAAATATTTTTTAAAACAAATGTTATTAAACTATTTCTTAAATAAAGTCACTACGTTTATTTTTTATATTAATATTAATTTTTTATTTCCGCTTATATTGTTGTTTTGTTTTTGTTGTTATATTATTCAATCTTTCTTTAACTACAAAAAGACAAACCAGTTTTTATCACAACATCACTTAACTTATTTAGTACTTGTTAGAAAACATGTTTCGCAGCTAAGCCGAATGAAGTAAACATTAACATAAACAAAAAATACGTATGAACCACTCTTTAACTACAAAAAACTTTATAGTGTCAGATTCCGTTTACAGTTCTGCATTAAAATAATAAAGATAATTGTCTAATGAGAAGTAGTTGGTTATACAAACCAGAAATGGCTGTCACAATTTCTTTCACCAGACGAAAACCGACATACAGTTGTAAACGCCACCTAAGTAAGTACACAAAAAAAAAGCAATTTTTAAATCACCTAAGTCAGCTTAGGTAAAGATAATTGTATGGGAATTATTAACTTATGCTTATTCGCCTAAGCAATTTATTGTTTAATACATTGCTTTGAAAGGACATACTTCGATACCTTGCCAAAAAAAAAAAAATATTTGATTCACCTAAGCCCAAAATCCAAAAATAAAAAACAAGTAGCATGGATGGCTTAAGCATAGTTTTGAGCAATTTTCTGCAAAAAAAAAACACACCTGCGTCATTAGATACGCGAGAGGTGGATAGATTTGATAATTTAATGTTTTTTTTTTTTAAATAAAACCACTTTTAAATTCAAAAATAACATAAATTAAACTAAAAAACCCACGTCAATATTCACAACAGTAAATTTTATTACATTTTATCAACAAAAAGAACAGAAAAAAAAATTTCTTTACTCGCCTTGCGGAATCGAACCTGGAACTTTTGGTGCCAGTCCATCGTTCTACCCACTGATCCAAGCAGCCTTGCTATTACTTGCTGGCATAATTACAGCTATGTTAACAAATTCTGCATTAACAGATGCAGTATGTTACAGCCATATTGTTGTTGATAGCCATACAACAAAAATGTTTTAATATGTAGATTATTGTGTATGCTGCAGCATAGCTGCAGTTGTAATTAATATTGAATAAATCACTCCGCATAACGAAGGAGTTTGGTTCAATGCGTAGTGTAGTGACTTCATGCACAATAGTATCGGTTGGTGTGGGTTCGAATCTCAACGGCATGTGAAGATAACATTTTTTTGCATGATATTTAATTTAATTTAATGTTCTTGTTATAATAGACGTCAAGCAGCAAGAATAGCCGAGAAGTCATTAATTTCTAAGAAAAAAACGGTGTTGATAAAAAAAAAATTGTGTTCGGAATATCTTTTCAGTGTTCAGTCAAGCAAATCACGAACGCGAGCTTAAAAATAAGGAAAATAAAAAAAAAAACAAAAATCCGCAAAAAGTTATATATTTGAAGTAAAATTTTTTTTAAAGTAGTGTATGAAACATTACAAAATACGCGGTTTATTTTTCACCAAAATAAAAATTGGCAAGTCAACATGTAAAACTTAGGCGTTTTGATGAAGTACTTGGGAGGCTGAAAACTGCCAAAGGCATTTTATAAATTATACTAGGTTTTTTTTCAAATTAACATAAGCTTTTTTCTCAGTGTAGGTAAGTAAGTAATTAGTTATACATGTCATATGATACATTCGGAGCACGGACATAATTTTACCAGCGGGTGTTTAAAAATGAAGCATGCATAAAAAAGAGGCAGAGAGTGATATAGATGGAATAGAGAGCGATTTTATATTTCGAAGTTTAAAAATACCTTCTGCGGTGCGAACAAGTTTCTCTGCCAACTGCACCTTCCACGCTTGCTATGGATGCATTTAAGATGCGCCTGCTTTTGCGGAGATGTAGTAAAAAAAGGTGAAGGAAGCTTTAGGAAAAACATGTGCTTTTGCTTAAAAAAAAACGTATCACCATTGGTGTTTTAGAACTACTTTGCACCGCTGGGTAGTTTAATTATGTTAAGTTCTCATACACAGAAGGATTAAACGCTTATACATACATAAATGAGTGGTCACTGACAATTATGTAATTCACCATTTTAGATCGATTTGTTAAGGATTTTATAAAGCGCTTATGACAAACTGCATGATGATAGATTTTGGCATTCAACTTGCAATATTTTGATTCTCTGCAGATTGGAGAGGGCTGAATTTGAATTCGTAGATGCTAATCTTTACATAACTTTCCTTAAAATTGATTTTGCTATTGTGCTTACGTTCATCACAACAAGAATATGTCAAATTAAATATTAAATCTTTATTTGTTTTTCGACCTTTTGAAAATTATTTGTTGAATTCTGCGGGCTCAAGGTCCAAAATATTAAAAATGAAAAACTTTTGTGGTTTTAATTTTAATTTCCGATATTTCGATCGCCGTCGGCAATCAGCTTCAGGGAAAACTGGAAAAACCTTTACAATATTCTTAACAATACTTTTCACTTGAACAATTTTGCTTACAATTTAAACAATTAAAACATTTAGTATTTAAAAACGACATTTTACATTTATATCACAGATTTTTAAGACAAAAAGGACTTTATTAACAAATTTACAATAATAAGAAATGAAATATTAAAAATATTTCTTTGCCCTTGGTGGGAATTGAACCTGTACCTGATCGGCTACTCTCCAAGTAGAGTTAGTTGAGGTATTGTGCTTTACGTGTAACTTTATTGGTTATTGCGTGGAACTTGTTTTCCAATTGCAAATATATCTATCATTGAATTAAATCTACAATGCTTAACCTTACGCCTATGAGTATTGCCTGCCATATTTTGTTAACATTAGCCCATTTGTGTAATTAGTAAATAAAAAAATTAATTGAAGTATCATCATAACTTAAAAAACCGTGTTTTGTAAATAGGGAAACGTGACAAAGATAGATAAGGTAATATGATATACTGTTTAATTGTCTTGGCTTTTTATGTCATGTGCAGTTTAACAGGTTTTCGACATGGTTTGCTTGTAGACATTACTGTGTAATGAGGATCATTTAAAACTATTCAAAATGCAGTCTTTAAACCATTTCTTGTCACTACACGACTTATCGTACAGTAACTTTAAAAAATTATGAAAAATACTTGGAGCTTATGGTAAACTTATACCAATTCACTTTTATTGTGAAATTTTACTGAAAATTATGGAAATATTAAATAATTTTTTTCCAATAATTATTTTTAGCTACTTATTATAAGCTAAATTACCTTTTATGACTTTTTTTTGCTAAAAAATATATATCACGAATATATTTCAACAACACCCAATTTTGGTAACTATACGATTTAGGTAACTATATAATTTTCCGAAAGTAACTATACGAACTAAATTACCAAAATTAAGTCTCTTACGACCAATACCGTCTGAAATATAGCATTTTTATTGCTAAGTCAGTATTGAAATTTGTGGGTAAAAGAGGGGATATAAAACGTAATAATTATAAACTTAATTAACTTTTAGGAATTTTTTGTTAAAAAATATATATAAAACACAAAAAATCTACATTTACCTAAGGCGTATGCAAGACAGCCTGCATTTATGTGTTTGTTTCAGTTTGGAGAAGCTCGAAGACAATAGCTGAATAAGAGCGAATAAAAGCTGAAAATTTAAAGCAGCCTTGTTTAAATTAGTTAAATTATTAAAGGTATGTTTTTAAAGAAAAAACTTATATAGGCTTTTTCTCTTGGGTGACTCCTAAATATTTTTCGGATTCGATGTTTCTAATATAAATTTTTTTTTTATCCCTCTTCAACATTTTCAAATAGCTGCCGGATAATTTATTTTTTATTTATTTTTATCAGTCAAATGCGAAGATAAATTCATTCATGGTCATTTGTTTTTCATTTCTAACTTATTGGATACATTTTTGTTAACAACTTATTACTTAACATTTTTTTATAGTTAGAAAGTTAGTAGAAAACTAATCTGTTCAATTGAGTTTATATATTACAAATGCTCTAAAAATTATATTTTCACTTTTTTGCTTTTGTTTTATAAACTTAATTGGCAACTTTGCTTAACAATCGTACAGAAGCTGACACGAAAACTTTTATTCACATAAGCAGCAGTAATACACACAAATTTAATTAAGTTGAAGTAAATAATTCATTGAAAATGTATAAAAGTTCTTTAGTATCGTATTGAATCACACAGCTCACCTTAAATGTTTCATCATGGTTTTCTCTTTGTACACGTTTTAATTGAGCTTTAGTTTGCGACAGTTTTATGTATTACATTTACGACTTTAAGTTAGAGGAGGTTTTAAATACTTGCACAATGTAAAAAATGCCTTAAAAAAGCATGTTTGATATGTTCAACGCTAGTTAAAGAATAATAATTTTTTCTATATAACTATAAAGTCGCGTGGCATAAGTTAAGTTACATTTAGGCTATTCACAGTTTAAACGTATATTAAAAAGCGTATTTATAGCATTTGTTATTTTTGAAACTGTGAGCACCCCAGTATGTGTTTGGCGTATTCAATGCTTTTGCAACGATGTTATATATGCTGTAGATAGGGCATAAAAATACAAGACACAAAAAACACGTCCAAGGGCTACTTTTATTTACGCGTTTTTGCGTATTTGCATTTGCATGCAAAACAACATCAAAGAAAAATACGCTTACATAAGTTGGCGTAAAAATAACAAATCATAAATTAAACAGGCCTTCGTACTTAAACTGTGAATTACCTAATTAAATATTGGTACGTTTAAGCTTGCAAAACTAATGAATACTGAAGAACAATATGTGCGTAATGAATTTACCTACTGTAACCAATAAAAACCGTTATATGGCTAACGAGTTTGTTGCGTACAAAAGTTAATGTACTGAAAACTTGCTGTTTATGTGTTTGTTTTTAAATATCCAAATCAAACTTACTTTCACTGCATATTAATGAAGATGTTCAATTCTTGACCTTTCTGAACTAACTCTTTCTTTTCATTAATTTTTTAGGGGACTATAAAAAAAAAACTGGATTGATGAAAATGTAAACCATTTTGACAACGTGATCGCGAGTAAACCCTTGCAATCTATGGGTATCATTGGCATAAGCAAGTTTCAGTGGACATTGCTTACCACTGAAATTGTTTGATTGGTTTTTTTAAGAATGTTTTATTTTTCATGGCAGAAGGACTGGATTTGTCACACCGTCAATCCGTCTTGTCTGTCAACTTATGCACATGTGATTTGCTGTTGTCAGTAAGTTCACTTTGATTTGGCTATAGCCTTGAGTTGCTCTCAAAAAATAGGAAAGCTTTTCTACTGTTCCGGAAAAAGTAGCTTAAAAAATTGAGAATTTGCATTTGAATTCATCCATTTCTACTGTTGCACTATCAAAAATTGTACGGGTTGGGTCGAAATTGTCTTGACACATAATTTCTTTGACGAAATTGACCTTTCCAAATTGTCCTTTTTTTAAAATTGTCTTTTACAAAATCTTCCCTCCCCCGCCACAAAATTTCCCTTTACAAAAATCACCTCAACAAAAATTTACAAAAACAAATGAAAGAAGAGTAGTTGATACTGTAAAAAAGGGGTAATTTTGTCAAGGGTAAATATCGAAAATGGGAACTTTGTCAAAGAAAATTTTCGAAAGGGAAATTTCGGCCCTTTTTACAAATGATATCTTATCATGACAAGTATAACAACATTCAAAAGTCTTATATCATGGACAAAGACGGGCCTCATACACCGAGAAAAAAATCAATAGTTAAATCACCTAAGTTGGCTTGGGCAAAAGGAATTGTAGAGAATTATAAACTCATGCTTTATTTATTGTTTAATACATTGCCTTGAAAGCACATACTTCAATACTATGCCAAAACAAAATATTTGATTCACCTAAGCCCAAAATCCAAATTTAATGGTTTCTTTTGTAATAAAATAACTTTCAAATTCAAAAATTTAAAATAACGTAAAGTAAATTAAAAAACACACGTTAATTTTCACACCAGTAAATTTAATTTATTTCATTATTATTTTATTCATTTTATTACATGTAGCATTCATTGGTATTTCAACACACTTGTGGAAAATTGTTGATTTTTCCTTCGTACTATGAAAAAACAAAACTAAAGCATGTACCAACAACAACACAAACGCGTTCACATCAGCAAAAAGAAAAGAAAAAAAAATATTTCTTTGTTTGCCGTGGGTATCGATCATGGAAGTTTCGGTGCCCAGTCCATCGCTCTACCCACTGATACAAAAAGCATCGCTACTGATGATATATTAACAAATGCAGTATATCACAGTAATCTGTTGATAGCCATACAACAACCACCTTTTAATCGATTATTGTGTTGTGCTGCTTTAGTTGTAGTTAATATTGAATCAGTGACTCTGCGTAACGAAGGAGTTTGGCTCGACGCGTAGTGTAGTGAACTCTTAATGGGTGTGGGTTCAAATCCCCATGGCGGGCGAAGGAAAGATTTTTATATTTGATATTTAATTTAATGCTCTTGTTATAATAAACGCAAGCAGCAAAGAAGCAATAAATTTTTAAGAAAAATGGTGTAGAAAAAATAAAATATTTGTTGTTGCGTGGATTTCATTCAAGCAAATCACAGAACGAGAGGCGTTCAAAGCTTAGCTCCAAAATAAAAGAAGAAAATAAAAGAACCAAAACCCGGAAAAATTAAATTTAGGAACTAAACTATTTTTAAATAATGTATAAATTACCAAATACTTGGTTATGTATAATAATAATAATGTAAAACTGTAATGTAAAAATGTAAATAACATGTAAAACTGAGGTGTTTTAAAGAAGTACTTGGGATGCTGAAAACTGCCAAAGCCATCTTATAAATTATACAAGGTTTTTGTTAATTTAACATAAGCTTCTTTCTCGGTGTAAGAAAGCATCATTTAGTTTATTCATGATACTCAAAGCAAGCTCTTCGACATATCTGTTCGCAAATGCAAGATGACCCTTTCAAGCAGTTATAGAAGATCTCTTAAGCTCTTGAAAAAAGTGATCGAAAGGGAAAGATTTACAAAGTTGACACGAAGGAAACAGAGAGGATCGTGAAGAGAGCAGTAGGTCTTTTTGATGGATACGGATAGGTCTCGATCTGTTGTAAGCGACGCTGATATTTACTTACTTGAAGACAGACCTGAAACAAAAAAGACACGCAAAGACAAACAAAGACAAAAGTTTATTCTGTGGACTGTAGAGGTGCGTTTACTTGTTTCATTCAATGAGTTGCCTCTTGGGCACTTGCTTGAATTTTTAGATGGCAAGATTAGTGGATCTGAAACGTATTCTAGGCCTCTGGGTAAGCTCATCCAAAATTGCGAAAAGATATCGTTCGTTGAGTATAACAGGATTGACTGCTCAATTTCAGAAATAAATGTTCTCAGATCTCAGCAAAGATCAAAAGTGCTTACTGAAAATTTCTCGTCCAAGTGAAGTTAGTTCGGACATTTTTTGTGCCAAAATTAAAATTTGATGCCATGTCTTACTTACTTACTTACTTAGGTGGCCGTAACAACCCGTGTCCGAATTTCGACCGACCTCATCAGCTCTCGCCAGGCGCCTCTGCATTGCACGCGCCTTCTCCAATCGGATACACCAAGTGCGGTTAGGGCTTCCTCAGCCTGGTCCATCCATCGGAGGCATGGTCTCCCTCGTCGTCGTTGACCAGCGACCCTCGCCTTGAGCACCTTTTTCGCTGGAGCTTCGTCGTCCGTACGATGGACATGACCCAGCCAGCGTAGTCGCTGCACAGTTATACGCCGAACTACGTCAATGTCTTCGTAGAGCTCATACAGCTAGTGGTTCATTCGGATGCGATAGTCATCGCCGACTCGAACAGGACCGAAGATTTTGCGAAGAACTTTTCTCTCGAACACCCCCAGAGCGGCTGCGTCAGTTTGCGAAACTACCCATGCCTCAGCGCCATAAAGCAGCACAGGTAGAACGAGCGTCTTGTAGAGTGTTAGTTTTGTCGATCGAGAGAGGGCTCTGGAACTTAGTTGCTTACTGAGCCTGTAGTAGCACCTATTAGCAATTATTGTTCTTCGCTTTATCTCCAGGCTGATTTCGTTGTTAGTATTAATGGCGGTGCCAAGGTATACAAACTCCTTGACTACATCAAAGTTATAGCTGCTGGATGAAACGTGGGAGTCTAAACGCCGCGCTCCCTTGTTTGTAGACAGCATATACTTTATCTTATTATGACCGTATCTTATTATGACATAATTGATTGGCAATCTAAAAAAAAAACATTCCCGCCTCTTCGGAGAGGCGTACCGTACAGAGATATTGCCTATTGATAAGGCCATGTGCTCCTTGACGTGGACGTTATTTACTTTCCTTGTCGCACTCAAAGTGTTGAAGGTTGTATGAAGCTGGTGACTGAGGCAGCCGGGAAAGTTTGTAAGTTCTCGAACCAAGAAGGCTGCATAAAATCTAATCTGCTGTTTCGTAGTCAAATGTCTTCTTTTTACACCAAGTCATAGTTTCCCATTGACATTCTTGGTAGACCTTAATTTAATTTTACCATAAAGCCGCTTCTATCAATTTGCAGCACCAAAATTCGTATGATTATAGTGGTAGATATTGAAATAACGCCTGCTTCTTAGGGCAATGACTGTTTGTTTTGGTAGGGATTGGGTGAAACTCAAATTGCCCACACCTGCAAGAAGGTGTGGAAAAATTGAGTCTCTATCATTATAACGAGTAAACGAAACTCGAAAGCATTCTATCAAAAGTGCTCCCCTTTCTCCATTATCTGAGGGACTTGTGTCGCCCTCTTCAAAATAATTTTGAGGCACATTTTCAGTGTAATATGCGTAATTAAATGCGAATGTTACAAAATAAACTACTTTCTAAGAAAATGAAAAAATTTAATTTTTGGCCAAAATTTCCCTTTTTTGCTCCCTATGAGGCGTCTATACTCCCCTTAAAAATATTTTTCTCTTTTGTCAGACCGCTTTTTTATTTGCTTTTCGTATTTTAATACAAGTTTAACAGAAAAAATCCGAAAAAACGCATTTTACCCTTTTTTTTTTTAATTTGAGAGAGATTTGCGTAATCTAAAGATATTGTCCGCTTTGGTACTGTTTGCACGTCATTTAAATTAAAGGATCTTTCAAAATTTGTTGTTGTTTTCCAAGCAAAAAAAAAGATTAACTCTTTGCGAGAGCGGAAATGAACTTTCAACACTTCATCGCATCAATCAAAATTTTGATTGAGATCAAGACCTGCATCAATCAATCACAGGGTTGCTTAATCAACTTTTCTGGTACTTACAACAACACTTTTAGTCGGCATCGGCCATTCAATAAAAAAATCACGTGTGAGCAGCTATTCATTCAAATATCTCGAAGAGAGTAAAAGAGAACCAAGAATGCGAAATACTTCATTCAATTTGAATAACGTTGCCATTGAAATTTTTTTTTAACAAGTCGATATTATTGAGAACAAATTTAGTATTCGGCGAATTACAACATATACCAAATTTTTTAAGTCGTTGTAAATATTATTTGCATATAAATAAGCATATGAATTTGATTTAAGCAAAATTTTTTAGTTAATAAAATTTGGGTTTCGTCATATACAGGTTTAAAAAGCGATGAACTGTTTTGTGAAAAAATTTTGAAATCGATCAACCAATTGACATAACAGGAATATCTGAAAAAAATATATAAGATCCCATAACTTATCCATGAACACAAACTAGATAATATTTTTGTTATGCTCATTGTTTAATATTGATTTATCTATTGAAAAAGATCAGATCTCTTTTTACAAAATATGCTATTGAATGGTAAAATAATTTCAGCTGTTTCTATAGAAAGACGATAACTCGACGATTTTTTTCTACTGACGCAGAAGATTGAGATAAAGTTAAGACATATTTTTTTAATTGGGATATCAAGCGAAAACTTTCCTCTCTATCATTATTTTTTTTATTACAAATATAAGTCCAAAAGTCAACATAATTTTCCAAAAGTGCAATTGGCAGCCATACAAAGTTATCCTTAATATTTACAAGAAAGTCATCCGACACTCGAAAAAGCAATCATGGAAAGAATACACCCAATCAATCAACAGCCTTAAAGAATGTGCGAGACTAGGTAGAATTCAATCCAAAGTACACTCCAGACGGAATCTACTGACGAATCACTGGAGCACCTATCAGGATCAGATGCAATAAGCCCCAAGGTATAGCGTTACCTAAAGCCACCCAAGCAAATCCTTTCAGCTCTGGGCGATAATAATCTGTGTGATAAACAGCTTCTTCCCCTACAAATCCCCAGGCCCTGACGGTATCCTAACAATAATGCTTCAAAAATTACAAAATGTACTTAAACTGCCTTTGCCTTAATTACACTCCAAGCAGTTGGAGAAGAGTTAAGTTAGTTTTTACACTTTTAGATATCGAGGGAGGGACATACATATCGAGATATCGAGGGAGGGACATACATACAAGGACCATTCAGGATTATCTGACCAATTTAGGTGTGGAAGTACCAGTAAGAAACTGGATAGTCTCAATACTCAGTAGTTGAATAATCCATCCCAACCTGGGCTGCAGCCAACTCACAAAATTCGTTGATAGGGGCACACCTCAAGGTGGTGTGCTATCTCCCCTACTCTCATAGCCATGAACGTAGTGCTTAATATACCGAATTGTAACGGAGCCAAGGTGGTGGCATATGCCAATGATGTGGTCTTAAAGGTTACTTGGACTTTTTCCCTCCACTCTCAGCGAGATTCTGGAGGGAGCTTTGGACAAGCTCAGCTGCTGGGCTGCTAGGTGCGGCCTAGTAGTGAATCCTAGCAAGATGGAACTGATGATATTTACCACAAAAACCAAGGTGCAACACTTTGTTCTACTAAAACTAAACGACCAAACACTCCCACTATCCAACAATACCAAATACCTAGAAGTCATACTAGATTCTAAGCTAAACTGGTAAAACAACGTCGAATACAGAGTTTAAAAGGCCTGCAAGAAGACCTTCGAAAAAATGGGGTCTTCAACCAAAAATAAAATCTAAAAATCCAAAAATAAAATTCCATCTGATAAATCCAAGATGGACTGCAGAGTTGAAGCCGGTGTCTACTCAGAGCAACTGAGTGTGGCCGAAGCTGCCGGATTCGGCTAGTGTCTTTTAGGCCGAACTTCTAGGGACAAGAGAAACTTGTCGAGCTATTAGTTGAGCTAACACAAATACTCTTAATGCAGTGTAAATAGGAATTAGCTCGGCTAAGTCACCAACTTGATATCACCATAATATGGGTTCTCGTCCGTAGGAACATTTATGGTAATGAAAAGGCGGATGATCTCGCCAGGCTGGGTTCTGCCCTTGACGTTTCCAGTGCGGAACCAGTCACAGTCTTACTAAGTACAATAAAGGCAAGGATCCACTCTTACTACCTTGCCATAGCTGGCAATATATGAGGAGGGCTACCAATGTTTACCACATCAAGGAAAATATGGTCAACCTACAACTTAGGCAGAATCCGAGATATCACAGCTATCATAAAGAGTACTAATGCATTTGAGTGCACGCGGAAAATAATGGAATTCCCTTTAACGTCCATTGTCGCAGCTGCGACGCCCCAAATGAAAAAGAAACACTAACACACTTCCTATGCTTTTACCCTGCACTAGCCTGATCTAGATTGAGTATGCTATGCAAGCCCTTTTTCAGCAACCTAGCAGAACTCTCGGCAGTGTAAATTTGCAACCTACTTACATTTACAACATATAGAAACAAGAGGTTATGATATCAAAACAGCTTATCAGAGCTAATTGGATACTACTAGTGGTAGTATCACCATTTAAACCAGTCAACCAACCAGCCAACAGTATTATAAATATCAGCTTATATTTATTTTATTAATGGAAATAAACTATCCAAATAAATTAAGTCATCCCCACATAAAACTCCCAAAAACCGATATTCTTAAAGGCTACTAATTTTTGGGACTGTATATTTTCAGCACCAATGAATTGGCAAGATTTAAAAAATGTTTACACAATCTACAGAAAACTTTTGTTTTTTGTGAATTTTTAATATGCTGACCCATTGAAATTTTTCGGTTTCCTATTTAATTTGGGCTTTTTTGGTCGTATGAGATGCAATAATATAATTTTGAAACACTTTTTTAAAATATATTATTATTTTCCCGACGTTTCACAGGTTTCTTTCCTGCTTCTTCATTGATTTTAAAAACAAATTTTTAAAACACATTAATTGATAATTTTTTAAGAAATGAGTTTGTACATTTATATAATTACGTTAATGCAATTTTTTTTACATTTAAATAACAACGAAAATAAATAAATAAGTTAACTAATTAACACATAACACAGACATTTAAAAATTAAACTAAAATCGTACTAGATTAAGGCTAATGTGTAAATTGCTTTTTTTTCGTCTTTGTCTTGTTTTGTATTCATTGTTGTCTTTAGCTTCTGTTGGATCCTCAAGCTTTCCAACGTCAAGCTTGTTTGTATTTTTCTCTCTGTCTAATATATTTGTGTTCTGAAAGTTAGAAATTTGTGTTCTGAAAGCTCTCCATTAGATGTTGTGCTAATGCTATAGATGTTTTCATTCTCTTCACGTCCGCTTGATGTTCGCTAAATTTTGTGCTGAGTGTTCTCTTTGTTGTGCCAACGTATACTAATTTGCACTGTTCTCCTTCTTTGCCGTTTGAATCCAATTTAAAAATATCTTAACAGATTCAATTCCCCTGAAGAAGCAGGAAAAAACCTGCGAACATCGGAAAAATAATAATATATTTTAAAAAACTTTTGTTTTTTATTTCACTAAAAGCTCTACGTAAATTATTTGCAGTTTTCTTAAAACGCATCTATATTTTTTATAATATTTCTTTTTCAAAGTTAAAAATTTAACTTTGCTTCTTTGCAAAATTATACATACTATGATATACAAACTATGATATACATATTGAACTATGATATATGTCTCTGTTTTCATAAAATTTCCAGGTAAAGTTCAAAAAATGCTTTCTTTAATATAACATGAATTTAAGAAATAATGAATGAAAAAAGAATGTCTAATTGTAAGCAGTGTTCAATAGCGAAATATTTATTGCAGTGCTGCTAGGCAAGTAAATAAATATGCTTTTTCAAGGAGTCTGAAATTCTGAAAATTTTATTATAATTTTAAATTCCCCTAGAAAATTCGTCAGAAATTAGATGAATTATAAAATTACCCACTTAGTAGAGCCCATTCTCCAGTTTCCCTATCAACTTCAAATTACCCTTAAAACAGGAAATTCCCTGCAAGTTGGCATCACTGCTTGCTTAAATTTATTTATCAACCGTTATTCAAAATGTTCATGGAAAATTTGCCACCCATGACGGATACTTGACGGACAGACTTCGTTTCGGTCGCGTTTCATTAATTCTATTCATGACAGTTGTTGTTGTTGGTACTGTTGTTGTTGTTGCTGTTGATGTAAGTACAGTCTGAAAATGATGTGGCAATAAGTTTTATTGACTTCGTTTTACAACAAGAAGATTGCTCCGGTGGGTACAACGGTGTGTTTTACGCACAGTTTTATTTTCTGGCTGATTTTTAAATTAAAGCCCAAGTCTTGTTGGTTACGGCACCTTCAACAACTACCACGAATCAACTTGAACGCACCACAATCTTAACTTACTGTGTTGCCGAATTTCAATGTTATGCATAAATGAAACGAACTGACAGTTCTTTTGATGATATCATGATGGGCGTCAGGTTCCAACTGTCATAGAGTGATGATGGTGATGGCTGTTGGCGAATGGTGAGTGTCTAGGGTGTTGTTTGTAGCAGCAGGCTGAAGAAGTAAGAAAGGATACATTAAGTTAATGTAAATCAATTTCCTTTTTTGTTTTTAATGCATTCGAAAATTGAATGTTGTTTTTATGTAAACCTATATTTTATAATCTTAATTTTATTTACATTATATAAAATTGATGTTTGTCAAATAACAAAATCATATAATTGTGGTGGTATTTTCTTCAACAACTGTTTGTCTTGTTGTTTTTTATTATTGTTATTGTTGTTGTTGTTATTTCAGTTGTTATTGCCTTATTCACCATGGTAAATTAATTTCTATTTAATTTCTGCTTATGTAAATAAAACCCAAATTAATGGGCCCAAAACAGACTCACCAACAACAACAAGAAGAAAAACCGTATCAAAGGCAAAACTTTTTGGCGAAAAGTTTTACCCTCTAATCAGCAGATGAATTAATCTTTTGAATTCATCGCTTTACGTTAAACACTTAGTAATTACTTGCGAGCATTAATTCTCTGTAATCAAGTGGTTCATTTGTTGTTCTTGTTGTAATTGTGTAGCCTGGGGATGGTTTAAGATTAAGAATGGGCTCGGTTGATGCTAGCAAAGATTGCTTAACTGAATTAAGAGCAATTTTTTTTTGTATTGATGAACATTTTAGCAATTCTCTTGAACCATTATATTGTTTTCTTTTGTAATAAAAGTTGTGGATATTTTTCCTTTGTATGCTAAATTGCTTTAGGTTCTAAAATTACAACATAATTTTTCTATATATTAATACGCAAACATCAAATGTTGTCGTACAGTTTTTTAATATTTATTTTAGAATAAAAGCAATGAAACGTATGTCATTCAAAAGGTACTGCACCATAGATATGACGAATTATGTTAGATTTTAAATTGATGACCTCTGACCCGAAACATTGTCGTTTAAAATTTATATTATTTTTAGTAAAAAATCTCAGGACTAGGAAGAGGATGAATAGTGAATGAGGTTTCAGATGAAAGGTCTGGCTGCACAATATGATCAGATTTTAGATTGGTGACTTTCTGAATATGAGAGTAAAAAGAGCATTTATTAAATAAAAGCTGAATTGTAGCAGATGGAAGAACATAACGTAAGAGGGAATTTAAGACATTGATAAGATGTGCAAAAAATACTTCAGACATTTTTCACCATCTCTTACGGTTTGGATAAATATTCTGTTGGTAAAATTGCTATTTTGACATCAAAATTATTGTGATGTCTTGAAAACTAACAGTACGTTCAAAAAGTCCATAGGATGACACTTAGATGTCGTTACTAGATTTTTTCCACATGATTTTTATTTAGTACGAACCTTCAAACGATACGTATACAAATTTGACAATATGCTGACAATTAATTCGTGAGTTATACTAGCATTTTATGTGCAACTTTTGTTATTAAAAAAAAAAAAAATATTTGATTTTTTGATGAAAAAAAAATATAGTGGAAACCAATCAATGGCTTGATAAACATTATCCGAACTCTGCTCCATCGAGACAAGTGGTAGAAAAGTGGATTGCTGAATTTAAACGTGGTCGTACCAGCACAAATGATGCAGAGCACAGTGGACGCCCAAATCAGACTGTCAAAAAACATCAAAAAAATCCTTAAATTGGTTATGAATGATCGCAAATTGAAGTTGCACGAGCTAGCTGACATTGTAAAGATATTAGATGTTAGTGTTTTTACCATTTTATACGAGCATTTGGCTATGCGAAAGCTCTGTGCAAAGTGGGTGCCGCGTGAGCTCACAGTCGTCCAAAAACAACAACGAATTGATGCTTCAGAGGAGTGTTTGGCGCTGTTAAACCACAATAAAATCAAATTCTATCGTCGATATGAGACAATGGATGAAACATGACTTCACTATTACACACCAGAATCCAAAAGACAGTCAGCTGAGTGCACAGCAGTCGACGAATCGAATCCAAGGCGAGCAAAGACCTAACTAGATAAATTCGAAAATAGATAAATTCGACCAAATGTGTATTAACTCATCAACGACACGATTAATCGAAGAATTCACAGCAGTTTTTTCACAAAATGTAAATGTAATAGCCGGCTCAGCACTTCCTCGTAAGTTGGCAATGATTTTTTAGAAAAATAACGCCGAGTTCTTTCTGCAATCAGAATTGAATATTGAAAAAATGTTTAAAATTTTTAATTATTTAATTTTAGTTTAAAATTTATCGAAAAATTACATTCATTTAGTTAACCATATTTTGCTTAAGTATTGTTTGATTTGCAAAATTTTTTCTTTAAATATTATTTACATTAACCGTTGTGTCAACAGCTGTTGGGTTTTATCCACATCGACAGTAGATGTACCCGGGTACTTCATACGTTTTGTATGGCAGATAGTTGCTTTTGATATACAAATATTAACTACTACCTGGATTCTTGTAATTTTCTGGTTTTTTTTTTTTTATTTATTGGAAATATTGTCTAGTTAACAAAACTTTTATCATAATTTGGGAAAAAAAAAATTTGGTACCTAAATAATCCATTTTTACCAAAAATGGGAATTGCCAAAATCCATAAAAATTTAACAATTTCCAAATTCTTTTTTAATCCTTGTAATTTGATCCCTTTTTACCAAGAAAAATAATTAACATTGAATTTTCATTCGCAAAATTCCGTTATATTTGAACTGAAAATCAACCCCTCTTGCTCATAGTGCTATTTTTAGTACCTGCGCAGAATAATTATAACTCATAAAATATTTGTTCAATGTAAACATTTTTTTTTTGGAATGTGTAGGAAAACACGTCTACTAACAGGAACAAAAGGGTATTTGGGAATATCTTGCCTACCTACCCTTGCACAACCAGTTTTGCAGGCAGAAACATGATTTTTTGCGCAGGTTTCGTTTTGAGTAGTTTTGTATGCATAAGTCAGTTTATGTGCGATTTTTGAAGTGTAAAGACCTAAAAATTTATTTTGTGCGGCAAATATATAAAAAGTGAAAATAAAATGGATGGTGCAATTTGTAATAAGCCTGTGTGCGCAGAGCACTCGAAGGATCATCCACAATGCCTCAGATGCTGCTAAAATTCATAAAATATATTTTTTACTTTCATTATAATGATTTTCTATAAATAAATAAACAAATTTCCATAAAATAAACTAAATATTTCCATTTATTTCTATATATTTGTATGAATTTTCATAGAACATCAGCTGTTGACGCTAGGTCATTTTCTAGTAACTGGGTTATATTTTCCAAACGGTTGGTCCAATTGACCTGATCACACCAATATCAATTACATATTTCCAAGCTATGATACGAAGTTTCATCAAGATTGGACCAGCCGCTTGGAAGATATAGCAATATAAAGTGAACTTTGCCATTTATTTCTATATATTTGTATGAATTTTCATACAAGTACCCGGGTACATCAGCAGTCGACGCCATTCCACTAACTTGAATTTGGGCTGTATCGACTGAACTGCTGCTCCAATCTTGATGAAACTTTTCCACATGATGCAAAAGTGTATGGTTGAGGATATCATGAAATTTCAGGTCAATCGGACTAACCGTTTGGAAGATACAGGAAAATTAAAGTTGCAAATGTACCCGTGGGCTCTACGATCGACACAACGGTTAAGCAGGCTTCACAACTGAAATGTTTAATTTTGAGAAGAACATCATTATCTACCAGATTGAGAGATTTGAAATAATAACTGAGTGGAAAACATCATCGATATTCGCGTTTGCCAAATTTTATGCCAAATCTGAGTACAAAATCGGATTAAGCGACCAATTTTACATGAGGATAGAACTTTTTTGTAATTTTCGTGTAGCTTTAATGTCAGTACGAAAATTAATAAATTCACATTAACCCTGAGGGCCCAAAAAACACGTTTTTAACTGTAGCTCATCGAGTTTATCAAAATTTTGGTCTTTTTTTGGCGTTTTACTATTTTTATGCAAGCACCTTTCATATGAGGGGGGGGAGGGGGGTGGGAGGCACGGTGAATCAGAAACACTTTAGTAAAATCCATATAAATGTGAATGTATCTATTGTACAGGTTAAAAAATAATTTCTTTGTAAACAGTTTTCAAATATTTCAAACCACTCTAAAGTTATATACTCAAATCTATGAGTAGATATTTCCTTATCTACATCCCACATATTAATACAAAACATCAAATGTTGTCGTACACTTTTTCAACCCTAAAAAACACACCCAAAAAATACTACGTGAGTACACACCCGTGGTACAAATGTATCCGCTAATAATAATTCGCTTTTTTACGAGTGTTTTTCAAATATTCTTAATTTTTTAATTAACATCGTTAGTTTAAGCACCAACAAGTATTTCAAAAAATGTTGTTTCAGCAAAAACTCCATAATGCTGGATCGTGCATAAACTAATATGCTCACAACATTCAACAAATACTAATATGTGCTTTTTCTGTAAACTTATATATAATTTTGTCAAGATTAAGCTTTTTTTAGCATTTAATTGAAGCAAAAGCAATTGAAGTAAAAATTTATTACTAAAATTTAAAAAAAAAATATATATATATAAAAAATCTTTTCATTTCACAATTAAACACTTTGTTTCAGCACTCGGGTACTAACGTACCCCGCAATGTAAAGTCGTAGGTGTCAACTTTGGAGGCTTATACCTCCTCTACCATTGGCCACAGGAAAGTAAACTAACATTCAAATGACATACAGTTATGTCTTCTTCCTAGATCCAAAGTATTAATTTGCTATAAGGACTGGTTAAAAAGATACAGCGGCTTAAAGTCGCAAATGGGTGCGTCTGTACCCGGATGTGTCTTTTAGGGCTAATATTGATAAAAAAAATATAATAAAACTTTTTTTACTTTTCGAAAGGTAGTGTACCACAGATGTGGCAAAAATAATTTTCAAAATAAACGTATGAATTCTCAAACTCGTTGCTGTAGTTTGAATCTCTCTGCCTGTCTTACTCGAGAGCAATAACAAAAATTAAGTTATGCAAATAGTTTTTGCAAAGGTGCATGCTCCACTTTCGGACACCGACAAAATTTGTTGTTGTTCCGCGGGTAAAACAAAAAACTGAAATTTGAGAGAGCTTCTCTCTCGTCCAAAATTTTCAAGAAAACAGAAAACAGAAAAAAAGAATGTTGCATTTAGCCTTGCCAAACAGAAAAGTATGTGACGCATACGGTGGACAAACCAATACAGAGAGAAAAAAGATGGCGAATCTTCAAAAGATTGGCGGACAAGTATCCCAAGTATCCCAAGTGTGGCGGCAAACAAATACTGTTGCTACTCTCTCTCTCTTTCTCTCTCACTCTGAATCTCTCTCTCTCTCTTTTTATTAATCGCATTCCATACTATTTTGCCAAACAAAAATTGCAGAGCTATTTGAAAAATTTTGTTGTATTTAATATTTGGGAACATTATCTATATATTAATTCTTGAACACAAAAATCTGACATGTTTTTTACCCACATCAAATACAACATTTTCGAATGAAGCTTATATTATTTGAAAGCTCTAGATACCAAGTGCACAACATAATTTTAATTCAAATGTTATTTTACAAAATTATGCAAAAATTAGAAATTTAAAACATTTTTTTCACCATATAAGACAATAACACAACAAAATAAAATACAAAGTTGCACAACTCCGTATAAGCTTTTCAATGTTTTTTTCAGTCTCTGTTTAAGCCACACACCTCTGTTGATAGTAGAATGCGGTTGTTGGTTTTTCTTTTCTAGCTTTTTGGAACCACTCGATTAGCGTTGCTGGTACAAAATAAAAAAAATGGTGCCACATTAGAAGTGCACAATTTATTGCATTGGAATGCAGCCATGTTTCGATTTAGTATTAATCGAATTTTAAAGTTAGCAAATTCCAAAAATTTTTTAAAAATGGCACAAAATATTAATTGTGCACTCACATTGTGACACCGTTCATAAAGAAAGTTAAATCTTTTTTCCCCAATATGACAATGAGAATTATTCTTCTAAAATAACTCCGCTGGCCACTGACACCGTTCTTTCTATTCAGGATATGATTTGATGCGTTCAGCAAAAAAAAAAACCAAACCGATTTTGATATGGTCGAATTTCAGCCACAGGCGATACTAGTATGATTAATTGTATACGTGTTTCTTGTTCAACGTCTGAACGGCAGTTTTTTTCTACACTCTGTCCGTCTTTTGAACGCATTTCCTAATAGTTTAAGATCGTGTAATAACGCTATGCAATTTAAAAATAAAGTAGCTTTATTATTTTCTTCGCTAGCTAGTTTTTATAATTACAAGGTGGCGGCCGTGGCGCAGTGGGTAGAGTGTATGGCCCATACGCCAGAAAATCCTGGTTCGAGTCCCACTTAGCACAGAAACATTTTTCAATGTAATTAATTTTTCTGTTCGGCCGTCCCCTCTCTGCAGACAATGGCAAACCTCAATGAGTAAAAACTGTCATGGAAAGCTTCTTGAGAACGTAAGCTGTTCGGAGTCTGCATAAAACATGTAGGTACAGCTCTCGATCATTTGCGTTCAAACATTTCACAACACACACAACACAATTGATCATAAGAAGCTTGGTCAAAGTTCTTTGAAGAGCTGAAATGGCCATTTCTTTTTTTTTTTAATAATAATTAGTCTAATATGCCAAGTTATTAGAACATTTATGGATGGATATTTAATAATTGTTTTATTTGTTCTTCACATTGGGTACTTGTTTATTAAAGTTTTGAAAATGTTCACTGAAAGTTTCGAAAATGTTTAATATTATTAATTAAATGTTTGTTTTTACTTTATTTTTATTCCAGAAAATTGTAACTATAAATTTAGATTTTTTTATGTTATGCATTATTATATTTTAAGTCATATATTTAATCGTTGTTTACGCTACATGCTGCCCGTACTGTCACTAAGGTTTTTAAGCTTTGTTGTGCCGGTTTTTGAAAGCAATGATTAAATAAATAAAAACCGACAAACCACTTCCGACATAGTCTTTCTTTAATTACATTTTAGCCATAAGCTTTCATTAATTCTTGTCTGGCTTTAGTGGCTTTTTTGCTATTTCTCCTTTTTTTAAACACTCTTTAAATATGAATTCCGAAGAAAAGCAAGAAAAGCTGAATTAATTTATTTATTTTTAATGCAAAAAGAACAGCTCAAATGACAAATATCAACATAGAACAGATCTCTGACGATAACAGAAAAAAACGCACCTTATTTTTGAACAATCCAATATAAGAAAATGTGCAATGACGATTTTCAAAAATCGACTTATTAAGAATATTTTTTTCCAATAATATAGATTATATCAAATTTTATAGTAACAGTAACAATTAGTGTAACAGACTTTGTCTTTGAAACAATGTAGCTTATTCTCAAAAAAAACAAAGAAAATTTGTTGATTTTACACACTTTTTCAATTCCTTGTACTTTGTACTTTGTATTTAATTCTTTGTTATTAAATCGTTACAGTAAATATTTTATCTTCACGGCAGATTGTTTCATTGGTTTAGCTTCAAAGAACTTCAGTCTTTTGATTCAATGATGCAGCACTTGCATAGTTAAAGGATAAATCATTATTGCAACGATTTTCTCATTGCGGTAAAAATATTTTGGTTACAGTTTTACAATAACTATTTTTCTTTGCTTTTAAGGCGCTTTCGGTGTAGCATCTTTATCGCGACCAAGTAAAATTAGGAAGAGGGTTACTGCTTACTTACAAACTCCATTGTCATTATCTCCTGAAGAGGCTTTGACCTTTTTATTGAAAAATAATTCCCATAAACAGCAATATATGAACATCAGTTAGGTAAATAAGGCATGAAAGTGCGATATTTTTTCCGCATACAATACATGGCTTGAATTTAAACCGAAATGTCGACCAAAGGGCATAATAGCCACAGATATTGGTTGGCAACTAAGTATTTGCGGATTTCACTCATAGATGGCTTTAGTTGAATTTTTAGGTTTACTAACGTAATCGAAATGTCAAACACATTTCGTTATTTGATAGTTGTTGTGTAGTTGTGTAGTTTTAGTTTGGCGTCTGTTGAAAAATTGGAAATCAAAACGAACATTTTCGTCATATTACTGTTTATGATGGCCAAGCTTTAAAAGAACGGCAGTGTCAAAATTAGTTTGCCAAATTTCGTTCTGTAGATTTTTCACTCAAAGATGAAAAACGCTCTGGTCATCCAGTTGAAGTTGATGAAGACCAAATCAAAGCAATAATCGATTCGAATCGTCACAGTTCAACACGTGAGATTGCAAAAAAGCTTCATGTATCACATACATGCATTGAAAATCGCTTAAAACAACTTTGCTATGTACGAAAATTCGATATATGGGTTCCTCATGAACTGAAAGAAAATCATTTAACACAACGCAATAACATCTGCGATTTGTAACTGGTGATGAAAAATGGGTTGTTTCAAACAATGTCAATCGGAAAAGATCGTGGAGCAAGCCAGGTGAACCAGCTCAAACAACAATTGAATGCTGATATTCATCAAAATAAAGTTATGTTATCAGTTTGGTGGGATTACAAAGGAATTGTCTACTTTGAACTTTTACCACCATACCGAACGATCAATGCAGATGTCTACATTGAACAACTAATAAAATTGAACAATGCAGTTGAAGAAAAGCAGCCCGAATTGACAAATCGTCAAAAAGGTGTTGTACTCCATTATGACAATGCAAGGTCACACACATCTTTGGTCACTCGGCAAAAATTATTGGAGCTTTGTTGGGATGTTTCGCCACATCCACCATATAGTCCTGACCTTGCACCATCTGATTACTTTTTATTTCGATCTTTGCAAAACTCCTTGAATGGTAAAAAATTCAATAATAATGATGATATCAAATCGTACCTGGTTCAGTGTATTGCTGATAAAAACCAGAAGTTTTATGAACGTGGAATTATGATGCTGCCTGAAAGATGGCAAAAGGTCATTGCTCAAAATGGGCAATACATTACAGAATAAAGTTATTTCGTTCCATGAAAAAATTGTCTTTTATTTTCGAACAAAAATCCGCAATTACTTAGTTGCCAACCATTAGATATATCGATGCCTTACTATAGAAAGGCCCTATGTCAATTTTTTTCACTTTATAAGAGAATAAAAATCTTGATACAAACAAAGTTCTGCAGTCTTTGCAGTAAAAACAATTGTTACATCATCATACTACTTAAAGTTTTTAATAAAAAAATGCGTTTGCAAAACATTTTAAACTATAGAACTTAATTTTTGATTAAGTTTTTCCTTCTCCTATTCAGATAGGGCGGTTTGAGATACGCCCTTTCTATATTAAGGCGGTCTTCTCATTCAAAACCCGTTTTTTGGACCCTTTTTAAAAAAATTCTTATTTGAAAACGCAAAGAATAATTGAAAACTTTTTTTATTTATTGTATTACAAAAGGTTCAAAGTAAATAAAAAAATTTTTTTTGCCTCGATACGTGGGCTGTTCAAAAAGTAATGAGACTTCAAAGTTGGTGGTGAAAAAAAAAGGTGTCGTCACGGCGGCCACGATTCCGGGTCTCCGGAGCGTCTGAAATGAAAAAAAAACGGGGTTATAATCAGTATAGATGTAATTCTCGGGTGAACCTCAAACTTAATTTTGTGATTTTTTTTGACAAAATGGCGGCCATTCAAAAAAAAAATTTCAATTTCGGGTTTTTTTTTTGTAGTTTAGTGTAAAAAAAAATAGTAAAAATTTTTAAAATTATGGTCGAGGTTCACCTGAGAATGGTGACAATTCTGCGTCGATTCCATTTTGTTTCATGAAAATCGGTTCAGTTGAACTGGAGATATCATGGCCGCCAGTTCGAAAAACGTGGGTTCGAGATAAACGCGTTTAAAGTTTGAAGTAATTTTTTTGGCAAAAAAAAAAAAATAATCAAAAATGTTTAAATGCAGTTTTAAAGAGCTGACAATTTTTACTTACAAATATTAGTCGGCGATGCCAACTCCATACAGGCCACCTTCCTCTTTTTCGTAGAAACTGCTTTCTGCTGCCCTCTCTGCTCTGCGAGCCGTTCTGCCAGCTTTTGATGATGCCGCAGCTCGAGTCTCTGATCGGTTCAATCTGTCTTCATTGCGAGATAGTGCGTATTCGTATGCGTTTTTGCCAATCGCAATACCCATCAAACCCATAATTTTAAGTATGGGTATAAAAACGTCGTTGAAGAGGCACGTTGCAATGAAATTGGCCACTTCGATGGTGCGTGCGCCTGAGTTGATGTGTTTGGGCGAAAGTGACCAAAGAACAGAATTGTAGGACTCATTGGAATTCTGAGTTTCAGATCCAAGGCATCTTTCAAGCAAATTATCTGCCGACAGCGCTTCGTAAGCTGGTTTTATTACCTCCATCACCTTCTTGTCCATCAGACCTTGCTTCACAAAAAAGGCTGTATCTTCTAAAGTATTTCGAATTTCTAAAAATCCTTTTAGGGGCATATTCACAACTACCCAAGCTATAAATAAATGAAAAAAAAAAAGTTGAAAAAAAAAGTTGCTCAATGAGAAGACCCCCTTAAGATATCTATATATATTGTTAGACACTTTTAAGTAAATAGGTTATTTTAAGGCTACACGAATATCTTGGCTTGGCAGGCATCCACCCTGAAAACTCCGGAACCTCAACACCTGTCCGCAAAAATATTTTGAGCGGAATTTTTAAAAATAATATCCATGTATTAAGTTCTCTGTGTAATCAGTTGTTCTAATTGAGACGTCAATGATCAAAAAGATATAAAAATTTTTGCTGCTTTAAAACTACGAGTATTTATGATAAGAGCATGAAATACTTGCAAATGCAAAAATAGTTTTTTGAATGAACATTTTTTTTTGTTGCCGTGTTCGATGAAATTCGCATCTGGAACCTCCAAACGAGTAAAATGGCATATAACGGTCCACGCACACTAATGCGTTCAGCCATGTTCTCCACATGATTCTGATAATCCTTAAACAAATTATATTCTTCACTATGAAATTTTATTACTGTACCTGGTATTAAACAATTCATATTTTCTATTTTAAGCTCGTGCATATTGAGATTTGCCCGTAGTTTATTAATTCTCCACTTAATTTTGACAATTTTAACTTCATTTTTCATTTTTCTAGTGCAAAGTTTTCTGTTTAAGGCGGCAATGATTTTTGTCATTCATAACAAAGCTCATTTCTTTCAAAGTTCATTGTAATTGTTGACCATACCAAGCTACCTACAAACTGTCCAAATAATGACATGTGGCGAACATACAATGGCAGTAACAGTTCTTCCTTTGATATTCAACACCATCGTTCTACTCTCTGTGGTTTCGCGTTTTAGCCACAACTCACGCGGTTCCAACAATTGTAACACAACGGAAATGAAATCTTTGCAGACTTATTAGCAAAATGATTCTTAAAGTTTGGTAAGAATATTTTACTTAGTTTGATTTATTTATATTATAAAGCTTAATTTTGAAGTATTATAAAAACCTTCAAGTCTCCAAATAGCATTATTATTGTGATCATAGCATTTGACACGTTGAAAAATTAATTTTAAAAACTCAACATATCAGCAGGTCATTAACTCGTATATTAAAAACATATCCTAAGCAAATATAGAAAATATTCAAAAAACATTGCGTTTTTTAACAACATATTAAAAAAATAATTTAAAGAAGGAGCCCCTTTGTTCGTGCTCAACATTTTTCCTACTCATTAAATGTTATGAACTCGAAAACACCAAAATACATTTGGGAAAAAAGGGCCACATATCAAGCTACTCATATTCGCATCATATTCAAATTTAGCTGTTTCATGCAATTACATTTTTGGCGTTTTGTCATCCTACTCTTAAGCATATATTTGTTGTTGTGGCATACTTAATTAATCCCTTTTAAATATTCCCTTATGAATCATTAACTGGCTAGCGTAAAACAAACTGTACCTCAATCAAGCTTTAATTAATTTAATTAAATTTGATGGCAGAAAATTGTTAACAGTGACAAGTAAAAGCTTTCAAATACTTAAAAGTTCAAGAGTAATATAGTCAGTTAGTTACATTACAATATAAACCCGATGAGAGCAGTACGAGTATTGTTGAATAAAGTCGAGTACCAGCGCAAGTATGAAATTAAATCTGTCATAAAATTTTTATGCTAAATATTGCATTAAGCTGCATAAATTTTATTTGGGTTAATTAAAAATAACTTGATACCCACTAAGGTTTCTTTGTGAAAAGTAATTAAAAACATTGTGGAAATAAATGTGAATAAATCTAAAAATAATTTACTGTCTGAGTTAAATTTATGTTTGGTTGTTAAAATAAAGGTGCTCATAAATAACTTAAATAAGCAATAATAACGAAAAAGTGACCAAAATTAGCATAAAAAGAAGTAAAGAAACAACAACAACTACACCGTAAGTATAACGAGGTGTGTCCTTTTGCTGGTGTTACAACAAAAAAGTAGTAGCAATGAATTCAGCAAAAGTTTTATGAACTGCTACGTGCAAGCAAAAAATTAAATCTCGGTCTTAAAAGTTGTGCCTGAAAAGGGCTTGAATAAATATTTTAAATAATAAATGAAGAAGAAAAAAAAACCAAATTATGCAGCAATTCTACGCAGCTGAAGTTGATATTGTAAATGCCACCGTGTCTGGCATTCGTAAGGTTCCCATGATACCCATGAAGCATTGCTCTGAAATGCTTGATTGTATTCCCTTTCGTTTTTTACAAGTTTTCAGTATTCACTTATTTTTAAATTGAAGATGTCTGTCAGTTGATTTTCTGACGTTGGTTTTTTATTTGAGTTTAAAATTTTGCAAAATGATTCCCTGTTATTCACTGTTCAAATAATTTTTCTCCAATTCCAAATTATTCCAAAATGTTTCTTTTAATTATTCCAGCTAGTAAAAACACTTAAAAATACTTTTCCTAGTTGACTTTTCATAAATCCTGTATACGTGGTACGTATTGTGTAAAATACACAGAATGTAGAGGCCCTTAGGCCGTCGTAGTCTTGGACCCTTTTGCGTATTGAAAATATTTATTATATCTTTAACAAGGGGATCCGACAGACGTTGTCCTGTCCAAATATCTGAATTTGTTAAATAGAAATAAAATAGCTACATTTGCTTGGCAGATCACGAAACAATATAAAACTTCAAACTAATTGACTTTAATTCAATTTTGGCAGAAATGCGTTTTGTAAAATTTTCTCCAGATCTTTAAAATTTGCTTTCAATTACTTACTTACTTACTAAGTTGGTCATAACAACCCTTATTCGGGTTTCGGCCGACCTCATCAGCTTTCGCCAGGCGCCTCTGCTTTGCACGCGCCTTCTCCAATCGGATACACTAAGTGCGGTTAGGGCTTCCTCGGCCTGGTCCATCCATCGTTGACCAACGACCCTCGTCTCAAGCACCTTTTTCACTGGAGCTTCGTCGTTCATACGATAGACATGATCCAGACATTGCAGTCGCTGCACAGTTATACGTCGAACTACGTCAATGTCTTCGTACAGCTCGTGGTTCATTCAGATGCGATAGTCATCGCCGACTCAAACAGGACAGAAGATTTTGCGAAGAACTTTTCTCTCGAACACCCCCAGAGCAGCTGCGTCAGTTTGCGAAACTAGTCATGCCTCAGCGCCCTGAAGCAGCACAGTTATAACGGGCGTCTTGTAGAGTGTTTGTTTTGTCGATTGAGAGCGGGCTCTGGAACTTATGGCGTTTTCGTTTCTACCAACAAATGTTGCCTTTTCATTGCCCTCTTCTTTTTTCGTGTTCGATTGTAAAAAAAGTGCAAGCGAGTGAAAAACTCTGTGTTCGTTTCTTAAAATGTTAAATTTATATAGTGTAAAAAAGGCACATTTGTTGCCCTGCGAAACTTTATCAGGGGAGAGTGTTGCCCTGAAAATCAGCTGATTGCGTTAAACGAAAATATTATGAACTAAGTGTGTTAGACAAGGATAAATATATTCATTCATAACTTGACACTTTTGACATTTTATATTGTTATAAATATTTTTGCTATCATATTAAACAATGGCATATAATAATTGTGTTTTTTTGGCTCAAAATTGTTAAAATGACTTGTTGGAGTCTTCATCATCATCTTCGGAAGGTGAGAAATATTCTGTGCTTTTCACAAACAGAGAAGAACTAACTCATGTGAAAGATTTTGTGGTGGATGTTATCCATGCATATACGGACAGAGAGGTAATATCTTTTTGTTAAACAACCAACCGATGAATATTTTGCTGCAGCTTGGCCCTTCTGGTTCCATTATTTATCTTTTTTATTATTTCAACGATTTTTTTATTTTTGGCGCCCACAAATAAATCAGCTGATTGAGTAAGCAGGGCAGTGTTTTGTGTTCTTTTCTTAGTATGCAAAAACCTGCACTTTTCAGGGTTGAGTGTTGCACTGTGGTAGGGCAACATTTTTTTGTAGAAACGAAAATACCATTAGTTGCTTACTGAGCCCGTTGTAGCAACTATTAGCAATTATTGTTCTTCGCTTTATCTCCAGTCTGATTTTGTTGTTGTTATTAAGGCCAAGGTATACAAACTCCTTGACTACTTCAAAGTTATAGCTGCCGGATGAAACTTATGCTTATATGTTTTGGATTTCTCTGGCTCTCATTGTGGTATAAGCTTTTTTTCTCTTTATCTGCTCCACTAAGCAGAGTAACTGTTTCAACTCTTTTTTAATTGGGTATAACCATTCAAAATGGATATTCCAGATAGTTCTCTTTGTGGTAATCTCATGCTTTTACTTTTTCTATGCTATTAAAAAAAAGTAATGGTGTAATGGATATGGATTCTGTGAATCGATAGCTTTATATAAGATACTTGTACCACATTTATTAATTTTAAATTAATTCATTTTAAACTTCATTAAGTTTTCGACAAGAAATGCCTTTATGTTTATTTTTTTTTTTTTTTGTATGAAATAAATTAAAAACTTGAATGCATTGCAGCTATATAAAGTGTTTTTTTTTATTGTTTTATTGAAATAATTCGCTCTTTCGTTTTTATGCCTTTGACGTCACATATCCAGATGTTCCAAGTAGAGATAATAATATTACCGATATATCTGTTTGTTGCGTTTGTTCTCAAAATAGTATTCTTGATGCTTGATAATTTCACTCTCTCATACATGTTCTATCGATATGTAAAAGAGAAATATTCCATGCATACTCAATGCTTAGAGAGGGAAACAGATACAAGTTTATATAAGAAAAAATAACAACACATAACTAGCAGGGATGATATTGACTTTGTTGGAAAAGTGCCAGAATTCAAACAAAAATTGGGCCAATTTGACGTTAATAGGTCTTTTAGTTTTAGTTTTAGTTTTAAAAAGTGGCAATTCAATATTGAAGACTTTCTATTTGGTTATACGGTCATGCCATGGTCTCACAAACAGCACACTTTTTAAAAATCTGAACAAGTCCAGTTTATTTTTGGTAAAAATAGTCGAAATTTCGAATCAACAGTTTTTGGGAAATCAAAAAAGCTTTAACATTTTCGTGTTTTATTTCGTTTGTGCCGTTTAAGCCGAACATGGAAGGAAGTTCTTGTTTGATCACAAAAATACCACACTCTAATATAAATGACTAAAGTAAATCACTCTCCATCTTAACCCTCTACAGCCTCATACCGCCTTAAGGCGGGCGTCACAAAAACCGTTAGCATTTAAATTTGAAATTGTAAAAAAACAAATAAACAAAATTGAGTGCATATAAAATAATTCGGAGACTCATTGACTTCTTGCTACAACAGAATTTGTCACTTACTTCCACCGCAATCGTCAGTTGTAGTTAGGTATCCGCGTGAAACAGAGCAAATAATTATTTTTTAAGAAGTGATAAATTTAAAAATTCAGAATAAATACTTATCGTGGTCGAATTGAGGAAAAAAAATATTGGTGAGTAGCTTATAGTGTATCTGTTCAGTACAGTTGTTTTTTAGTGCATAATACTTGTTTACGGTCCTTTTATTTGCGTAAGCAGTCAGACCGCCTGTAGGCGGTATCAGGCTGAACATTGAAAAAAAAAAAGTTTGCATTTCATGGCTTAAATGCCTTTTTGCTTCGATTTTTTTATAGATATGAATCGTGGATTTTCCAAAAAGCTTTCGGCGTTATCCGATACACAAATCGAAGAAATAATGGATGGTTTGGATTCCGAAGATTTTGAGGAAACTGATGGCGGAACGGATTGTGAAGGTGATTTTGACAGCGACGAAGACATTAACGATTTGGAATTCATGCTTGACGAAGATACTGTCAACGAAGTGCTAGCAATATCCGACTCAGCTCTTGGAGAAATAATTGCGTCTGATTTGCCTGAAAACCTGGACAGTGGTAACATATACATTTCTGGTAAAACACAAGAGAATGTTAAATGTAATCTCGATTCCTCCACGTCTAACACAGGTTAGTTGTCTATGTCTTCCGGTGGTGAAAATTTTGAGCATATCATCGGAGCTATAAGTAAAAAAAAGATTAAAAAGTTGCCGAAAAATAAATCTTCTGATACAACAAAAGTTAACCCGATGGATATAAATCCAAAATCTAATGAATTCAAAAAGATACTATGGCGGAAAAACAATTTAAATATCCATAGATCTGAAGTAGAATTTCTTGGAATAAAAATGGGCTCTAGTTTTAAACTAATTGACACGCCATTTAAATGATTTTCTTATTTTCTTGATGACGCCATTTTTGATCTCATCACGGAACAAACGAATCTTTATGCTACCCAGAAAAATATTAACACAAAATTTTCCGTAACTTCGTCAGAGATTCGGAAATACATTGGCATATTGATATACATGTCAGTTTTTCGGTATCCCAGTATACGATCTTAATGGGCGAATTATTCTTTTCAAGCAATTCAAGATAAAATGACAAGAAATCGATTTGAGCCAATTCGAAGTCACTTGCACTTCAATGATAATAGTAAAATGCCGCCTAGAGATTCGCAAAAATATGATCAACTGTACAAAGTCAGACCACTGATTGATCACTTCAATAACAAATTTCAAAGTATTCCTATGAACCAGCGCATCTGTGTAGATGAACAAATGTGTTCCACAAAAATGTCTACATTTTTACGACAGTACATGCCTGACAAGCCTCATAAATAAGTCATGATGCTCTTTGTTTTGTGTGACTCAGAGGGGTTTTCTTATGGCTTTGAGGTGTATTGCGGTGCTGGAGATAACGTTGTGCCACCAGATGCTCCAGACATAGGAGCTTCTTCTAATGTCGTTGTGCGTTTAAGTCAAATTGTTCCTAGCTTTAAGAATCATATAATGTATTTCGATAATTTTTACACAGCGGAATTCATTCCTTAGGGACTATACGCTCCAACCGCTCCAACATTGTCAGGACTACGATGGAGCCATAAGGGCTCGCTCTTTTCACATAGCATGGAAAACAAACAGAATTTGAAGTTGAGATTACTAAAAAGTATGCTTTTTATGTGACAATGGCTGTATATAACGGAACTTATTTTAATGAGAACATTTAAAAAGGGGATAAGAAATATTGACTTTAAATAAAAATAACCCGAAATTTCTCCATAAAAAATTCGATTAATTTTCGTTTAGAAACCGCCAAAAAAATAATGCAGTTTTTAACGTTTTTGGGCGAAATTTCGTTTTTTGTTTGGCTATTTGCCATACGAAAATCACCTAATTTTTTTTTGAACAAAATTTAAATTTTTGTTTTCGAGTGATAGTTCACATTGACTACCAGGGAAATGGTAATTATAACTATTACTATCACTCGATCATCATGTTTTTAAAAAAATTAAAAGCTTTTAGTTAAAATCGGTCCCCGTCCTGCTGTAGTCATACCTTTTGATAATTACTAAAGAATAGTATTTATTTCTTTCTCCAGATATTTTCATTTATATAATAAATTCAAGAGAGCTTATTCTTGTCAAGCACTCCGATACCGCAAGATTGCATTTTAATTGCAATTTTTCTAAAATTTTTGGCATATTTTCGTTTTTATTGGGTGATTATTTTTACATTTTTATTTAATATTTTTTTTTTTTTTTGGGTTTTTTTTTGTTTTAGTGATTGTAATTTAATTTTTTGTGCGATTTTTCTGTGGACGATATTTCCTAACTCCATTTCCTACCACCAAATTTAAAATTTTGAAGGTGGCATAGTACACAAATGTTGTTAACAGACATTAACCATTAAACTTTTCTTGTTTAAAATTGCGCTAATTTTTTCGGTTAAATTTTTACAAAAGGGCCTAAAACGACTAAAAGGGCCTCGGGGCTTTTACAAAAAAATCTCAAAAAGTCCCCAAATATCATCCCTGATAACTAGTATGCTTGGATGGTTCTTTGCAGAGCTTTAATTGATGTCACTCAATATTTGAATATTATTATTGAATATTACCTGTGCTGCGTTATGGCGCTGAGGCATGGGTAGTTTCGCTGACGCAGCTGCTCTGGGGGTGTTCGAGAGAAAAGTTCTTCGCAAAGTCTTCGGTCCTGTTCGAGTCGGCGTATGAGCTCTACGAAGACATTGACGTAGTTAGGCGTATAACTGTACAGCGACTACACTGGCTGGGTCATGTCCATTTTATGGACGACGAAACTCCATCGAAAAAGGTGATCGAGACGAGGGTCGTTGGTTAACGATGGATGGACCAGGCCGAGGAAGCCCTTACCGCACTTAGTGTATCCGATTGGAGAAGGCGCGCGCAAAGCAGAGGCGCCTGGCGAGAGCTGATGAGGTCGGCCGAAACCCGGACACGGGCTGTTAATGCCATCTAAGTAAGTAAGTAAGAAGAAATATTGTTCAAAGGTTAAAATCAATTAATGGAAATACAATAAGGTTACCTTTAATTGATGGATCAAACTATTCTGTCATTTGAAAAACGAAAGCTGCGACTACAAGAAAATTGCAAAAATCGTTGAGTACATCCTTTGCATGCCCGGTTCTAATACTCCAGTAGAGAGAGAGTTTTTGCTTTAAGGTTTTGAATACGACGTGGACAAAGGATAAATTGCTACTAAAAGTGTGCACATTGAAGTCCATCCTAGTCGTCAAAGTACCTATTGAACCGAAAATACCGGTTTTGAATTCATTTATAAACCTTTTCGGGTTGAAACCGAAACCGTTCAACCGTTTTTCTTCGGAAATGAGTTAAAAAATAAACCATAGAAATGTTGGAATATTGTGACAGACATGTTGAAAGAAGAAAAGGAAACTAGTTTTTCATATATGTAGCAAAACATTCATTTCCCTTATTATTGCAAGAATTAATTCGCACTGGTGATAAAGTTCAAATGACGTTTGTAGAAAGGTAAACATTTTAATTTATTATTATAAACATATCAACAAAGGCTTATATTCTTCCTTTTTTAACGCATTTTAGAATATAATTAGGTAAAATTTATTAATTTCTGAACTCATTTATGAACAAAAAATTATTCATTTAGGAGGAATTTTTACCTACTAGAATGATAAAATAAATGATTCTTTTTGACTCAAAATATGTTTTTATGAATTTTTTGCAAAAGAAGTACAATTTTAATTTATGGGAAAAGTTTTCACGAACTTAATGTTCTATAGCAAGCACTTTTAAGTGACAAAATAAAAAATGCAAATTTGAAAAAAAAAAATTTCTACCCAAAAACGTTCGCAAAACTCTCACCTTACGCAAAAAACTTCGCTTATTTTTCAGTGGGTAAATTTATAAATGTCTTTTTTGGAATTTTTTGAAGACTTTTTTCGAATCTCAACGAAGAAGCAGAATATGCCTATGATTTGTCATTTTGACGAAATGATAAGATTCAAAATAATCTTTGTGTTCAGTATTTATTATTTTGATAACTTAAACAACAAAGAAATTCTCACATGGAACTTCTGTTTTCCACCTATTTTTCTAAAATAAAAAACTTTTGTTTTTGGTTCCTGTTTTTTTTTTTGCAAAAATGAGATGGGACCATTACTAATGTAAAGAAAATTTAAGCAACAGACACTATTTCATATATGTACAGTGAATCAAAAAAGTTTAGGCACAGTCAATTTTACTGAGAAGAACTTTGCTTTAATATTTAAAAGCAACAAATTTGGCCAACTGTTTGATGCAGTTAGTATCATTAGATGAATTTTAATTGAAATACACAAAAAAAATTTCTTTACTTTATGCACTACACGAAATACAAGCGGAAGAAGAAAAAATGCTTATGGAAAAGTTTAGGCACAGGCTGTGTGTGTACCTTGTTTTTGCAAATATTACGGTAATCTATAAGTTCTCTTTGATCTATTCCATTTTCTGCCCATAATTATTGCTCAGCCAATTGTCAATTGATTTCAGTTAGTGTTGATCTTCATGACGTGATTGAATGAGCAAAATGAGCAGTCGTTCAGAAATTTCGGTAGATGTTCGAAAAGTTATTATATACCTTGGAAATGTGCAGTAAAAATCTTATCGCGAAATTGGTAATATATTGCAGAGGCCCTATACAAGTGTACGAAACATTATAAAATATTACATAAATACGGAAAAATTAGAGCGTGAAAGCAGATCTGGACGCCCAAAAATATCGACACCATGCCAGGAGCGCACTGTAGTAGCTGCAGTGTCCCAAAATTCTAAGATTTCGACTGTAAAATTATGCAACGAAAAGCAGCAAAGTTTCAATAAAAACTTCGATCCCAAACAATACGCTATGCTTTACATAGAGCTGGTTTTCATAGAAGAGTTCCTCGGCGCAAACCATTTATTTCGGCTCTTAATAAGAAAAAGAGGCTGGAGTTTGCAAAACTTAATGTCCATCAATCGGAATCATTTTGGAACAGTGTAATATTTAGTGATGAATCGAAGTTCAACCTTTTTGGGTCAGATGGTGCACAAAAAGTTTGGCGGAAACCAAACAATGAGCTGCAAGAAAAAAACGTAATTAAAACAGTCAAACACGGTGGTGGTAATGTCATGGTGTGGGGGTGTACGGTGGCTTCTGGGGTGGGAAACCTGGTCTTTATAGAGGAAAAAATGAATAAGTGCTCTTATTTGAATATTTTTAAAGACAATTTGTTTCCTAGTGTTGAAAATTTGGGAATGAATTTGAAGCCATTTTTGTTCCAGAAAGATAACGACCCGAAACATGCCTTGTACCTTGTGCAGGAATGGCTTATTTACCATTGCCAACAGCTCAAAGCACCTCCACAGTCGACAGATATGAGCACTATTGAACATATTTGGCAATTATTAGAGAAAAAAATTCGTGGTGCTGACATCGCATATCATTAAAAGATTCACTAAAGGAGGCCCTTCGCCAATAATGTGAAATATAACACCCGAACAGATATCAAACCTAGTTGGGAGTATGCATAGGCGCTTACAAGCAGTTATTCAAGCCAAAGGTGAACTAACGAAGCATTAAATCTATGAAAACTAGAAATAAATTAAAATTTTTTACACATATGCCTAAATTATTTTTATGTAAAATTGTGACTTTTTTGTTTTTTGATAACGTAATACATAAAACCAAAATGAAAAATAAAATAATTTTGCAGTGAATAGTTAAAAAAACTTCCAGTTTCAAATGATGCTATAATATTTTTTTTTTTTAGAATATCTCTGTGCCTAAACTTTTTTGACTCACTGTAGGTACTTTAGCAGACACCGTTCATTCAAGCACTCAAAGTAGACTCAGACGATAAAGATGAACTTTAGTAAAGTTTACTTAAATGACAAATTTTCACTCACACAAATGCTTGTGCACATGTGGTTGAAAGATATGCATGCATATGTATGACTGTGTTGCTTAAGAAAGGCTTAAGTGTACAAATTGTGCAAAATTTAATGTGTAACAAGTAAAATCAGAATATCTAAGCAAAGAGTATTTAAAAAGCGTAAAGGAAACTTTAAGCACAAGCGAATGAGCGTAAGCCAAATGCAAGTTGTGTTTGTGTATAAAGTTTTGGATGCAACATATGCACTAATAAGAGTACATAAGACACCTACAATGCAAAACAGTATTTACTGCATCCTTAACTACTTAATCCTTTTCTAGGCAAAACTTTGTCTTGCTCTACTTTATGACAGCAACAGTTTTCTGGTTTTTCTCATATTCTATTCTATGTTGTTGTGTTAAAGTTATTTTTATTATTTGTTTTTTCTTTTTTGTTGTTGCTGCTCTAGACACGCTTATATTTTAATTCATAATATAACCTGCCAGGTTCTTCTAATGTAGTGTTCAAGTTTTATCACTTCTAGTGCTTTGTTGCTTTTTGTGATCTATTAACCGACAGCAGATTAGCCAACAATACATAAAAGCAATAAAGAGTAGTAAAAAAAAAACAGTAAAAATAGCAGTAGTAGCGGTAGTATTAGGAAAGCGGTGGAAATTTGTAAATGTCATAATTTTCAAAGGAAGTTGAGTGCTTGCGTAGCATGTTTATTTAATGTGTGTGTGTGTGTGTGTGTGCATGTTCTCACCTTTTGCTTGCAGCTAAAGTTCAGAGAGAACGTTTAGAGTGGGTAGAAATAACAACGATCACACAAGATAAAAGCTGGCTATAAGGCAGGCTGCTGCAATTTTTAGTTGTGTTAATAAGTTCAGCAGCTCATAAAGGCATGCAGACACTACTTGGCACACACACGTGCACACATGTATATGTTTGTGTGCGTGTGTGGAAATTTAAGGTGCATGTGTGCGTGCCCAGTATTATCCAACAAACGCTTGTGTATGCATAATTTTTTTCCGTTTCCCATTTTAAGCTTCCGTTTGAACTACACACAGACAAACTCGCACATTGCCGAGCAAGTGACAACGTGCGAGTGACAAAAACCTAGTTAGAAAGAGAACAGAGGAGCCGTTTCCGAGCTTACGAGTTAAGCACAAACGGAAACGGACATACATAAACCAGCTTGCGTCTGTCATATTTGTGCTAGCTTAAAAGTGCGTATGTGTGCACATGAATTAGTGTTAGTGCGCCATTTCCGGTTTTTAACTGATTATCATATCGTCAGCGACCAACAACAAGCACAACAACAACAATATGCATTTGTTAGTTTATATCCTACAAAACGGATATAAAACGGAACAGGAAATGAGCGCCTAAGCTTACACATACATAAATGTAAATGCGTTTTGCATGTAATTGTGTAAGTGTAACTGTGTATAAATATGTGTGTCTGTTTGTGCATGGAAGTAATTTAATATGTGTCAGGTGATAATTATATTTATATTGCTACATATTAATGTCCTTTTCAGTGGGCGTTGGGGTGTTTAAGTTCTTGTAGCTCTTGCCAAGCTTATTATTTTTATATACTCGTATGTTGTGAAAAATTAAAAAGATTTATTGTATAACAAATGGAAATCAAGTATTAATAACAAACAGAATAAGCCGAGTGCTCTCATGCGAGCATGCATGAAGCAGGTACATGCATGGTAGTAGGTACATTTTGTATTAAAGGCTATCCATACCAATTAAAACACACACGTTTTTACTTCAAAATTTTCTACTATTATTATAACAAAAATGTAAAATAAATTGGTAGATTTAATCAATAAAAAATAATAAACTGCATCTAGGGTTAGCCGCTTCTATGAGTGTATACTTAAGTCAGGCGAGTAGCCAGGATTTCCAAGGGGGGCGAGGGGGATGGAAAGGAGTTGATAAAAAAATATCTGAATACTAAAAAACTAAAAATATAGGATATATGAAATTATTCAAGAAGAATTGTTAATTTTTAAAATTATTCTTGATGAGGCTTCTTTTTTGGAAAGAATCAAAGGAGAACTCATGAGGGTTTATTAAATTTTTTATCGAACTAGTTTGGAAAACTTTTATCTAAAATTTTGACTAATCTATAAACTATAAAATTTCTTAATTATAAATGCCACTTATACGCAATATAAATTGTAGACGAGAATAGTTTTTATTTTTATATATTTTAATTTTATTTATTTCTATCTATTGAGCAAAGCCCTTACAGATTAGAAAAATAACTTATACTAGGTATGACTATAATAGTGAATATAATGCAATCATAAAATAACTTACTAAAATCACGAGATCAAGTTAGAAATTCGCTCAAAGGTTGGTCTAGCTAGATTCAAATTAATTCCACCATTATAACACAAATTAAGGCACCTATGGATAGGATCACAATGGCCATAGTTCGTTCTATGAAATTGAATGTAGAAAGTGCAATGTTCCCTAAGCGGTCTGGCGGGAGCGTGGAGTGGTATTAAAAATAATAGCTCGGGTGAATCAATTCTGCCGTCTAAAATAAAGGGTCCGCCAAATAACTTTTTTTTTTGAAAATGCAAAAAAAAAAAACTACTGAATATTTTCTCAAATTGCTTTTTTTATTTGAATGTACAATCCTTCCGGTTAAAATGGAAAATAATTAATTTGTAAATTTATTCGAACTCTTTTCATAAATTTTTGTGTTATTATTATAACTCTAATAATTTTTCAATTATTAATTAAGAGTTATATTTTCGAGCTCAAGGTCTATGTTGCTTTCTGAAGAAAACAACCAACAACAACAATACCCTTTATATAGAGTGGCAATCATACAGCAGACTAGACAGCTGTTTCGTTGGCCGCTACACCAACTCATCAGTAGCCTTTATATGATAGCGATGATAAACTTAGCCGTTCATGTCTATTTGTTTTCGTCAATGTTAGAGAAAATTACTTTGAATTACATTGTACACACAAATGATACGAAAAGCAGCTAAAGTTCTTCGAATTTTCAGATTCACACTTATTCGGTGTAAGCTCTTTCTTCGAAGATATATCAAAGCTTTTTACCACTCACAGGCATGTTGTAGTTTTAGTTGTTGTTCTTCTATTATTCTATTATTCTCTAAAAAAAAGATTCTATTATTAAAAAAAAAATGGAAAATAATTTCATTCAAATGGCTGCCTCGGCTGGCCATGCAGTAGCCTACACGATCGGTCCAATTTTTAATCACATTATCGATTGTGTGCAGCTGTATTTCACCAATGGCTTCACGAATATTGTCTTTTAAAGCGTCAATTGTCTCTGGCTAGTCGGCGTAACACTTATCTTTGAGGGCACCCCACAAATAATAGTCCAACGGTGTCAAATCGCAGCTCCGAGGTGGCCAAACGACATCAGCTCTGCGGCTGATAATGCGATCTTCAAAAACAGGGCGCAAAACATCGAGTGTAGCTTCGGTTGTGTGGCACGTAGCGCCGTCCTGTTGAAACCAAAATGTTGCCAATATCCTCCTCTTTAATTTTTGTGAACAAAAATTCGTTCAACATGGCCCGATAACGGTGGCCATTGACTGTTATGGCCCCTCCTTGCTCATTTTCGAAGAAAAATGGCCCAATTATGCCTCTGGACCGAAATCTGAACCAAACAGTGACTCGTTTTGGGTGCATCGGCTTGTCAATGTATGCGTGCGGGTTTTCTGTGCCCCAAATGTGACAATTTTGCTTGTTTACATACCCGCCAAGATCAAAATGAGCTTCATCTGAAAAGATGATTTTTTTGGCAAAATCGGCATCTTCTGTAAGTCGATCGCAGACAATATTTCCCAGCGTTGTTCAAGCGTATACACAACCATATTCGTTCAGCGGAAGGATAAAACTAATTATCTGTCAAATCAGACAGGTGCTAAGTGTTACCATTCACGAAAAAAGCACTAGTTGAAAAAAAAACGTTAGATGGCGTTATCTTTAATAAAGAAAATGCTTGACCTTATTTATCTTACAGTTAGTTTTGGCAAATTGGCCATATGGCATTTCATCTCGTAAAGAGGCTTGCTTTTGTGTGAAAACGTGCGTTGTAGCGCAAACTTATTAAAGTTTTTTTGTACTCTCTCTGTATTAGCAGCAGTCTATATGGCAGCGTATTCGAGAACTGATCTAACTAGGGAAATAAAGGTTGTCCTATGGGTAAAAGCATCGTAGAATTCTTTACAATTTCGCTTGACAAAACCGAGCTGCGAATTGCCTTTGGAAATTACGTAATCTCTGTGAGGGCTGAAAGTCGGTTTTGATTCGAAAAAAACTCCGAGATCTTTTATTAGTAACACTCTTGTAAATTCTTGAGTTTGACAGCGATAGTTAAATATAATGGGTGAAAAATTATGAGAAATCGTCATAATCTTGCATTTAGAGAAGTTAAGTGACATACCATTGGTTGAGCACCAGGATATGAAGGCGTCTATGTCGTCCTGAAATCTCGCGCAGTCAGACAATCTTTGACTAGCTGCGTATATTTGCAGGTCATCAGCAAGAGAAGGACATTGCAATAATTACAAATTTTTACCACGTCATTTATGAAGATGTTAAATAACAAAGAACCCAGGTGACTTCCTTGTGGGACCGCTGATTTGGCATAAATGATACGGGAGTAGTATCCGTCCACCTTAACGATCAATTTTCTTTCCATCAAATACTATGAGACCTATTTCAGAAAATTGGAAAGTTTTCCAAATTAAGCGGGAGCACCTTATGCGGAAGGCAATCGAAAGCTTTCACGAAATCAGTGTAAAGCGGAGCAGTAAATAATTTGAAAAAATTGCTAAGTTACTACACGTCGAGCGGCCAGCAAAGAAACCATGTTGATAACTGAAAATGTGATTTTCAACTTCTTGAAAAAGACACTTGTCAACGATACAGTCAAGAACTTTTGCAATAACTGAAAGCTTTGTAATTGGTCTATAGTTAACAATCAACCCTTTTAGACCAGCTTTGAAGACGGGTGTAATATAGGCAGTTTTCCAATCATCAAGGAATACCCCGCTTGAGAGGGACATGTTGAAAATAATGGTTAAGGGGATGTACAGGGAGGGTGCACAACATTTGAGAAGTTGCGGTTGAATAAGGCCTTTATTAATGTCTAAACTGACAAGAGCTGTGTAAACTTCTTTGGAAATATTTAAATTGCCTACATCAAAAATTTGCTGTAAATGTGAGAAATCAATCAAGCTAGTAATGGGGTCGTAATCACTAAACACAGATCCGAAAAAGTTTGCAAAAAGTTGAGTATCAGTAAGTTGAGTAGCAGTATCAGAGAGGTATAAGCTCGCCGCAGACCATAACTATATATGAAGGGCTTATTGCAAAAACTCGATAAGCCACAAAATGAAAATACTGAGAAAATCGCCTTTGAAGTTTAAAATAAATGCACAAAATAGGGATTTAATGAAATCATGATACATATACTATTATTTAGTGCTTAAAGAAGACTACTATCACATACCCGTCGCTGTACACCAAGAAATCTTCGGAAATCGCTAAAATCGCAAAAAGTTGTGGCTTATCCAGTTATTGCATGAAATTTATTCATATTTTTTTTATTTTGAATATCAAAAGTTTTGTTATTTTTGTTGAAATAAAGTGACATATCGTGTTTTTTCTGTTTAAAATTTATTATTTTTTCTATTTATTACATCAAATAATTTCTATAAGTCCTGATTCAGTTTCAGCCGAAGATGGCTCCAAAGCGTTGTAGAAGGAATGATAAATTGGTGGAATATATGGCAGCAAGGATTTTACGCCTTGTACTTTCTTTGCCGCTAGTTTTAAGAGTTCTGTATACTTTTTTTTCAATCCATTTAAAGTTGTATTTGCAGGTCTTACCTTTTTTAAAATACTTACTTCCTTATACTCTCCTTGTATTGAATGCTTTACAAAAATTGATCTCGTATTTTCTGCTTTAAAGTGAAATGTGTAAACACCAGAGAAATCCGTTTTGCTACTATCAGTAGTAATTAAATTTTTGTTAATACCGTCCACAATAGGACCGAAATTTGAAAAATCAGCTTGTTCCATAACAGTGACGACAAATGGAGTCTTTTTATTTGCTTGTTTAATAACATTGTGCCAACCTTCTGGGGAGTAGATTTGCGGGGAATATTTCTTATGTCTCTTCTCTATTAAAGCGTAATCTCTATCAGAAGGCAAATAGGTGTGACCACTAACTAGGAAATGATGCGTAATAGTTTTGAACCTTCCTTCTTTGACTAATTGCATCCATAAAGACATCATTAGCCAATTTTTGTTCTGCCCTGGGCAATTTTGCAGATCATAAGATCCTAGTATCCAAAACTGTTTAAATATGTGTTCTTCGGTGTTATTAAGTTTCTGTCTACAATTTTGTTCGCAACTGCAAGGTGGACCTAGTTTGCGTGCTTCAACAGTTTTCCTAGTTTTCTGACACAAATACTCATGGCCAGAGTTGCGCTTACTTTTCCTCTTATTCCGGTCATAATTATGTTCATTTCGAGCTCTCCAGCGAAATGCGGTATTATTCTCACGCGATTCGTCTTCAATTGGCACAACACAATATTCCTGAATAACAAAAACATTACAAGCCACACAAATTTAAATACTCGATTTTTTTTTTGCTATAACATGATAAGCCAGTTAAATAAATCATACCTCGCTGGTTTCTGAAATTACTTCATCATCTGTTGCCAAAAACTCTTTCACGCTGTCATCACTATCTTCAACAAAATAATCACTTCCACTGCTATCTTCATCAGAATCCATCGTTTTGTAATACTGTCTTTGTAATTGCTTTGGCTTATCGAGTTTTTGGGACAAATAATTCTGAATAAAATCAAAATATTTTAAGAGGACGTTCCGATGGTGTAAAGTAATTGAATGAACTGATAAAATCACTTTCTGAAATCGTGTGGTTTATCGTGATTTTACAATAAGCCTTTCATATATATAATTGTTCAGTTGAGAAAATGTATTTAATTCCGTTATATTTTATTTTTTTTTTTATAAAAATAGTAATTATTTTACACTGTTGAGTTGCTTACAATTTTTCAGGTTTTATTGTATCTCTGTTATAGCTGTCAATTATTTAAAAAAAATTAACGTGTTAATAATTTGTTTATTACTTACCTTCGTTGCGGACTAGTAGAAACATTGTTTGACATAGTTGAAACAAAGCCTTAATATATTCACATATTATTTAAAATTTCGAAACTTCTTACATTTCAATTTCATACTATAAATTACAATTTTTGGAACGAGCTATCTTGAGCATCCCAAATAAACACCTACGCACAAAACTTAAAACAGCAGGCAATACCTACACTAACAACAACAACACCAACCCAGTGGAAAAAAGAAGGAGAAAGAAGTGATTGCAGAAGCGCTCTCAGGCAGCTAGAGGGCCTTACGCACTCAATTCTTTCCTTAATTATTTTTAGTATGAAATGTCCCAAAAAGCAAGCCCTTGCACTCTCACTTCTCAGGCAAGGCCTGCCAGAACTTGTTATATGCAACATCTTCAGGAAGAAGTAATTTGACAGTATTTTCATAACGCGTTGCAAAGAACAGCATATATAATTGGTTCTATTCAATGGTTTCTAGAACAACTTCATATAAGGTCTTCCCTACTTCCTTACAAAGAATAACATGCAGAAGCTGTTACTGCAACGTCTTCAAGAACCTGTCTTTATATAGCAACAATGCAAAACTCAAATTTTGGTTTAATTTTTAACAATTTTTATTGGAAAACTATTATTAAATCAATTTTTAAATTCAATTTTTAAATTTGTTGTTAACTGTAATAAGTTTAACTTAGAAATATATTAAAAAAAAGAAAACGTTAAATATATAAATCAATATTGAATGAAAAAAGGATACATTTTTCAAATATGTAATTTATTTTTGTTTTTTTGCTAAGCAAGTGCTTTTGTGAATCTTGTTTTTAGCTATTTTGAAGCCTTTCTTTATATCAGCTATGTAATTTTCTTTGGTTAATACCTTGTCTACAGATGCTTCTACAAACGGAAAAATAGAATTATGGGACATTTCAAGGTCAATAGTTTTCGTGATAACTTACTATAAAAGATGTTGTTTACTGCTTCAAAAATTGTAAATGCCTCCTTTTTTTTGGATCCCATCATAGTTGTAATTTAGAAAAATGTTCTGATCTATTAAATTATGTAAATTTTTAGAAATACCTCCCCTCTCACAAAGTTTTCGAATCACAGTCAACTAAAAGTTTATATTTTATTATATATATAATGAATAAAATGTTTACACATAACATACCAAATCTGCTTCATTGTAATGAGAAATGTTTTCTTCGAATCGCTGCAATTCTTCAGTGTTCTTTATTGGGAATATTTGTGAAAGCTCAGCATTAACGTTTTTGTTCGTTACAAGCTCTCGCACCATTACTTTTATTGTGGCTAGTTCGCCAACTATCACTTCATTTTGTTGTTTTATAACTTCTCTCAAATCTTCGATAACTGTATTCTGATTTTTTATCATTGCTTTAAGGTGATTTACTTATGGCCAACAATGCCACACATAAAAGAACGTGCCGGCGTGTCACATATAAATGCTCGGACTTCAAATTGGAATTGTCGATTATGCAAAATTATTCCATATTGTTGAAGATTTTTAATTTCATTTATTAAGTCGTGCAGGAATGTGTCGACATTGTTTGGCTTTTTTTTCCCAATGTATGTCCCGATTAAAAAAACAGAAATTTCAGTCATATTCACAACTCTTCCAATTATAGGCCATAGGCTTTCCGAACTGCTTTTAAAAAGTGGCAATCCATCTACACCAATGTCAAGCTCTATTTTTGTACGTACATGCAACAAACTGCTTGGAATCTTATTTAACTGCTTCTCTAAGCCCACATGAAAATATGTTCCCGGGGAAACTGTTCTAATAACTGCTTTTATATTTTTTTTTTTTCAAAAGTCCATTTAGGCTTTTTGGTACATTCAATCCTTCAGAAACCATTAGCTTTAAAAGTGCATGGACCATTGCTCTTGTCGGGTTGAAGTCTTCATACCATTTTTTTAATTTAAACTTTAAGTCTTCATTGTTAATCCTTTTATTCTGAAGTATTTCATGTCTAGAAGAACTAGCAATTGCTAGCTCTGATATATCACATCCATTTTCACTTGTTTCCTGTTTCTGTTCCTGAGTTTTAATAATTTAATTTTTTTCTTTTAAACAAATTTTTATTTTTTCCTTAAGTTTCTTTTTTTCAATCAAAATTTTCCTATTTATTGTTCTGCGGCTTATTCCTCTTTTGCTCAATGTTTTTTAGTTTATAATTTACTTTTTTATCACAAATTAATTTAATTTAAACTACGCTTGACTTCACTGTTTGACGAATGCACATTAACTGAAGATAAATATTGAAATCTTAAACATGACGCCATCTCAATTGAACATGTGTTGGTTACCGTTATTACACCGCGGTTACTAAGTTCAAAACAAAAAATTTGCACGACACATTCTGACCTGCATTCTTTTTTTCACTTGAGAAGGAGTGTTTGAAGCAATGTGGGAAAAGTGATTATAAGACGCGTAGAGGAGTTACTAAGAAGCCCTTATGGCAGAGTTTCTGATGGGAGGCCTTGACAATTATTCTACTGGGAAGAGCCACATCACAAGCATATATACATACATTCTTTTACACATTCACACTCATGCATACTTCAAATGCCAGAGGAAAAACTTTTTACTTTGTAAAAAAAGGAAGAAACCAGTGAGTGCATTAAAAGGCGATAAAAATGCCAACACTGAAGGCGGTAGTTTTAAGAAACCTGAGCTTAAGTTTTTGATCCTTCAAAAATACACGTAAATCCTTTATATGTGTATAACACGAACACACCAACACGTACACAAAGAAGAAAAGATAAGATAATGAAGTAGAAAAAAACAAAGAGTGGTTAAATAACAAAAACAAAAACAACAAAAAATTGTACAGATTAAATGTTAAAAATAAATGAATGAGTAAAAAGCGGAAAAATTTAAACTTGAAAAAAAAACTAAAACGAGCTCAATTAAAGCGCAAAATCACTTGACGTGCTCGTGTATTGATGCCTGAGTGTGCGTGTGTGTGTGAGTCATTGTGTCATTCTCAAAATATAATCAATTCAAATTGAAATTGTTCACATTATCATGCATCAAAAGATAAACAAAAGCAGCGAAAAGCAGAGTAAATGAATTGAAACAACAACAGAAAGTTTGAGCCATTCCGAACCAGCGATGAAGAAAATAAAGTGAGCGTGGTGCGCTGGCAGAAATCGTTGATGGAAACTTTGCGAATTTGCAAAAATTTATACCAAAAACAACAACAAAAATTAGGAATTGCATAGGAGAAAAAAAAATATAAAAGCAGTCGTTGACACAGCAGTTTTCCAACTTTGACAATAATATTCAAGAAGGAAATAGTGCTGTTGCGATTCAACTCGACAGTCAGTTGCGACAGTTTCTGAACAATAAAAACTTAAGCCGAGTTAGTGAAAGCAGCATTAACAACCCGCATTGCTTTGATATTTACTAATTTTTAAAAATAATTTAAATTCAATTCTGCTGAAACTTCTGAAGTATTTTATTTTCTGTTTGTCAACTTTTGTGGAATAAAATTAAATGATGTCTGACATGTTTTTAAAGGTTTTTATAAGGGGCGACGGTTATTAACAGGACATGAAACTAAACAGTATAAGCCAAATATCTCCAAATCCATGGGGAGTTTCGAGTCGCTGTGCAAACATAGAGTTACGTTATGCATATATCGGTTGTACAAATACCGGGGTACAACCCGACCCGACATAACAAAGAAAACACAATAAATTTGGGAACAAATACTTTTTTATTTTTGATTTTCTATTTTAAATACGTCACTTTGTATGGGCGGTAGGCGTTATTTTTATTCGATTTTGCCAAATATCATAGAGATAATTCATGTTATATGTCAAAGTTTATGCACAAAATTTCAAGATATTTCCTTAATTTTTGTGGATTTTTAGGAGACTTAACGTTTTCAATAAAGCCACTTTGTATGGGAGGTAGGCGTGGTTTTCATCCGATTTGGCCAAATATCATAGTGATGGTCTATATTATATATCAAAGCCTATGTGCAAAATTCCAAGATATTTCTGAAATTTTAGCAGATTTTTAAGAGATTTTACGGATAATATAAAGCCCTTTTGTCTGGGAGGTAGACGTGATTTTCATTCGATTTTTCTTAATTTCATAGTCAGGATTTATAATGGAGAATTAAGCTTACGCGCAAAATATTAAGAATTTCTTAAATTTTTTGTGGATTTTTTAAGAGATTTTACAGTCAAAATTAAGTCACTTTGATCTCCATTTATTACAGTCAAAATTAAGTCACTTTGATCTCAATTTTTTAGAAAGCAGCTTATATTTGAATTTCATCGCGATAACTTTAAAATTACGGCTGTAACCGTGATCACAGACGGACAGACAAACAGACAGACTGACAGACGGACACATGAAAATTGACTCGGGTGGTGGTGCTGATCAAAGATATATATATACTTTTCTATACCTGCCAGGCCTACTTATTGGAGTTACAAACGGAATAACAAAGTTAATATATCCCTTACGCAGTACGCGTTGGGGTGTAAATATTGATTGCTTAAGCCCTTTAAGACGCTTTTTAAATTATCACCTCTCTTTAAATTTTGACAGAATGTGTGGGGAATTAACATAGGTTAATTATGGTTTTTGAAGCGAAGCTTTTTACTCCTCGTTCTGTGATTTGCTTAGAGTGAATTCTGAAAAATTTTCGACAGATTTTTTCTTGGAATTTTGATGATTTCTTTGTTGCTAGCGCTTATTAGAACAAGAAAATTTAATACTTTAATATTAAATACTAAAAATATGTTTTGGTTCCCGTGGGGATCGAACCCGTGCCCTTTATAACGATAACCCAGCACACTACCCACTAGGCCACAAAGACCTGTGGGAAAAGGTTGTTAATTTAATCTTAGTTATAACAGAAGCTATACTGCAGTAGATTGTCACCATCTATCAATAGGTAGAGGATTGTGTATTTGCTATGCTACAAAAATTTGCTTTTATTTGCCACAAGGCGTCTCCAGCATCGGTGTGCTTGTACTGTGAATGCGTTTGTGGTGTTGTTGGCATAGAGTATAAATTATTATATAGAGATTGCATCAACTCTGCTAAATCTCTGGTATGTGTTAACAGAGGTTAACAGAGTTTTTTTTCTTCATGTTTTTAAGTGGAATAACTCTGTTAACACTGTTAGCAGAGTTGATGCAATCTCTAGCTAAAAAATTACACTCTATGCTTTAAGCGTCAAAAAAATAGATGATATCAATAAATATGGAATTAACAAACGCATACATGAAATCGACAAGGTATCTAAAATGTTTGTTAAATTTTGTTTTGTGTGCGTTCTTTAATATATATTTTTGAAGCGAAGTTTTTTATTCCTCGTTCTATGATTTGCTTGGAGTGAAATCTGAAAAATTTTCGACAGATTTTTCGTTACGCAGTAACCTGTTAAGGGGAAAAATTTGTTCAGTGCAGCCAAGTTCACAACCATGTGTGGAGAGTTAAAATGGAGAGTCGCTGGCATTATATGCCCGTATATGTAATTGGCTTGGAAATTTGACATTCAACAATAAAAAATAAGCAGTAAATACCCTATAGGAACAAACTAACTTGTTTTTAAAAACAACTAATTAAAAAACTAGCTTAAAATAAACCATAAACTACTTTGTGAATTATATTTAGGCGGCAACTACTCTGATTTTGATATGTTTTAATTGCAAATTTTTATTAGATTACAAGTTTATATATATTTAACCATGTTATTTCATCAAATATTATTAACTTTAGGCCATAAGTAATAGTTTTCAATTGGTTATTTTAAAGTAATTAAAAAAATAATTTAAATATAACTAATTTAACAAGTAGTTGAAATATATACCGACGAAAGTAAATTATCTTATTTAGCGGGCATCACTATACAAAATATATTAGTTCGTTCTATGGAAAAAAGTTAGAATTTCAACTAGTTGTGGTTGACAAAAAACTACTTTATCAACTATTTTAAATTAGTTGATTTTCTTACAGGGTATGTTTTCTGTATATATGTAATAAATTTTGTATTATTTTAAATATTTGAACTTAAAAGTTAATTTATTAAAAAGAAAAAGATTATTAAGCTATCATATCTATGTAACTGCGAAAAAGCTTCGCTTCTCTCGTGTGCCCAACGACGCACCTGTGTTTTTTTTTTTCTACTTGCAGTTCCATTTCCATATAGAAATACAAACTTTCTTTGTCTTACTAAAATTTTTTAATGAAATTTATTGGCAGACAAAAACCTAAAGTGGTTCGTTATACAAAATAAGGTCATTAGTCAGAAAAAAGTTCGCAAGTGTTTTTTATTATATATTTGAATAAAATATGTAATTACACATATCTATACCTTGTTATTTATATCCCTCGTTTACTTAAAAATAGGCACATTCAATCATAATTTAAAAAGTAAACGATTTTATTTGGAAAAAGTCTCCATATCCTACTTTTTAATATTTTACTCTTACTTACAGTTTTTTTTGTTTTTAATAAAATCCCCACCGGCTCCCTATATTAAAAAAAAAATCGAAATTCCAAAAAGAAACAATATCACACATGAAGACATAAAACCGGCAACACTCTTTGAAGTTCTAACTCCTCAAACAACAAAATTTATTGCAATCATTTAAAAAACATCGTAAGTAAAAACTTTCTATGCTTCATTTGAGAGTATCATCATCATCATCATCATCATCATCATCATCATAATCATTATTAAAAGCTTTAGGACAAGGTATGCATGCACTAAAATTAGAATATTCCATGTGCAGACAAATGAGGCCAACGTCTATGTGTATAATGATGTTCCAAGTGTTACCTAGAAAAAAAGGCCAGAATGCGTGGATTATAGCTACTATAGAATGTTCAAAGCATGATAGCCACATGCACACTTGCAGCAAGTATTTCAACACAGATATATATAACATCTACTAACGCAGACCATACAATAACAGGAAGACATGCATATATTGACATTCACTAAGCGAACGTTAACAGCCAGGCTTGGCATTGTCTACCGTTGGACTCTTGGATGACATAAGCTTTTGGCAAGTTACTGCGTTGTCCAACAATTGAAACTTACTGTTGCACAATTGCGCAGCTTTCGGCTTCTCGTTTCACCCAGCACACTCACACTTTCTCATTTGTGCTTGCACACAATGTATGTATGTATAATAATACACTGAGAAAAAGTATTAAACGAAAAACGTTTTGATTAAAATGAATTTAATGAATGCAAAATATATATAATAAATAAAAAAACTATTTTAAATTTCAAGTTTTGACTTTATTTGTGGAAATAAATACCTCCGCCATATTTCTGTAATTTTTTAAGTGAAAATTTCTTAAGGCGCGTTGAGCAATTTTTGGTAGAGAGCAAAACTATAGATTCAAGATATCATCACGCTGTTAACATAACAGAAATAATTGCTGTACAGCATTCCTTTTAAGGGATTACCTAGCATCGACCAAGCCGACGACCGAAGGGATTACCGAACCAATTACCGATCACCAGGCCGATTACCGAAGCGATTACCAACCGATTACTGAATCAATTACTGAATACCGAGGCGATTACCAACCGACTACCAAACCAATTACCGATTACCGAAGCGATTACCAACCGACTACCGAGCCAACTACCGAACCAACTACCGATTACCGAAGCGATAACCATCCAATTACCCAAGCGTTTACCAACCGATTACCTAAGCGATTTCCAACCGATTACCGGTTACAGAAGCGATTACCAACCGATTACAGATTACGCAAGCGATTAACAACCAAGTACTGAAGCGATAACCAACCGACTACCAATTTCCGAAGTGAATACCAACCGATTACCGAAGCTATTACCAACCCATTACCGATTACCGAAGCGATTACTAATTAACGAAGCGATTACCAACCAATTACCGAGCCAATTACCGGTTATCCAACCAAAGTAATTGTGTTACAAATATTATATAATTTGATAAATATTATATATAAATATTAAACTAGTAAGAATGGAGCTTCAGCAGCGTTCCGATGCTAAAATACCCCCCGCGACCATATTGAAGCATATTCGAAATCTTTAGCCACGACATACACGATGGCATGCAGTTTTATATATTTACGAAAATTTCCTATTTTGATGACGTCACTTTGTATGGGAGGTAGGCGTGTTTTTGATCCGATTTTGCCGAATATCATAGAGATGGTTCATATTATATATCAAATTAATGTGCAAAATTTCAAGACATTTCTTTGATTTTTGTGGATTTAAAAGAGGTTTTACGTTTAAAATAAAGCCACTTTGTGCCACGATAAAGCCACGATTTTGCCATATTCCATAGAGATGGTCTATATTAAACAGCAAAGCCATGTGCAAAATTTCAAAACATTTCTTTAAATTGAGCCAATTTTTAAGATATTTTACTTTTAAAACAAAGCCACTTTCTATGGGAGGTATGCGTGGTTTTCATTTGATTTTTTCAAATTTCATAGCCAGGATTTGAATTGAAGAGCAAAGCTTCCTTGCCAAAGTTCAAGGCATATCTTCAATTTTGGTGGATGTAAAAGGCATTTTACGGTTGAAATAAAGTCACTTTGTATGGAAGGTAGTCGTGGTTTTCATCCGATTTAGCGCATTTTCGAACTTGATCTTTCTTTTTTAAAAATAAACTTGTATTTTGAATTTCATCGCCATAGCTTTAAAATTACGGCTGTAATCGAGTCCAAAGACGGGCAGACGGACATACGGAAATCGACTCAGAAGGTGATGCTGATCAAATATATAAGTACATATATTGTTCTGTACCTGCCACGCCTCCTTTTTGGCGTTACAAACGGAAAAACGAAGTTAATATACCCCTTACTCAAAGAAAAAAGCTTATGTTAAATTGAAAAAACTAGTATAATTTATAAGATGGCTTTGGCAGTTTTCAGCCACCCAAGTACTTTCTCAAAACTCCTAAGTCTTACATGTTGAATTACCAATTTTTATTAGGGTGATAAATTAATCAAGTATTTGGTAATTTTTTATAAAATACTTTAAAAAAAAATTGAATTTCAAAAATATTATGTTTTGCGGGTTTTAGTTTTATTTATTTTAGTTTTATTTTAGTGTTTTGCTTGACTGAAATCGGCAACTACACAAGTTTTTCTTTTATCAACACCGTTTTTTTGTTAGAAATTAATGATTTCTCGGCTTTCTTGACGTCTATTAGAACAAGAACATTAAATTAAACTAAATAAATATCAAATATCAAACCTTCGCATGCCATTGAGATCCGAACCCAGACCAACCGTTACCACCAATTAAGAAGTCACTACACTACGTATCGAGCCAAACTCCTTCGTTACACAGAGTGCTTGATTCCATATTAACTACAACTGAAGCTATGCCCCAGCATACAAAATAATATATTAAAAGATTTTTGTTTTATGGCTATCAACAGAATACTGCGACATTCGGCATCTGCTAATGCATCATCTGTTAACATAGCTGCAGTTATGTCAGCAAGTAGCAGCAAGGCTGCTTGGATCAGTGGGTAGAGCGGTGGACTGGCACCAAAAGTTCCAGGTTCGATTCCGCACGGCGGGCAAAGAAATATTTTTTTTCTTTTTTCCTTTCCTTTTTGTTGATGAAATGTAACAAAATTTACTGGTGTGAATATTAACGTGTGTTTTTTAATTTTCTTTATATTATGTTTGAATTTAAAAGTGGTTTTATTAAAAAAAAAAACAATATATTATCAAATCTATCCTTCTCTCGTGTGTCTAATGATGCAGCTGTGTTTTTTTTTTTTGGTTTAAAACTATGCTTAAGCCATCCATGCTAGTTGTTTTTTAATTTTGTATTTTTGGATTTTGGGCTTAGGTGAATCAAATATTTTTTTTTTTGGCAAAGTATTGAAGCATGTGCTTTCAAAGCACTGTATTAAACAATAAATTGCTTAGGTGAATAAGCGTAAGTTTATAATTCCCATATAATTCTCTGTACCCAAGCCTACGGGTCTGTTTTGCCGACTGTAGCTACTTCGTAAATTCTTAACAGCTATGTTATTTCATAGCTTTAAGTTCTCCCACTGCCCACTTTTTTTATTTTTCTTTTCCTTAAAGTTGATTACAGTAACCTGATATAAATATTACAGCTGAGTACTACTTTAGTTAATATACACCACATAAATTAGTTCAGTTTTTTTATGATCAACAAAAGATATCTGGTTACAAATAGATAAAGTACGGGAACCCCGCTAAATAAATTAATTAAGCTTTTACTTTCAATATTTTACACCCAAAAGACAATACACTTAGAAGATTTTTGGGAGATTATCACTAGTTTTTTCTTAGAATTGTTCATTGAGACCTTAATTTTTTTAAAGAAGTATATGCAAATTTTGTTCAGTGGCTTAGTCTAGTTTAGTTTTTACTTTTTTTTAACAAAACCTTAAGGTGTATGAGGCTTTGTTTTTGTTCCAGTGCTAGTTTTTATCTATGTTTGTGTGTGTGTGTGTGTGTGTATTGTAACTTTAGGTAGCAACACTAAGCTGCTAGGTTGTCGTCGTCATCATCATCTAGTGCAGGTTAATGAGAAAAGTTTTATGCCTTTCCGGAAGCGTTGTTGCTCCATTAACTTACTTTACCTCATCTCATCCTTGAAGGGTGGTGGAAACGACAAACGTTCACCATAAAGACGAGGAATGCTTCTGCATACATATTGTTAAGATGTTTTGTTTGTGTGTGTAAATTTATACATCCTCTGCAACATAATCCACTTGCATGTGTGTAACGTCCATAGACATAAGTTCCGATCTAGAGCGCCATCCGGCCGAATCTCAGGTGTCTACGTCTTTTGCTGCATCTAGCTGGCTCAGTTTCTCTTTTACTCTATTTCCTTTACTTTATGGCGTTTATTTTTTTCTCATTTTTTCCCTTCTCAAATTTTTCCTTATTGCATTTGTTCCCAAATGAATACTGTTGATGAGACTCGGACAATTTCCAACGGGACGATTTTCCTTATTTAAGTTTTGTATACTTTTCTTGTTTGTTGTTTATTGTTTTTATTGTTGTTGTTGTTGTTCTTGTTTGTATTGTTGTTGTTGAATTTTTTTTTTTTGTTAGATGCTGGCATATTGCAGTCAGCTTGCAGCAACTTCCTATTCTTTTGCTAAATTAATTTCAACAATAGATCATAATAAAAATGGGGTCAGTCGTAAGTGGATTTCCGAGGAAAATTGGATTAATTTAAAGTTTTATGTTCTTACCTTTCTTTGTTGGTTGTTTGGTATACTAAGATATAAGAAAATTTAATAATAAGTTACGCATATAGAAGGGAATGAAGCGAAAGATGGAATATGTGTGTGGTTATTTTAAAGGTAAGCAAAGAGTCAAAATTGTTTTGGATACTAAAAGATTAAAAAACTGTTTTTCCATTTAGATTTTGAAATCGATAGTTACGAAATCATAAAAATATTTGTAGAAAGTGTACGAGTAGTATGATTATATTCATATGATCAGGGATGCAGTGTGGCAAGTGTGGGTAAGGGGTACCTTCTATGCAATTTTTTTTCAATACACAAGCAATACACAAGCGATAGAACACGTTTTGATTCGCGATAAAACACTGAAGAGAGTTCACCACTAGTACGTATAACGCTGACAGTTTGCTAGTTGTTTGGAAAAAGAGTGTCAAGCTTTTTAAAAAATAAAAAAAATTTGGTTTGATTTGCTGGAAAATTAGCTTTTTATACCGAAAAAAAAGATCTAGGTAAATCACCTAAGTCGGCTTGGGTGAAGAGAATTGTATGGGAATAATAATCTTTTTGTAATAAAACCCCTTTTAAATTCAAAAACAACATAAAGTAAATTAAAAAAACACACTTTAATATTCACAGCAGTAAATTTTATTACATTTCATCAACAAAAAGAAAAAAAAATCCTTTGCCTGCCGTGTGGAATCGAACCTGGAATTTTCGGTGCCTGTCCATCGCTCTACCAACTGACCTAAGCAGCCTTGCTACTGTTCGCTGACATAACTGCGCCTAGGTTAATTCACCTAAGCAATTTATTGTTTAATACATTGCTTTGAAAGCTAATATTCCTCTTCATCTATCATCAGTGTCTGGCAAATCCACTGTCACTGCAATACCTAGCCTAATCGACACGGTCGAAAGGGCTTTTGAGGCAAAACAAACGCCGTTATGTGCCTTTATTGACATTCAAGAGGCTTTTGATACCACGTGATACAAAGCGATTAAAGAGGCGATGCAGATTTAAGCATCCCTCCCTTAATAATACAATGGATTCTTAACATGCTCAGTAGCAGAATCATAACATTTTAACTTGGTGGATTTTAGTGGTGGATGAACTCCTCGCAAGTCTCAAGAGCCAGGGTTTTGACATCAGAGGTTATGCGGACGATTTGGTAATATCAATTCTAGACTTTTATGAACCGACAATATCGGACAGAATGCAAAGTGCCTTTCGCATAACTTCACAATGGTGTCAGAAAAAAGGGTTAAGCAAAATCATGACAAGAGAACTATGGTACCTTTATTGTGAAAAGGCATTTCAATCTAAAAAAGCCTACGCTAGATGGTAAAATTACTGAGTTTTCAAATGAGATTAAGTACTAAGGGGTGACTTTCGACAAGCAATTTCTATGAAATACTCACCTAAATTCAATTGTAGGCAGGGCAACTCGTGCTCTTTATGCCTGTCAACGCCTGCATGGTAAAACGTGGAGCCTTAAACTAAAAATAATCTGCTGGACGTTTACCACCGATGTAAGACCTATAGTCATGTATGTGGCATTAGCATGGTGGTCCAAGGTCCAGCAACGTACAGCAGTTAACATGCTTAAAAAGCTGCAAAGGATAGCTTGCATTGGTTTCACAGGCAATGAAAACGTGACCAACTGAAGCTCACGGTGTAATAACTAAACTTCCACCGTTAGCGATTGCTATCGAAAAAGAGCCATGTCTTAGTGCACTAAGACATTAAGCTTGTGAGGTGATTACAAGCTAGGGGATTTTAAGGGACACATGAAGATACTTCAAAGTTTCAAGGATGACCCATTTTTAAAAATTCCGAAAGCATGCTGACAAAGCTTAACTTCTCAAAGCGCTATAGGGTTGTTGTACTCAACAGGCAACTAAGGAGAAGTGATAGCTTCACAGCTGATCCTGGCTAACAGTTATGATTTACTGACGGGTCTAAATTAGAAAACGGATAAACGGGAGCTAGGGTATACGATCCCAAATTCCAAAAAACTCTTCCAATGGGCCATACTTCAACCATATCCCATGCGGAATTTACACCGTTCGCGGCTACCAGGGCACGAAGGTTTCGAAAGCAACGAAAGGGCTGACTGCCTTGCCAAAAGAGGGGCATCTTGACCTCTTATCGGCTCCGAACCATATTGTAGTTTTACTAAAGGCTAAAACCTAAAGTTTTACTAAAGTTTAGGATCTGGGAAGATAATAAATTTCGGTGTCACTGGAGCAATATTAATAGACAGAGGCAAGCTAAGAAATTTCAAACTCTCAGTAGAGCGAAATCGAAGGATTTACTCAAGCTAATCAAGGCAGACCTAAGAATTCTAACAAGCTATTTCACAGGTTACTGTTTACTTAGATACCATCTTAAAAAGATAGGACTATCTAATTTAGTCTGCAGACTCTGCAAGGAGGAGGAGGAAACCCCAGAGCACATTCCAAGTGAATGTCCGGCAATCTGCAGCTTAAGAATTTCTCAGAAGGCGCAACTGTGCCTCCTTCAAAAATATGGGACACCAAGCCAGAAACAGTGCTGAAATTCATAAAAAGTCTAAATCTGGAAAGCTAAACCAAGGGCATGCACAATAGATCCTATGGGTCGCGGTGCGCATGGGCCTACTTCAAAACAACACAAAAAATTAATTCAGTAGGCCTGCGGTCCTAGAGGAAAGATTATCAGTTAAGAGTTCCATGGTTCGACGGCGGGCACACAGACAAGCTTTTTTTATTTACTTTTTTTCTATTAATGAAATAAGAAAGGCTTGGTGGCATTTTTTTATGATATATATTGCTTTTTTTATTTAATTCAGGAATTTCTGATGTAATCCTTATAAAAAACTGAAACTGTCTTATGGCTTTTATTGAAACTTAACCCAAGCTGAGGCTCAAACCGTAGCTTCGAACAGTACGGTCGGACGCTCTTCGGTCGAACAGAGCTATTGATAGCTTAAAAAAAAGTTAAAAGCAAAACGTCTTTATGAATTGCACATGGTTTTGTTGTTGTTTCAAAACGTTGATAAATTTGCATGACGTCATGACCTCTTTCGTTTAGTAATACAATAATTCACCATTATACATTGAACTTTTCAAGAGCAGTACATTGAATTAACTTTCTTGGGGTGCTTTATTGACACATATGCAGTATTTGCATAAAAAAATCATGTATTGTGCAATGATTGAATTATTATTTTTGTAAGGCGTACATATTTTTGGAAGTTTATAAAGATGCAGATAAGACGAAATAACTGGTGTCAACAAACAAACAGTCCCAGCGTATTGGCACCCATGTCACTGTAGACAACACCTCCTTCGAAGTTGTGAAGGACTTCGTCTACCTGGGATCCAGCATTAACTCCATCAACGATATTAGTAGAGAGATAAAACGAAGGATAACTCTTGCCAACAGGTATAACTTTGGGCTCAGTAGGCAATTGAGAAGCAGAGCCGTCCCGTCCTGTTATATTCAGCACAAACCTGGATGTTGAGCAGCTCTGATGAAAAGACTTTGGGAGCTTTCGAGAGAAAGATCCTTTGTAAGATCTACGGAGCATTCTGCGTCAATAACGAGTACTGAATTCGATGGAACGACGAGCTGTATGAGCCATATGCCGAAATCGACATAGTAAAGCTCATAAAAATCGAGCGGCTTCGCTGGCTAGGTCATGTTGAGCGGATGAAAGACGACGCTCAAGCGAAGAAAATATTCGATTCGGTACCCAGTGGCGGTCAACGCCGAAGAAGACGACCACATCTTCGTTGAAAGGACCAAGTAGAGGACAACCTGAAAAAAATGTGAAGCTTTCAACTGGTGGCAGCAAGCGCAAAATAGAAATGGCTGGCACAAATTTTTACAACAGGCGGTTGTGAGTACCAACTAAGTAAGTAAGTAAGAATATAAAGACTCTTCACTTTCACTTGCAACAGTGAACAACTGGGTTGCTGGGTTCAAACGTGGTCCTACAATTCATGAAAACAATCCACCTTAAGGACGTCCAAAAAGTGCATCTACACCAGAAATCAAAGCAAAAATACAGGATTTGGTATTGGAAGATCATCGATTGACTGAGAGAGATTAGGCAGTGTGGGTCATATTTTAAGTACAATTTTGGGTTTCAAAAGGGTGTCTGCACATTTGCTAACAAAGGAACAAAAACACATTCGAATGAGACTGTCTCAGCAGCATTTGGAGTGTTTTGAAAAGAATTACTTACTTACTTAGGTGGTCGTAACAACCCGTGTCCGGGTTTCAGCCGACCTCATCAGCTCTCGCCAGGCGCCTCTGCTTTGCGCGCGCCTTCTCCAATCAGATTCACCAAGTGCGGTTAGGGCTTTCTCAGCCTGGTCCATCCATCGGAGGCATGGTCTCCCTCGTCGTCGTTGACCAGCGACCCTCGCCTCGAGCACCTTTTTCGCTGGAGCTTCGTCGTTCATACGATGGACATGACCCAGCCAGCGTAGTCGCTGCACAGTTATACGCCGAACTACGTCAATGTCATCGTAGAGCTCATACAGCTCGTGGTTCATTCGGATGTGATAGTCATCGCCGACTCGAACAGGACCGAAGATTTTGCGAAGAACTTTTCTTTCGAACACCCCCAGAGCGGCTGCGTCAGTTTGCGAAACTACCCATGCCTCAGCGCCATAAAGAGGCACAGGTAGAACGAGCGTCTTGTAGAGTGTTAGTTTTGTCGATCGAGAGAGGGCTCTGGAACTTAGTTGCTTACTGAGCCTGTAGTAGCACCTATTAGCAATTATTGTTCTTCGCTTTATCTCCAGGCTGATTTCGTTTTTGGTATTAATGGCGGTGCCAAGGTAAACGAACTCCTTGACTACTTCAAAGTTATAGCTGCCGGATGAAACGTGGGAGTCTAAACGCCACGCTCCCTTGTTTGTTGACAGCATATACTTTGTTTTGCCTCATTTATCGTCAAACCCACTTTTGCTGATTCCTTTTCGATAGCGGCGAAAGCAGCGGTAACACCTCTCTTGTTTCTGCCTGCCTTGGTGAGCTGGACGCCTTTGTAGAAAATGGTGCCATTACGATGCACACCGGCCTTTCGTACGATCCCCTCCATGATGATGTTAAAGAGATCGCAAGACAGTGGATCGCCTTGCCTGAAACCGCTTTCGGTATTGAAGGTTTCGGAGAGGTCATTTCCTACCTTGACGGAGCTGCGTGTGTTGCTCAACGTCACTCAAAGTCTAATCAACTTTACAGGTATACCGAACTCAGACATTGTAGCGTATAGGCAATCCCTTCTCGGGCTATCGAACGCAGCTTTAAAATCGACAAAGAGATGGTGTGTGTCAATTTGATTTTCGTGGGTTTTCTCCAGGATTTGTCGTAGCGTGAAAATCTGGTCTATGGTGGACTTACCAGGTCGAAAGCCACACTGATAAGGTCCAATCAGTGTTTTTGTAATCGGCTTTAATCTTTCACACAGTACGCTTGAGAGAACCTTATATGCGATGGAAATAAGACTGATACCTCTATAACTTGCGCAGATTGTAGGGTCTCCTTTCTTAAGTATGGGGCACAATACACTGAGGTTCCAATCGTCGGGCATGCTTTCTGCTAGCCATATTTTGCTGATGAGCTGATGCATGCGCCTTATCAATTCATCGCCGCCGGTTTTAAACAATTCAGCTGACAGGCCGTCAGCACCCGCTGCTTTATTGTTTTTGAGTCGTTGGATAGCAACTCGAACCTCATCATGGCTAGGTGGTGATACTTCCACTCCGTCATCGTTGATTGGTGGCACTGAACTGCGCTCTCGATGGGCGGCATTGGTGGAAGCGTCGCCAGTAAGTAAATTGGAGAAGTGCTGTCTCCACAATCTAAGCACACACTGTGTATCCGTATTCAGATCTCCATTTTCGTCTCTGCAAGTGGATGCTCCGGGCTTGAAACCTTGGGTTAGACGCTTAACCTGTTGATAGAATTTTCGTGCATCCTTCTTGCCCTGGTATACCTCTAGTTCCTCACGCTCACGCTTTTCCTGCTCTCTTTTCTTGCGTCTGAAAAGGCGCCTCTCTTCCTTCCTCTTTTCGCGGTAGTTTTCTCGCACGGCTCGCGTTGCAGCTGACTGCAGCGTTTTTCTGTATGCGGCGTTTTTTACTGCTGTCGCGATGCGACACTCCTGATCGTACCATTGGTTCCGAGGTTGCGGGCGCCGGAAACCAATGACTTCTTCAGCGGCAGCGCGCATGGAGTGGGATATATGCGCCCAAAGTCCGCCGGCGTCGTCGAGTCCAGAGGTTGGTTGGTTGAGCTTAACCGAGAGTTGAGCGGAGTAGGCTTCGGCAGTCCGTTGTAATTGCAGCTTAGCGACATCTAGCTTACGTTGCATTCCTGTGCGTATGTTCTTCGCATTGCACAATCGCATGCGGATCTTGGCTGCAACAAGATAATGATCGGAGTCAATGTTGACCCCCCGAAATGTACGCACATCTAGAACACTAGAGGCATGCCTTCCTTCGATTACAACATGACCAATTTGGTTTCGCGTTTTTTGATCCGGGGACAGCCAGGTGGCCTTGTGGATGTCGAGGTGCTTAAATCTGGTGCTACTAACTACCATGTTTCGTGCCGCGGCGAAGTCGATCAGTCTTAGACCGTTGTTCGTGGAGGTCTCATGAAGACTGAACTGACCGACAGTGGGGCCATAGATGCCTTCCCTTCCGACTTTCGCATTAAAATCGCCGAGGACTATTTTCACGTCATGGACCGGAAGGTGGTCATATACGTCCTCAAGACTAGCGTAGAAAGCATCCTTAACGGCTTCGTCCTTTTCCTCCGTCGGGGCGTGCGCGCAAATAAGGCTGATGAAGAAAAATTTTGCCTTGATGCGGATCGTGGCCAATCTTTCGTTCACAGGTGTGAACCGGGAAACAAGGTGGCGTAGTTTCCGGCTAACGACGAATCCACATCCGAATTCGCGCTTCTCCGCATGGCAGCTGTAGTAGATATCGCAGTGTGCTTGTTTAGAGCAGCCTTGGCCTTTCCATCGCATTTCCTGGATGGCGGTGATGTGGAGGTCTCATGAAGACTGAACTGACCGACAGTGGGGCCATAGATGCCTTCCCTTCCGACTTTCGCATTAAAATCGCCGAGGACTATTTTCACGTCATGGACCGGAAGGTGGTCATATACGTCCTCAAGACTAGCGTAGAAAGCATCCTTAACGGCTTCGTCCTTTTCCTCCGTCGGGGCGTGCGCGCAAATAAGGCTGATGAAGAAAAATTTTGCCTTGATGCGGATCGTGGCCAATCTTTCGTTCACAGGTGTGAACCGGGAAACAAGGTGGCGTAGTTTCCGGCTAACGACGAATCCACATCCGAATTCGCGCTTCTCCGCATGGCAGCTGTAGTAGATATCGCAGTGTGCTTGTTTAGAGCAGCCTTGGCCTTTCCATCGCATTTCCTGGATGGCGGTGATGTCAGATTTTATTGTTTTGAGGGCTTCCGCCAGTTGGATAATGGCACCTTCCCTATAAAGGGTCCGTACATTCCAGGTGCATATCCGTAAATCATTGTCCGTTTTTCGTTTGCGGTGGTCGTCAACGTAATTGGGGTTCTTATCCGAGGCTGGTTTAGTTTTCATTGGGCAGTAATAATGTGGCGGGACCCAAACCCTGCGCAAATTCCAGGTTTAAGGTCTATGGATCGACCCGCCGCTCAAATTAGCCGTCAAACTGACGGATGCCAGTTTGCCGTTGCCCAGGGAACACCACTTGGAGGTTTGAGTCGACTTGAGACGATTTCGACATGGATAATGCTGGCCTCGCCAGGTTGAGGCGGTCAGACATGTTGCCATGTGAAGGTTCGCCCCCTGTTCCCCTGTTTTGAAAAGAATAAAAAGGAATTTATACGTAGATTCATCACTATGGATGAGACTTGGGTCTAGCACGTGAATCAAAACAAGAAGATAAAGAGTGGTGTCTGGTACTTTGAGTCCTAGTGGAGTTCATGTTCAAAAATAAAAAGAAGGTTAAGGCATCAGTTTTTAGGGGATGCAAAAAGGATTTTGTTGGTGGACTTTCTCCAAACAGGAAAAATCATTAATTCTAAATATTATTGCAACCTTTTGGATCAGCTTGACCCAAAAATTCGTGTAGGCTTGCATACGAAAAAAAGTAATTTTTTTATCAGGAAAACTCACATGCTCACAAATGTAAAACAAAAAACCATAGCTAAAGACAGTGAATTATTGTATGAATTGTTGGAACATTCACCATATTCACCAAATTTAGCCTACTCTGAATTCTGGCTGTTTTCACATTTCACAAAATGCATGCTTGGAAAACAATTTTTAGCAGCGGCAGAAGGGTATTTTGGAGACCTTCTGAAGGACCACTACAGCGATGGGATCCATAAGTGTATTGAGCTTTTGGGAGAATATACAGAATAATAAAATTTAACATCCTATATTTTGAGCTTTTTTTCGATAAATTAATGAACTTTAAATTTATGAAGAAAAGGGTGCATCGAGAAATTAAACTTAAAAATGCTTAAGTTAGCTATTATAGCCAAATTTTTTAAACGCAAAAATAAACGCAAGTTCGAAAAAGTGTAAAATATGATACAAAAAAATAAATTTAAAACGCAAAAATTTGTTCTAAATTGGAAACGTTTACATGATTCATAAAATAAAAAAGTGGTAAATTTTGAAAATTTCCAAATAGTGGGTGGTAAATGTGGTAGAAACCAAAAATGCCAAAAAAAGTTTTAGATATACCACCATTGTGGTAAAGTGACAGCACTGCCAGCAAACCGTTATTTCTGTTTAGCCATTCATTCAACTTCCTGTCGCTTTGCGCTGTCTTCGCTTGTTTAGCGCTGTTGGCTTAAATATAAAGGATTCTTGTTTAAATGTTGTTATTATTTTTTTTTTTTTTTTGTTTTTGTGCTGTTGTCTCTATTTTTACGCAGCACACGCGGTATTCGAGATTTTATCTTATCTTAGCAACTGATGCCCCACACCCTAAACTGACAGCTTAGTGTGTAAGTATGTGTGTGCATGGTGTACGTGGTGATCGAAGTGGGGTGCGTGTTTGAAGCACCATGCTTAATTTATTTTTATCCTTGATAATTGTTGAGGTTGTTATTGCTGTTGTTGCTTTTGCTATTTTATTGTTATCAAGGCGCTAATCACACCTTCAGCTGTCATTATTCGCATTCATAAAATATTCTTACACTAGAAAAAAAATCACGTCATCCTAAGTAACATTTTAAGGTGTCATTTATTTTCAGAACAAAATGGAGCAAATTTTAAGATATATTTGATTTTTCGTGAAAATCTTTCGTAATCAAATCAAAGAATAAAAAAGTAATGTATATCGACAAACTGGAGTATATATAATTTTTTTCAATACATCTTACTAACGCGCATATCCAACCCACACAGATAAAAACGTTTCTTTTGCGTTTCTCATCGTTTCTTCTGTTTTAATTTTTTTTATTGCACTCTTACCTACGCATTGTCAACAGCTATATATTAATTTGTACTATTTTTGGTTTTTCCGTCGCACATGCAATGAATTCGCATAAATTGAAGAACAAACACCAATAATACGCAATCGCCGCGTTGCTCACAATCGACTCTTTCAATCTTAACATTTTTCCATTGTCCTTGGCTGCCCTTCATGTCTGGCATATTCGTTTTTATTTATAAATATATATATATAATATTTTCTTTGCAGTTTATTGTCGTTATGCTTCATGTTAGTTAGTTGATGTAACCACAATAGTACACGTAACTTTTATTTCTGATATTTTTGTGGATATTTTTTTGGTTTTCTGCTGTTCTTTAATTTAACGGTCATTACCGTTTGTTGATTATAATCAACTGTGTTTTTCTGATTACATGAAAATGCAACTTTTGAGAAAAAGTAAAAATATGTGAGCAAGTGTAACGCGCACGACAAAATATTTAACATATCAGGACTCAGTTACTTACAAGCACTGAAATCTGAAATTAAAATCATGCGTGTTAATCGCGTGTAAATACTGAGCGAGGGTAGGATTTTTAAAGAATGAATACTAAAATTTGTGCTTTGTGGTTAAAAGGCAAGCTGACTGTCACTGTACTACAATTTGTATTTTTCCCCAAAAATACGAACAGTAGTATGCAGGGGAGAGGCTTGCAGGTTGACACTTTTTGCAGGTTCTCAATAGGCCAAACAGATCCATTTCGAATTCGAAACGGACTCATTTCTTCGCACATTTTATCCGAAACGGATTGCGTTTTGGATCCGTCACTTACCCGTTTTCGAATGAAATTCGCCTCAAAAAATCGAATCGTTTTTTTTAATTTTTTCGGATCCGTCTCGAACTCAGAACGGATTTCATATAAGAGTTCTGACTTGGCACCGAATGACTTCTTTTTATTCCCAACCGTGAAGAATAAACTGCGTGGACAACGATTTTCGACGCCCGAAGAAGCGGTTGCGGCATTCAGAATGCATGTTTTGGAGATACCTCAATCAGAGTGGCAAAAGTGCTTCGACAATTGGTTCAAACGCATGCAAAAGTGTATAGATCTTAATGGAGAATATTTTGAAAAACAATAAAGTGATTTTCGATGATTAATATTTGTTTTTGTTCTCTAATCCCGAAATATAAAAGGCACCCCTCGTATTATTTAAGATTTTCAAATTAGAAACTGGTAGTGCTTAGCAAACATTGCACAATTTGGACTCTGTACAGAAATTGATTGCTTAACGATTCAGCAAACACCTCATCACTTCAGTAGTAAAGACGCACGCCTCTCCCTACGTAGCGTCGAGTCTGTTTCATCACTTTATTGCGATTGACACTTAAAAGAAGCACTAAGCAAAATATCGATGTGTCCATCGACCATGATTGATGGTTGCAAAGCGTGGAAAATCCCGCTGACACTCTTGTTTAGCTCATATTTTGAAATGAAGCATCAAAAAGCTGGCTCGTGTTAAATAACAGGCTCAGTATCCACACAATTCCGATCAATTGGATCGGCACCTTCGCTCTTGTACCCGGGCGGTGGCGTGCCCGTTTTTGGAAACTGCTTCCATGGTACGCATACTCACATATAAGCGCAGAGTTCCTCCAGCTTATGAAACTATCACGCTGTTGGAAGCAAAAATAGTCCAATGAAGAAATGAATAATGAAATTATTTCCACCCTCGCAGCGTACTTCTGTTGCGCTCCTTGAATGTAATTACTAGTCCTTTTTTGAATTAATTGGCAATGAAGTTTGGCATTAAACACTTTTGAATTATTTTAAAATCTATAAAAATATTTATAAATATTTTAAAATAAATAAAAATATTTATGCTTTTAAATTCATCTCCAGTAAGTGGAATATTAAATAGTTTTCAATTGGTTATTTTAAAGTAATTAAGGAAATAATTTAAATTTAACTAGTTCAACAAGTAGTTGAAAATATATGCAGACGAAAGTCAATTGACTTATTTAGCGGACATCACCATACAAAATAAAAAAGTTCGTTCTATGGAAAAAAGTCACAATTTCAACTCGTTGTGGTTGACAAAAAACTACTTTTTCAACTACTTTTAAATTAGTTGATTTTCCTACAGGGATGCGAATGCACACATATTCAAATGCAAACAATTTTTTAGTTGTGCTGTGGCTTGCTGAACATTAAAAGAGATGATAGAGACCAACATTCCTCACCACCCAGCAAAAACTTCGCTTACATGTAATCGGGAAAATAATCTAAAAACCTGTTACCATCGATTACCTTCTAGCTTACGAAACGCATTACTTTAACATGAACATGTCATTGGCGGTAATCGAATGCTCTTTCCATCGACATAGAAGAAAGAAGAAGAAAGCAAATCATCTATCGTGTCTACGTAGGTAATGTGTTAAAGAACTGAATGCCGCAGGAAGGCATTACAAATTCCTATGAAATTTTTGATGGGCAGTGACGAATGAGAGAGAACTCACTAGCTATTGGTAACCACCACACTCCATTTCACTCATGAAATTAACACGGAGATGTCATTGCCGGTATTGATTGCCTTACTCTCTGCATTACCATTCACTAGCTATTTCATAACTTATTGGTCACGTTACGTGAAAAATAAAACTAATATATTTGCATTACCTATTGCATTACCTCGGGTAGTAGAATTTTCTAGCTACCATTCATGTAGGAAACAATGACCGTTAAAAGACTAATTGTGACTTCCAATACTGGAGGGATGGAGTTTATTGAAACTATGGCAAACACAAGCTTATGGTAAAATAAGACAAGGTAGTGTTAGTAGTTAAAATTCTCTCTTGTGGTGGATACCACACCTGCTAAAACCAGGTTTTTACGAATAAAAGTAAAGCAAATAACAACATTTGCAATTTATAATATTGTATGTGTTTGACAGCTGCGGTACCCACCGCTTCGAGCCGACACTACCTTGTTAAATATACCTTGCACAAGCTGGTGAAAAGAAAACGACCAAGCAATGCGTGGTTCAAATTTTGAAAGGAAAATGTGCTGTAGCAAAGATATAACATTCTTGAACTTATTTCACAAAAATCGGCCCATTACCTTAGGAGTTTTACAAAAGTTTGCAATTCAATTTCATATAATAGCAGATTGCTGCTGTGTGTATTTTGTCGATATTTCTTCGTTATTGGTATTTTGAGGTACACAGTCGCGCGGCTGAGAGAAGAGTAGAGAGCAACATCAAGTTTATTGAAACTCTCTTTGCTGTGAGTATGTATTTTATTGGTATTTCTTCGTTGTTGGTCTTTTGTTGTGCAACGCTGACTACGTAACGCTTGATTTTTCAAATAACGCTCGATTTCACTCGCTATACATTTTGATACCGCTGGCAATATATGAAATCAATGCTAAAGGAGTAAACTCCAAAAAAATTTTGTTTTTGAACATATTCGTTAAAGGCAAAAATCTTCTACAAAAAACCTTAAAAAATAAAAAAAAGAATAATAAAAATTCGAAAATTAAATTATAAATGTAAATACAATTCCAAAATGTTCAAAGAACTGAATTGTACAATTACAAATTTCAATTGTCAAAATAGAAACTAGAAATGAAATTACTATCTGACATATTGCAAAGTAATACAAAACGTTCTGTAATTTGAGAATGATGTGAGGAAGATTTAAAACCATTTTATAGTTTGTTTTTGTTTTGACATATTTGAATATGTTTGATGTAGCTTGTTGCACTGACAACCCATATATGGTGTGCATACAAGGCAATGTTAAAATTGGTGTAACAATATTAATTTGTTATTGTTACTAAGATAAGAGTGTCTATTTATGCGAGGATATAAGAGCTAAGTTGCCATAATAAACTTGGCTTCAAACTTGTGAATATGGACAATGCAAATTAAAAAGTGTACTGGAGTCATATACGGAACAAATAGGATCTCGTATCACAAAAAAATTTAAGTGCGTACGGAAGAAACAATTTTTTTAAAAAAGTGAATTCTAGTTACATGAATCATGACTTTTTTTACTTCTGTAAAAGTCCCGTTTTACAAGGAACCGACCAAATTAAAGGTCTGATGTAAGCCTCAGCAATAGTCGCTGGAAAGTAATAAAAGAGAAATCAATTTTTATAATAAGTACGAAGATTTCACTCACTTATAAAAATGAATTTATGTGCTAGAAAGACAAAGCGATTAAATTTAAAAACAAAATATGAATTTATCGCTGGAATTCTTAAAATTGAAGTATGTTCACAGATGATGTTTCCTGTTCACACAATTCGGAAGTCCTTAAAGTCCTTAGAGACTGGACCGGTTTCTTAGTACATAATAATAAAACAAAATTAATTTGAATGCTGAAATAAAATACAATTCTGTCTAAGTTTCACTTTAGCACACAAGCACATCCTCAAATACATTAATGTTACACTCTCTGCACTACATACACACATATCTGAAAATAAATAAATGCAAAGCTTTACGGCTTCCGCTATCAAATAGATTTACTTTAGGAATAAATGTTTTAATATGCTAGCAACTTATTTTTTACCTTTTATTTTCGTTGTAGTGCCCTATATTAGCCGAAGCTCCATGAACATGAACACATTAACACAAGTTTATTACCCTCTTACTAATACAACGATATAAAAACTCACACAGAGTAAAGAGAAAAGCACAAATACAACCATCATCAGTATACACGTATTGCATAAACACACCCTCAGTTAAAGCTAATCCTAGCACATTTAAAAAAACATCTGTTTATGCCGTGCATAAAGTTCCAAACAAAATGAAAGCAATTCCGTCACCCATCTGCGCACAGTTGTTTATTTTTACTTTGTATTTTATTCTCTTTATTTTTCCACTAAAAGCGCACAATTTAAAAGCTGCACATTTTCAGCAAATACTTTTGTTCTATATGGCTTCCGTTTTTATGTCTAGCTTATTCTGCTATTTTTGTCAAGGTCGTGTATTTCGTGGCATTTGTTGGAATTCTTGGCTTTTGCTTTTAATTTACTCTTTATTGGTACTTTCACTTGTTTGTTCTCGTTTTCATGATTGTTTTAAGTCATGTGCGAAGTATGTCGGCGCAATTTTTCGGCTGCTGTATGTGTGTATAATTAAGAATTTAAAGTGATACTGTTAATGGTTTTGTCTAATTGAAGAAATTTTGCAGTGTATGCATTGAGCTTTAATGGGTTAAAGAGAACCATAAGTTTATCATTAATGGGAGCTATTTTAATTTCATATAAATGTCAATTAAAAAAAGATTTAAATTAAAAGTTACAACTTTCATTAAAGCTTATATATATGTATATATATGTATTTAAGAGTAGTTGATTAATTTATTTTTTTAATATGTTTTTTACTTAATTAATAATAAAAAAATGTGTATCGTAACTATAATGAATGACTTTTGTACTTCATTAGGCAAACATTGATATGTAGGGAATAAACAAAACACAAATTATACAGTCAAGGACTCAATTAAATATTAATAATGAGTTTTATCAGAGATCGTTGGTGTTGTTGTTTTAAATTATGTTACCCAGTTATTGCATATTAAAACAATTAAAAAATTGTACTTAATAATGAATTTTGTTGCAAAAAAAAAAGAAAAAAACAAATACAAATAAACGGCTGCATATAGATAAAGTTGCAAATTTTTATAACTTTAAATTCAAATTACTGGCAATTATTATGTTTGTTTTATTGCCGTTTATTTGGATGTTGTTGTTGCGTCTGCAAGCATTATTAATGTGTCAACAAAATTTTATTTATCGAGTGCATCGCATTTAACTTTAAATGATTCAAATTGACATTAATGTAACATCATTGCACACTTTTTGTAGCTTAAAAAAATATTTTAAGCTTGTAAATAAATTACATATGAAAAAATAAACAAAAAACACTTTCCACGAAGAGCTTTTTTTGTAATGTATCGTTTAAATTGACACTTATTTCACAAACCACAGCATACTGTAGGGAGCTCGCTTAAGGTAGAAATAAAAATTTACGTCACATTTAAAAAATTTTTTTTCCGTACAATACAGATGAGGTTATAACATAAAACTCCATTATCACTCAAGAGAGCAGGCTATCACATCGAGAACAGAAAGTTTGACGTAAAGTCTTTATAATTGCAGCTAATTAGAGTATTTTACAAATGACAGTTAAGCATAAACGTTGCAATAAACTGTTATAGTATTATCTATTCTTAAAAGCATATATTGATGATACATTTACTGTTTACCGATCTCGATAACATTAAAAATGACATAGATAGCCAAGTTCCAAACCTTGTTGCAAATATTTCTAAATTTTACACACGCAATTCAAAACTAAACAATATTGAAACGGGTCTCTTCTTGGTCACGTTAGTTCCAGGTGGTGAAATTAAAAACATAAATCGTATTAAATTCATTTTAAATCAAGTGGTCACCTGGGAAGCCCCCAGATCCACAACCAAAATTATCCAATGTTAGCGTTGCCAATCCTGGGGACATTCAGCAAAAAATTGCAACAAAAAATTTGTTTGTGTCAAGTGCAATGAAGATCATGAACCGGGAATGTGTTCTAGACTACTTCAGGACAAGGCTGAGCCGTTTTGTGTTAATTGTAAGCAATTTGGACATCCCTCCAACTATAGAGGTTGCTCATCATATAAATCTTATCTTAAGAAGAAAAAAGAATTATTATTTAAAAACTAACAAAACTTGCTCACAGCTGAAAGAAACGTTGTCTCGGCCACACGTTCTTTTTCTAATTTAACACCTGGTAAATCTTATGCTAGTAATTTTTATTCTAATCCATCTAATACAAAAGTCTCCTCGACTAAAAGATCTCCTCTCATTGAAGAATTTCTTAATTTAGCCTGCTATTTCCAGGCTCCCTCCTTAACTTCTCTTGAAGAAAAAATTAAAAAATTCATTTTTACATATAAATCACTGCCATTGGAAGACGCCAAATTCGAGTATACTTTGCTGCTCAAAGAAGTTCTCATGAGTTATGGTCCATAATTCACTATCCTTTCTCACTTTTAATGTCAGATCTTTAATTAACAAAAGTCTGAGAATTGACTTACTTTCAACTCTGAATCGAAATCGGATCGATATAGCCTTTATTCAAGAAACACATATCTCTTTCAAGAATAAAATCAATATGGATAATTACAATTTCATACACCAGTGCTCACCTCCAGGCGTTGGTATTTCAATTAAATCTCATATGAAATATACTCCTGTTACTATTCCTGATTTAAGCTTTCCAAATGTTTTCATTGTGATTTATTTAACTGTTGACTCGTTTCCAAAAAAAATTTTAGTAGGCAGCAATTATTTTCCTTCCTGTGCACCAACTTTAAGAATGCTCCGCGCTCTTTATGCTAATACTTCTTCTAATACCCATAGGGGTTAAGATTATTCCTCATTCTTATTATTTAATTCCATTACATTAGTTCAAAATTTTAATCAATACTAAAAATATTCAAATTAAGGTGCCTTTCATATAGTTAAGTATCTCCTTATCAATATTTGTAACAAATACCTCACATTGTATTTTTTGTTTTGTTAGTTAATTACTTTTAAGATAACAATTGTATCTATCTAGTTTTAAGTCATTGAGATTTCCTCTAAAGCCAATAATGAGTACTGAGCAAAACTCATCAATCTACTCAAAGAAATGCAAATTTAAATAGCATATTGTCATTCACACTTCCTTTTATAGCATGATGCTTTGTATCTCTTTATAATCAATTCCTTTTACATAAAACATTATAGTCTAAAACACAAAACATATGTCTAACATAATAGATTGTACCTTATAACAATTATGTCATTAATAAGAAAAGTCTCAATAAAATTTGAGTTTGAATTTGAATTTGAATTACTGTTTACTTCTATAAAGAAAAATTTTGTTAATTCCTTAATGTAAAAATTTCATCATCTGAAGAAATGTCATCAGAAAAAAAACGCAATATTTAGTTTAAGGAAGTTTTTAAATTATTTAATTAATTTTCTCAGTAGAAGTAAACAAACCTTGTCTACTATAGCCGTGTCTAAAAATTTTGTTCAAAGATACTTCTAGCAAAATTTTACAAAGAACCATTGAAAATTAAAATCGGGGACCGAAAATAAAGATTTTTTTATCAAGTTTTGATTTAAATATTTATACTTAGGTTGTTGTAATACATATTTAAATACAGCAATGAGATGCTAAGAAGCTCCACATTACATTATTGACATGACATTTTTCATTATTTTTAAGATAGAAATAATTGTGAATGACTCTCGCTCTAGTTCACTACTTGATCAAATTATTTCTTCCGGACTAAGTCTTATAAATAGCTGTCCAACCCGCTTTGCTCCCAATTACATGGCTAGTCTAATCGATTTTTTTTTGTGTGTCTGATAAATCATCCCTTTCGCATTTTGAGCAACTGTCTAGCCGGTGTTTCAGATCATGATTTGTTGTTTGCTGTTTATAATATAAATATTACAAAAACATCTTCTGACTCAATTCTGTTCTATCGCGATTTTAAATCTATTGGTACTAACGCCTTATTCAGTGAAGCTAGCATTTTAGATTGGAGAGGCTGTCCTCTTCCCTAACATTGGAGAAAAACTTTACAATGCTTAATAATCACTTATATAATAATATATTCCCATGAAAAAAGTCATTATTAAAAATTCAAAGCAACCATGGTTCTCGCGCAAGGTTGAGGAACCAATTAAAACTAGAAATAAAAATTATAGCAAATGGAAGCGCAATATGACAGAATCCAATTGGAACATTTTTCTCGCGTCTAGGAATGATGTCCAAGAAATTGTATTACTGTGTCAAACTCATGGTTAATCTACATGAAAAGGTGTTGTGAAATAATTTAAAGACAATTGGTGTAAAAAAGGAAAATCCGGAGTGCAATATTGACCTCGACATTCTAAATGACTACTTCCTGCAGTCAAATATATTCGTTCACTGTTCTTCCTTCGAAATTAATCACCGACTCCGTATCAACATGACGAACAATTCAACTCTCAAACTATTACCGAGGAAGATACTGTGAAATCCATTATGTCGATCCTTTAAGTCAAATGCGGTTGGAAACGATGAAGTAAAAATAAAATTTGTTAAACTTATACTTCCCTCATAGTTCCAATATTAACACACATATTCAAACATGCGATAACGTCATCATCTTTTCCGGCTGAATGGAAGATAGCAAATGTAATCCCTTTTGGGTAAAAAAACCAATTCAAAGCTTCCTGAAGATTTTCGTCCGATAAGTATTCTCCCAGTCTTATCAAAAGCGTTTGAGAAAATTCTTTCAATCCAAATTGTTGACCACCTAAACACCAATAATTTGTTGTCTGAAAACCAGTCTGGCTATAAAAAGGGACATAGCTGCTTTACCGCAGTTTTAAGGATATTGAAAAATTTCGACCTGCATACGATAACGATGATCTAATTATCCTGGCACTCGTTGAATTTTCTAAGGCTTTTGATGCAGTTAATCATGACATTCTTCTTCAAAAACTTGAATATTTTTTCGGGTTCAGGAACAATGCTATAAAATTAATGAAAATGTATCTACACGACCGGTTTCAGCAAGTGAAAAATAACAATAATTCTTCAAAATTAAAAAGAATATACTCAGGTGTACCGCAGTAATCGATTTTGGGGCCAATTCTCTTAAGTATTTTTGTTAACCAGCGTATTCACCTATACACCGATGATGCGCAGATATATCTATTTAGACCAATAGGGCTGTCGGAGACTCAGGCTCTGGCAATTTCACGCCAGCGCTACTGTATTATAGTCTTCCACCCATAGTGATGTCAGGTGTAGATGTCCCGTTTGTCGATTGTGTTAAAAGCCTTGGATATAAAATAAACAATAACCTCAGTTGTGCAGTTGTCATGTAAACGTCACTGCTTCCAAAATATATTCCGTACTTCGAAAACTATGGCATACTAGTGATTGCATTCCACAGGAAACGAAATTAAAGCTCGTTCGCGCTCTAATAACTCCCCATGTCGCGTATTGTGAACTTGTTTACGGACCCTTGATACTGTTTCTCAGAAAAAACTGCAATTAGCATTACACAACTGCGCAAGATACATCTTTAATAGGAAAAAATTTGATCGAATATTCGAGTTTACTCTGCGAATTCTAGGTTGTGATTCACAGCAGTCACTGCAAGCAAAGCTGCAAGCGAATAAATGTACACAACAGATCGTGTAGCACAAGAGAATAACTTTTTATTTGTTCTCTTTTCATACACTTTTTACTTTTTATAAAAAATTCAAAAAAAAAAAAAAAATATTGCTATATTACCGTGCACTTGGTTTTTCATTTAATTTTTCTTTAAAATGAGTTATCAAACATGAATATCGGACTTAAATTCCAGAGTTATGATTTTTTACTTTGAGAAAAAAATATATAATTTTTTTTTCTTGTTGTATTAAAACAATCGCAAAAATCCAAATTTAAAAAAAAATATCAGTGAAATGCCTTGGAAATATTTTTTAAAACTATACCTAACACAAACAAAAAATGGCGCTAAACAAAAAATGGTACGACTGTGTTTAATAATTTCATCATTACGAAATTTTTTGCTAAAAGTCTTTTCGAAAATATCGAGTTTGAGTATTTTTATAAAAAAAATTCCCAAAAACCCAAAAATACACATTTTGAAAAATCAGTCCAGAAATAAACTAAAAATACTTTTGAGCTCTTTTGTTCCAAAAATTAAAAAAAAAACCAAAAATCGGATAAAAAATAGCTGCTGAAACTTGTCTTTTTTTTTCAAAAATCCTAAAAACGCGCTTTACACAGAAAAAAAATCCTAAACTCTCTTAATTAAAGTCTAATTTTTGTATTTGATAACTCATTCTAAAGAAAATTGAAATAAAATTCGAAATGCGTACCAATTTTTTTTTTAATTTGATCTTAAACAATGTAATTGGGTTTTTTTTGGAGAAACAGCTTTTCAGAAAGGAGGTCGCTACAGGAATGTTAAAATATCAATATTTTTTTCTGAAAATTTTTTTGGGAAAAATAACTTTTCAGTAAAGAGGTCGCTACAGGAACGTTAAAATATCAATATTTTTTTCTGAAAATTTCACAATTTACTTTTTTCATGTAAGGGTACAATCGAGGCATATGCACATTTGGAATGTTTTTAAAAAAAATTTGTTCCATACAGCTAAGGGACACTCTAATGCAGATAAGTATTAAAAAATACATATATACATTACATTATAATTTTTAAAAACCCTCTCTGCCCCCCAAAATTTTTTCCTGAATCCGCCCCTGTGCTTGGGCTATCATTTTGTTCCAGTTTTTATTACGATTACAGCATTTCCCTATTATTTTTTCAGGTTCGGATTTGTGACTTTTTTATTTTATATATAATTATATAATGTTATTTCTAATAATCTCTTTCAATTAAAATGGAAGCTAAACTCTTCATAATATAATTTTAAGATATGTAAAACAAATTATTGGCTTGTACGTAATGCAGCTCAAACAAAACTATTCCCGTTTCACTCAACTTTCCGTTATATCCTAATATATAAAAGGCAAGCATAATGCTCTGCACCCAATATCACTCAAACTGTAATTATTTTTAGCGATCAGCCTAAAAGTATGTACAGAAAGTCATTTGATACTTATCAGTGACAAGCTTGTCTTTTATGTATGTGCACACACTTTCAGGCTGAACATTTTTCAGAATAGCATGTTGTAAAAGCACTGTAATAATGGCAAAAAAAGTTACAGTTTAGCGTTGATGCTTCCAACCTGTCGTAGGACGGGTTTTTATACTAAAGTATAAACGACCATAGCAAATATCTAAAAAAGATCGAGCTAATGAACTTTTCGGCTAGTAAAAAAATATGCCGTTTGATATTTGATGGTAAGGGCTTGTTATTGCTTCAAAAACTATGCTAAATACTTGTACATCACTCCGTAATAAGCCCTTCATGTAATGCACTTTGCTTGTTATTTAAGCCATAAGCATTTGAAACAAGACAAGCATCCCCAGCGTCATCTTTGGAGACTGCTGCAAGATTTTTTGCAGTTTTTTTCATGGCTTGCACCAACACTTTTTATAACGCTTACCTTATAAGATAAAAAAAAAACTGGGCAACATTATCTGAACACCAATAAATTTTTGAAAATGCCTTAAAATCACACTCTTACAATGTGGCACTTAAAAACAGAGACATACACCGCTGCACGTGGGGCAGCATGTAGAAATGAGCAAGCAGCTGAAAGGCGCAAAGCTGATATAAAGCGCATAAGCAAAATAGACCAAGGACGAACAGAAAAAAAAAAGAAACGTGTAAAAACCAAATCATGTTAAAAGCATTTCTTCAATATGTTGCCCCTAAAAGTGCACCATCTTTTTTTCCTGCTGTAGCCTGACTTACTAGAACGGCAGAGAAGAGACATCCATGTTGCATTCACAGTCTTGTTGGCCACAAACATCGCCAGCCATTCATTCATTCATTTACTGATTCACTGCTTACTCACTCCGCTCTCATTCACGTCATTTTTACAGCAAAGAAACTTCACTTCTTTACACACACCATGAAAAGTTTGTTAACGGCTGTTATTGTATAAAAACCTATAGATGCAATTAAATTTTAATCCGAGAAAATTAAAATGCACAACTTTGGTTTTTTCAAAGATATTTTTATACTACGTTCACACTGAGAGCTTAATGCGCATTTACAAAATGCAAAATATATATTTGGCTCTTTTACTCCTTCAAAGATCATACGGCCATACATTCTAAATTGCTAATGCGCATTTCGTTAAATGCGCATTTAGCTGTCAGTGTGAACGTAGTGTTAGGTTGAGGTAAAAGAATAAAAAACATACAGCTCTACTTTTATGGAGGAAGAGGCGGCCTGAACGAATTTTTAATGCGACATTCTTATTCTGTACTTTTTTTGAACGGAGATTTGTTTCAAAAAACGTTGAAATTGTTTTTGTTTTTATGTGGTACCTTCTAAATTTTTTCGAATGACGGGAACCCGTGCCGACTTGCATCGATACATGTCCGTAATTGGTAATATGGGAAAAAAGTGCTAATTTTTTCAAAAACCCCAAATATCTTTTGTGTAAGTTTACATTTTCAAGAAGCTGGTTCACAGCTCTTTTTTTATTTAATAAGATGTGATTTTTTACTTTTCGAAAAAAATTTCTCTTTGTTTCGATGTATAAATGCATAAGTGTTGAAAAAAGGAGCATTTTTAGACTTTTGTGAACTTTTCCTTAAAATACTTAAATTCAAGATAAAAAAAGGGAATGGACAAAATGGTATGTTGGCAAACCTGGAACTCAAAAATTTTTCGAATAAAATCAGAAATATTTTTCTTAAATTATTAAAGTTGCTTCGGGTGAGAAATATATGTTTATTGATTTCTTATAATTATTTCTATGATCGAAATGTTAGAAAATGACACTTTGAAAAAGAGTTATAACTTTTTCCGAATTTCGGCTATATTATTTTTTTGCAGAAAACAGCTCAAGATTATGCTTAAACCTATTGTTTTTGAAATTTTTTGTTTTTGGAGTATTGGGGATTTTTTCGTAAAAATACTCGAAATTTTCATATAGGTACACTTCTAGCAAAAAAATCAAAACCACCAGGTTATTTAACATAATAACACAATTTTTTGCATCTGCATAAGGTATAGTTAATGAAAATATTTCCACTAGATTTAAATTTTTCCAATTTTTTAAAATTTGGTTTTTTTTTTAATACAACAAGAACAAGTAGGAGTTTTTTTCGAAAATAAAAAGTCACAATCGTGCAATTTTCCTGTTTAGTAGCTTATTTAAGAACAAAAAATTAAATAAAAAACGAACTGCGAACCAATTTTTTTAAAATTTATACTTATACAAAAGTTATTTAGGTTTTTTTGAACCTGTATTTTTTTGAACCATGTACCGACGCAAGTCGGCACGTGTTCCCGTGGTCCTAGGCACACCAAATTTGATTTTGACTTAACATCATACGAAAAAATTAAGGGGGTACCACATAAAAGAAATTAACTTCAACTTTTTGGGACACCCTAATATACACTGAAGCAATTAACTGTAAAATTGAAATTTTAGACCCAAAAGTGAAAAATAAAAAACGAAAAGTGACATGTACATACAAGTATTTCAACCAAAATGTTCAAAATTGCCACTACAAAGTTGAAACAGTTGAAAAGCTCATTCTTATTTGTTGTAAAAATCTATTATCTTAATTGAAATAATTTCATACAAGCATTTAATTTGCCAGCAGTATTGCCATATTTACAGTTTAAACTGTAAAATACTGTTTTTTAGTTGATCAACTTATCCATTATTTGCTAAAAACTAAATCAGGAAAACTTTAAAACTGTAAGGTTTTCATAAATTCTTACAGCCGTATTCATAAAAATATTTTTAAATAGCTTTCAAACGTTCGTCAGTTAAAATGCTTTTTAAAGTTAAAATACTCTTTAAAAGCGTTGTATTCATTAACGAGTTTTCAAAGTCTTATAGGGCCCATACACAGGCGTACATCTCCTACAACATGTACGTGTACCATGTTTTATTTTTACCATACACTACTGACCAATTCCTCGAAACTTGACCAAATTTCTCTAAAAATGTGCACAAAAACTCTATTTTAACTGCCTAAAAACCAAAACGATAAGTTGGTATGTGAACAACGCTACTAACTGCATGACTTTCTGTACAACTTAATGGTTTGTCTGCTTGAAATCAAAAATTTTTGATAATGTCTTCGCAAACTGACGAACCATCAAATTGATCCGCCAACAGCGGCACAAACGGGCAAACATTTCCACAAACCAACCAAGTTCGCGAACATGTCCGCCTGTGTATGGACCCTATTATAACTGAAGTGAGAATATTGAATCTTGAAAGTAAGAACAGTTGTAATGTTCGTTTGTGACTTTCATAAATATAATGGCATTTGCTTAAAAATTAATTAATTGAATTTAATATATTGGCAGGCATTCCTTTAAGGCTCAGTTTAAATTTTTTGAGTAAAAAAGCGGGCTTTTTTGAATGACTGTATTTTAGTTTTTAGTTTTTTGAAGCGAAGCTTTTTACGCCTCGTAATTTGCTTGAGTGAAATCTGAAAAACTTTCGGCAGATTTTTTCTTGGCAATTTGTCTTTGTTGCTAGCGCTTATTACAACCAAATTATTTAATACTTCAATATTTAAATATTAAAAATAATTTTTGACTCACCGTGGGGGATTGAACCCTTACACACTGATCTAGAGTTCAATACACTATCCACCAGGACACAAGAAACCAGGCCTTGTTAGAAAGAGTTGTTAATTTAATGTTAAGTATAACAGAAGAAGCTATGCTGCAGTAGATCGTCACCATCTATCAATAGATAGAGGATTGTGTATTTGCTATACTACAACAACAAACAAAAATTTTCTTCTACTAACAAGATGTCACTAACATCGGTGTGTTTGCAGTGTAAATGCGTATGTGGTGTTGTTGATACAATGAAATATTAGCAATGTGTCAAAATAAATAGATGATATCAATTTATATCGAATTAACTAACGCATGTATGACACCAGCAAGGTATCTCAAATGTTTGTTAAATTTTGTTTGGTGCGTTAAATTTTTTAATTCGCTTCTCTCGTGTGTCCAACGGAGCAGCTGTTTTTTTTTTGTAATTTTTAAGTCTTAAATTAAAAATTTTTTTTTTTGCATGACCTAAAAGTTGAGATCGCGAAAGAAAGGTCTCTTGCGGGTTGCATGATATTTTCTCTCCAGTTTTGCCTTCTGAGTGAACCGACAAAAAGTTTAAAATTAAAAAAAATAAAACAATGACAATTTTTCGTGCACGAAATCGGAACTTAAAAATTAAATAGGGATGGGTAGTTCCGGACATGTATAGTTCATGGAACTATGTTCACTCCCGGACATAGTTCCAATCGTTCCATCTGTACGATTTAAGCATGTCCAAACAGTTCCGATTGAAATGAAATATTTTCTAATGAGCAACATAAGCCGACATCTCTTTCGCACTTACCGCACACATATTACTGCTTAGACGAATTGTTTGAGTGATGGCAAGCAAAACGATAATGCTTGTGAGAGAGAATGAATGAAATAATAGACTATATGATATATCGTCATTCTTGTTGTATGCATTGTTCTGTTTGTTTTTGCTTGTAACATAAGAAAGAGAACAATCATGAAATGATATTTAGAATGCTTTTGTTACATTTCCTCTAATACAGAGAACTGTAGGAACTGATAGTTCCGCGGACATGCTTATTATGTTATAAAGTAAGCATGTCCGCGGAACTGTTATATTTTATAACATAATAAGGATGTCCGCGGAACTGTTTGCAAAACTGTCCGCGGAACTATAAGATAATTTTTATATATTTTCTTATGCTACAATTTTGTTACTTAATATTTGAACGATATGAATTTTTTTAGCAAATTTTTAAAGTTTCTTTTTTAAATAATTTACAAATATTTTCCTTTATTTTTTTAATTTTGAAATGAAAACACTCAAAAAAAAATCAAAAAATTGTGTTCAATTTGGTCAGTCAAAGCGTTGTGTTAAAATTATACTTAGAGTATTACAAATTTCCTCTACAGTTCAACAAACAACCAGCTCAAACAGATAAATAAAGGAACTAGATAGTTCTGCGGACATATTTTCATTTATTAGTTCCGCTCTATAAAAGAGACGTTCAACAAACAAGCAGCTCAAGCAGATCAAATAAACAAAGGAACTAGATAGTTCCGCGGACATGTTTAAATGAACTAGTTCCACTCTCTAAAGGAAACTTTCCATGTCCGTTCCGTCTCCGGAACTGTTAAGCACAACCCTAAAATTAAATAATATGAAAAACAACATATTTTTTACAAGATTTTGACAGTTGACTCAGAGCGTATTTAATTTTTAAATATAATAAAATAAGATTTGAGTTAATCGGACTAATACTTTTCGAATTAAAGTGCAAACCGTTTAAAAAAAAACGTCATTTCGAGAAAAACGCGTATAAAGTTTTTGTTTACCTTACTTTATGAGCGTTTAGTACTCATAAAAACTTAAATATCTCTTTAACGGCTTCGAAATTTATTCTAAAATGTGTAAACATTCTTAAGGTATTTTTTAAAACAATAAAATAAAAAAAAAATCGAAAATTTTCCTAAAAAAATGTAAACTGGGCCTTAAAATTATGATTACTGAAAAAAAAGACAACTGCCAAACAAACACAATTATTTTCATTTGTTTATTTGTTTACATTTTAATTTGTCACAAAATGAGAAAATTGTTCTCAATTGTGAACATTCAAGTTTAAAATAGCCTTGTAGGAGGTTTACGGAAGGTTTGTACCAAGGTTGATTTATAAGGTTGTCGCAAGGGAGAGAGCGAGTACCCATAATTGTCAAATCGAAGTTGACAGCTTATAGAAAATCTGCAAGTGCTCTCTTTTATCATCCGTTTTTCTTTCGTAGTCATTCGCAAAATTGGCTGGTTTTGACAATTATGGGTACTGAGAAGAGAGTGCGATCAGCCCTGCGACAACCTTATAAATCAACCTTGGTTTGTACCAATTTTAAAATTCTCTCATTTTTGAAGCTGTTAGAGAGGGTTTTTTTTACATTATTGAACGTTTATGAATATCATTTTTAGGCATGTGTCTTACAAAGGATTTACAAGAGGTTTATAACTTTTTATGAATACGGCTGTTATATTTTAAAAATTATAAAAAAATTAAAAATTATAAATTTCTTATCTACGATAGAAATGCTACCTTGTACGCATAACACACAGGGCCGCAAGTAAGGATTTTGCAGCCCGGGGCAAAACCATAATTTGCTGCCCTTAAGGTCTTGTTTTTTCGTCTGTACTAAAAAGTATATAAAACATTTGAAACTTTTGCCCTTACGCTTTAAAAACAATTGTTTCCAAGAAAAATTCATTTTATTCAATAAAAAATATATTAAAAATTAACACATGTATTATTGCAGTTATTATTTAAGGAATAACATAAATAGACGAAGCAATAAAAAAACTCAACAGAGTAGTACATTAAACGTAACATAAAAAATTAAACCTTTTAAAAAGCCAAATAACATAAGGCAACATAAAATTAATGAATAAGCTTGTCATTAAAACCGTTGGAGTCTACGTACTTTAGCCTCAGTAAGATTTCATTAAAATTTATGCTTTTGCATAATTCGCTTTCGAAATTGTATCCAAGCCCGATAATCGGCTCTGCGACATTGTCGATCGCAAATCATTTTTTAATTATTTTTAATTTTAAAAAACTCCTTTCTCCACTTGCAACTGTGACTGGTAAAGTAAGCAAAATACGAGGGGCGATGGCTACATTCGGAGTACAAAAGTGGTTTGCTAATATAAATTCTAGCACTGTTGCTGGTGCAGTCTTAGGCTCTAATAAATTGGCAAGTGCAATAAGTTCTTCGTACATTTCAAAAGCGTTAATATCAGTTTCTTTCATCACAAAGAGCTCTGGCTAAGCACTGACACTTTTGAAGCAATTCACTTTTATTTTCTTTTAATCCTTCAATATCGTATAAAAAAGAAAATACATTGGAGTGTTCATTTATTTGTTGAAATCGTTCTTTAACGGAAGTAATGGCACCATCCAAAATTGCAAAAAAAAACTCTCTACTTTAAACTTTGTTGTGGGGCTTAATATGGGATCATCCGGAGACTCACAAGAAAACCTTTGTTTTTTCTTTCGGGGTCGTAATAAACCATGATGACGAAATTCAGTTTCTGCATCGATTTCCTCTGCAGTACATTGAGCGTCTTTTAAAATGTCGTTGAAGAACTTTCGTCAGTTCTAAGTGTTTTTAGAAATGTTAGAGCTTTATTAAGGTTTGAAACTGCTGCTGATATCTCGGTGTTAATAGCTTGAATTGATTTGCTTACCAAATGAATTTGATTCAATACGGAATGCCATAAAACCACACAGCAACAAAATGAAAATGTTTGCATTTTCTTTGCAAAAGTTTCTGCTTCTAGCCGTGAATCGGCATCGAATGTGGTATCTTGACTGATTTCAAACAAAGTATCATAAGTCGCTCCAGGATTTTGTCGAAAGGGACGAATTGCATCTATTCTGCTTTCCCACCGAGTTCTACTCAAAGGCTTCAAAGTTAAATCACCTTTCAAATTCTTAATTAAGATAGCCCAACGACGGGTGGATCCACTTAAAAAGTTATAAACGCCTTGAATGAATGGTATTAAAAAATTCGAGTGTAATTTTTGAAGTTTTACGTGCATCATTTACAACCAAGTCGAGTGAATGCGCATAGCAGGGCACAAAAAATGCACGTTTATTTAAATTTAATATTCGTTTTTGAACACCAGATCTGCATATTTCCTGGCCACGCATATTTTCTAAAGGTATGTTATTAACTTCAAGTTCTTTCAAAATAGTATCAGTTAATGCTTCACTTGAAGTTGAATTGACTGGTAAAAAACATAAAAAATGCTCACAAATTAAAGCTTTAGTATTCGTTATCTTAACATATCTTAAAATAATTGACATCTGTTCCACTTTACTAACATCCTGAGTGCAATCCACGATAATGGAATAATATTTGGCTGTGTTTAATTCCGAAACAATTTCGATCCTAGCCTTCTTCGCAATAACTTCGACAAGCTCATTTTAGCTTAAGTAAAGCTTAAGTAATGAGTCTTCGTTTCTTTAAGCAGTACTCTTTTAATATGTTGTTCCATAACATTATCAAATTTGGCAAGAAGTTCGACAAGTTTTAAAAAATTTCCATTATTTTTTCATAAAGCTTATTCGAATCTCCTCTAAGCGCCAAACATTGTTCTCCAAGATATATAAAAGTTGCAAGTAAACGTTCTTTAACCAAAATCGATCTTTCCAAAATTGCAAAAAAAAAACTCTCTACTTTAAACTTTGTTGTGGGGCTTAATATGGGATCATCCGGAGACTCACAAGAAAACCTTTGTTTTTTCTTTCGGGGTCGTAATAAACCATAATGACGAAATTCAGGTTCTGCATCGATTTCCTCTGCAATACATTGAGCGTCTTTTAAAATGTCGTTGAAGAACTTTCGTGAGTTCTAAGTGTTTTTAAAAATGTACTTCTGATTGGGTAATTTTTTGTTGTTCGCAATCAATTGTCTTGTCAATACGTAACCCATTTCAGAGTTCCATCCAAGCAGATCCAGCATGCAGGTGGCTTTTACTCAGCTCGTGTGATTTTAAAATTTCATGCATCTTTTTCCAACAATTTAAGCCTTCTTTTACTAATTTAATGTTATTGTTACCAAACAATTTGCAGCAAAAGCAAAAAACAGTATCAGTACTTTGAAAATATATCAGCCACGATCGAACTACTTCTTCTCCATTACTCATTGTTCTTTTGAAACATGAGGGTGTGAAGTGACGACGATATTTATTAAGAGGGTATTGATAAATGCTATCTGGTCTTGAAGGGCCACGTCGTACTAAAGCCATGCGAAGTTCATCAGTTATTAAAGCCGGCCAAGCCGCTGGGTCTGTGTCTATAAAATTTTGTTGAGAGTCGACTTCGGAACATGTTGCCAGCGCAATTGAATTTACGCCAGTTGCTGCAATGACTGTTACTGGTTCTTCATCATGATCCAAATCTTTATTTAAAAAATAGCAGTAGTGAATATAAAAATATTTGCATTATAACTTCCATCTTACTTCGCACTTCGACTGGCACTTCGACTTCCGTTTGGACGTAAATTTTTGACTTTTGCAAATATTTTACAAACGTTTTGGTCAAAATTTTTGTTCTCATTTTCGCGATACTTCTTTTTGATTCCGTTTAAACAATCGGATGGCTGTTTACGTTTATTTGAGGACATTTCAAAGCTGTTGCACAAAATTCAAATCAGTAAATTTGATTTAAAAATTCCACTCAGCTGTTTTATCGTTAGCGAGTGCTGAAGAATGCATTCGCTGTAAAGTTACCAACATAACAGAGGAAAGGTTTACTTTGCACTTAAGGGCAACATCACAGATCTTCAAAGTTCAATATACACTGAAGAAATAAATTTGTTTTTTTAATAAATAATTGTGTAATTTTTTTATCAAAATGCGGCCCCTTTCATTTAATGCCCGGGGCAACTCGCCCCTTTCCCCCTCCCCCCTTATTTGCGTGCCTGGCTACACAATTATAATTCTGCCATACCTTGAATAAGCAACTTTTTGAAATTCAAGCGGATTCATTACACTAGACTTGTTCCAAAAATTAAAATTTAAGTAGTAATACATTCAATATCAAAATTATTAAAAATTTTTTAATTTCAAGTAATCCTGCGGCATTGTTACTTTTCATAATAAATTATTTAAATTCAAAAATTATTTAGCTTATTTGTTGTTTTTTGAAAATGGTTAATTCCACCTACACTGAGGAAACGAGTTGGTTGCTGCTACCAAAAAAATGCCCAACTGAGCCCAACTGAATTTTTGAGATTACAGGAACCTAAGGCTTGTAGTTATTGGGGTTGGAATTAGTTTTAAAGGTTTTCTAAGAGATGGCGTAACTATCACTAGATCGCATCGGGCACACCTGTGACTATATTCATTTCAAAGCACATTGTCTAAGCTTCATTTTTCAGTATGTGTCATTCCACTGAAGTGTAAACAACATATATTTTTTTCTCTGTGAACATGTCGACTTTCGTTCCAACAAAACGCAATTTGCGGGAAGGTTTACTTTTGTGCTTCCATTTGAAGAAAAAAGCGGTTGAAGCACAACGCACGCTTACTGAGGCTTACGGGGACTATGCTCCATCGATTTCTACTTGTGAGTACTGGTTCCGTCGGTTTAAAAGTGGTGATTTTGATACGGAAGACAAAGAGCGTCCGGGCCAGCCGAAAAAGTTTGAAGATGAGGAATTGGAGGCTTTGCTCGATGAAGACCCGTGTCAAACCCTTCAAGAATTGTCAGAATCATTGGGAGTCGACTTATCAACGGTCGGCAAACGCCTGAAGGCCATGGGAATGATTCAAAAGCAAGGAAATTGGGTGCCGTACGAGTTGAAGCCGAGAGACGTTGAACGGCGATTTTGCATGTGCGAACAACTGCTTCAACGGCATAAAAGAAAGAGTTTTTTGCATCGTATTGTCACTGGCGATGAAAAGTGGATCCATTACGATAATCCTAAGCGAAAAAAATCGTGGGGACCACCCGGCCATGCATCAACATCGACGGCCAAGACGAATATTCATGGCGCAAAGCTTATGCTGTGTATTTGGTGGGATCAGAAGGGTGTCGTGTACTATGAGCTGCTAAAACCTAACGAAACCATCACTGGGGAACGCTACCAACACTAATTGATGCAATTGAGCCGAGCATTAAAGGTTAAACGGCCGGAATATGGCAAAAGACACGACAAAGTGGTTTTTCAACATGACAACGCACGGCCACATGTTGCAAGAACCGTCAAGGAAACGTTGGAGGCGGTGAATTGGGATGTGCTACCCCACCCGCCTTATAGCCCAGACATAGCCCCTTCCGACTACCACCTATTCAGATCGATGACGCATGGCTTGGCTGAGCAGCGCTTCACTTCTTACGAGGATACCAAAAAATGGGTCGATTCGTGGATTGCCTCAAAAGACGAGTCGTTCTTCCGGCGCGGAATCCATATGCTGCCAGAAAGATGGGAAAATGTTGTAGCTAACGATGGACAATACTTTGAATAATATACATTGTACCGTTGTTTCTAAATAAATGCTCAAAAACCTAAAAAAAACCTTTAAAATTAATTCCAACCCCCAATACATTAACATATTTTTTGATTGCCGCTGTTGCACTTTGTTGATTATTCAATGAATTTTTTGAAGCATCAAATGATTCCCAATTGTACGCCAATTATATTAATATATTAATTTTTTCTTAAAATGGTAAAATTTTGAGTTTTGGAATAATATTAGTTTAATTGTTCTGGTTAGCTCAGAAACTACAAATTGTATAAAAAAACTAAGTTTTGGTCTTGGTAGATGTCACTTTGTTATATAAACTACCATTTGATTGGGAGAATCAATGATTTTATTTGGAAATAAAACTGAATTTGGCCATTTTTGAGTCTAGACCCCTCATGCTGCTGGCTTATCTTTCGCTAAGCGCCTGAGGTTTAGTATTTTATGAACTTGTACTTATATTTTTGGGTGCACTGCAGACATGCAGCTGACAAAGATGCAAAACATGACTTTGCATATATGGTGAAAGGCATGTGTTTTTTTTTCTTCGTTTGTTTTATTATTTTTTATTTTTATTTTTTTATGTTTGTGTCCTGGCTGAGTGAAGTGGAGTGACTGACTGTAAAGCAGCACAACAACAACAACTAAGTTGTTTGCAAATCTGTTAGGGGAACGATGAGGTTAGGTTTAACAGGGCAGCCGGCAGCAACGTGTCATATGTCGGTTAGTGTCATCATTCATGTAAACCGCATACTAAGAAGAATTTATCTGATGTCTGAGCAAAGGATAAGCGCGTTGTTGAGCATACATAAATGAATGAGGCAGTGGTTAATTTTGACCAAGAAGCTGAACTGAAGGGTCTAAAGAGTGAGTAACCGGCAAGATATAAAAGAGCTCTATAAAATGTTGTTTGCCTTTTGACTTTTTTGGCTTTGCTATTTTTACATATTTTCAAAAATGTTGAACAACAACATGGAAAAGGCATTAATTGGCTTTACATAAGCCTATTTAAATGTAAATATTCATAGAGGAAGTCGTTGTTCCCACGACTGTATTAAAGTTGCTGTAAACAATTATTGTGGAGGCTATTAAAATTTCTCACCGTACAAATAACAACATATTTTGTTCTATATGGCTATCTTGACTACGCTTTAAGATCCTGACCAGCAACAAATAAGAAAAAACCCTTTATCAGTCCATTTTTTTTTGTTTTCTTATCTAGTCTGGCTTTTAGGCTACATGCTATTTTTTCCTTTTTTCAAATCCTCCTTTTTTTATGAGTTTCTATACATTGCTGCCTCTCATATGCTTTGCAACCGTTGCCTTCGCCTTGGCTAAGCTGTGAATTAGCCCGTGAAACTGCTTTACATGCTCCTTGTGAACATAATGTGTGGCATGAAGGGTCATTTGTTCACAATTTTTGTCTGATTTTCTGCTATGCTTTTGGCCTTACTTGTTTTTAGCATATTTGGACGATTTTGGACTTTTTTCTTTTTTATCAGCTCTTTTTTTGCTATACCTTCGGTAAAGCGCTTCTATGTAGCCGCTTAAGAGATGACATTTTAATGGATTATATTATGAGGCAACCGTTGCACATTGTGGCAGTGTTGGAAAAAAGTCTGTCTGATTCAAATTAATTTTGTCACAAATATATTTTGAAGGTTTTTAATTTTAAATACTTAGTCAGGATTATTGACCGTGTTTCTTAAAACTAATTCTATTTGAATTTAATTTACGTATACCGGTGAATCCAAATTTACAAATTTTGCACAAAAAATTTTTCAAAATTACTAAAATTCCAAAATGGTATTTATAACTCCGACAGCCTTCGTTTATCAAAAAATAAAACAAAAATAAAAATTTAAAAAATAAATAAAAATATTGAAAAAGAAAATTCATAAGCTTAAGGCTGTTGGAAAAAATATTAAAAATCCGATTTTTCACTAAAAATGCAAGTATTTTGTATGTAAAAATTGGATTGGCAGTTTTTGAAAAATTCGTTCAAAATATTAAGCATTAACTCTCTAACGTAAAATTTAAAGACCGCTAAAAAAAATGTTTAGTTTTCCGAAAAAATAATGTGATGACCTTGGAAAATTTAAATGAAATTTTTAGTGACTAAAAAAATAAAATTGTTCAGAAAAGTAGGACTAACGGTTTTGAAGATATGTTGTCTTACTACATGTTCGAATAACAAAATTTTGATTCTTTTTTTTTATGCAGATGAGAGTGTTCCATGATGTGAGTAATAAGGTTGAGTGATAAAATAAGCATAAGTGAACTAAGGTGGCTACCGTAAGGAACACCAGATTCAGCAGTAAATTAAGATAACACGCCTCAGAAACATATTTGATAAGATCGCTCCATCAATTACGATTAAATCCACTTGAGTTGAAATAGAATTACATTGTACGGTAACTTATCAAATGCTTTCCTAAGGTCAGTATAAACACATTCAACCTGGTTATCAGAAACAATCCGATCACCAACGATTCGCTCAAAAAGTTTTGGAAACTAAAAATGTTGTCTTTTGTTTAGTACAGATAACTTTTTTATTTTTAGAGATATGTTAATGTTTTGGGTGTCGTCGAAAAAATAATAATAAAATGTAAAGAAAAAATTACAAAATTGAACAAAAAAAAAATTTTATTTATTAAGCGAAATCGTGAGAAATTTGCACTGAGAGTCGAAATTTGGTGGTTTCAAACGATTGATTTCTTCTTCACACGAGTACATCTCGATAACGGTTAAGTCGGTGGGGTTTGTTGAAATACCGTTGGAAAGGTGATTGCCTTTTCCATTGCCCTTGTTATTAAAATAAGTTTTCTGTGAGTTAGTTTTTCTGCAAGAAACAATAACGTGAATCAAAGCCGGGAAATATGTATTATCATTGTAGCTCCTAAGAATGTGAAAATAAATCCCCCCCCCCCTCCCGTACCATTTTTTGCTCAGCTCGACATAAATTTTATCTCCGTAAATAGTTACACTCAATTGCGGAACACCCCGTAAATTTCATGTATCGAACAAATTTATCAGATAATTAAAGTTAGAAGACAATTTTTCAAAATAAATGTTTAAATAACAGTTAACAATAAAAGTTTAAAAACTAACATTCAATAAAATCTAAATTTTCAATTTTTAATAAGACAATTATATTTAAATAATGACTTTATAAACTTTATTAATTTTTAATAGTTAATTTTTAATAAAACAATTATTCTTAAAAAAATTGCTAAATAATAAAAATAAAAACCGAACTGGCCATTTGAGCCCTTGAAAGGACTTTGACCGAGCTTCTTCTGATCAATTTTGTTGTGCGTGTTGTGAAATGTTTGAACACAAATGATCGAGAACTGGACTTACAGACCTACTGGACCTGCAGAGAGGTGACTGCCGAACAGAGAAATTAGTTCAATTGAAAAAACTTTCTGTGTCAGGAGGGATTTGAACCAGTGTTCTCTGGCGTATGGGCCACATACTCTATCCACAAAAGTATGTGAAAAGACAATTTTAAGTGTATTTAAATATTCATTAAAATTGTATGTTATGTATTTTTATAACTCTTATAATACTGACTTATAAATTACGCAAGGTTGTTTGTACAATTAATGCCACTATCATGTTCTCATGTTAATTCGCTAAATAAATTCTCATCGCTAATTCCGAAAATATTTTTATATTTTTTTCATTCCGTCAATCCGTTTTCGAGATATTGCCCACTGTTGCTTAATCTACAAAAAAAACATGGTTCCATTTAATTGCATGGATCTCCATAACCAAAACAGTTATGAAACAAGTGATATATTATTTTAAAGCTGATAAAATTTCCTACAAACAATGCTTGCCATCATTTTTTGATTGAGCTGTTAGTTTTGGCGGAATAAATTCAAACTTCGAGGATTTTTCTTGTTGTTGTGAAAAATTTACAAAAAAAAAAACAAAAAAAAAGAAATTCCAATTTTGTTAAGAAACCAAAATATTTATTTAAATTTGATATTTTTCGCTAAAAATTTGCATTTTTCTAAAAAAAAAAAATAAGCTATTGCTGAAGAAAATCTTTTGAGAAATGTAAAAGATTTGTTTAATTGAACGAAAGCACCCAAATTGTGTGATTGCTCAATTTTGACCATTTTAAAAAAAGTTCATATTTTTATTCACAGTTTTTCAGTATATTTGAATTTTAGAACTGCTTTCAAAAAATGTTTTCTTTTTCTTTCAAAACGGCGGCCATATTTTCTTTGCTACCTATAGCGATGCATTTGTGTTAACTTATATTTCTATGCTCCTGTTATTCACAGAATGATGAACTCAAAACCCTAATATTAGTCACACTTTGAAAAAATGCATGAAGGAATAGTTTCTTCATATTAAACAAAATTACTACATTTTTGTGTTCAAAACGTAATATCTTGCAACTTCAAGAATTTTTTTTTATAGAAAGCAGTAAGTTGCAGCCATAAATTTTTTTCTGGAGTACATTTTAACTGTTTGCTTTACAAAAATTTTTTTTCAACATGCTGACTATTTATTTACAGTTATATTTACAGTTTTATTTATTTACAGTGTATTTACAGTGTCATAAAAATATGATTTTTGAGAAATTTGCTGAATTTTGCTGATTTTAGGGTCAAATATCTCTGGTAGACACGGGTAAAAAAATTTTAAATTTACGTATATTCACAATAAAGTACATATTGGCAATATATTGCAGTTCAAATTTTAAGTTTCATATTTGCTTCGTTATGAAGATACAGCCCTTCAAACTTCGAAAAACTTCGCCTCATAGTATGTACAATGTTAGGGTGGTCGTTATATGGCTTTTTTCAAATTTCTGAATTTGATGAATTGACAGAGCTGGGTTGTAATGATTCCTTTTGGAATTAATTCCATCTCAATTCCAATTCCTTGGAATTAGGAATTGGTAATTGATCATCTCAATTCCTCAGGAATGTAATTGGAAAAATTCGTCAATGGCATTTCTGAGGAATTGAAGTGTCCAATTACCAATAACAATTCCTTTAATGTAATTGACGAATTTTTCCAATAACATTCCTGAGGAATTGAGAAGACCAATTACCAATTCCTAGTTCTAAGGAACTGGAATTGAATTGTAGTGAATACTTTTCGACCCAGCTCTGTGAATTGATATATAACTTGTTTGATTGCTGTTGTTGGTTGAGGATATGTATGCAATTAAGTGAAACTTATATTTTTTTTTTTAGAAAAACTAGAACTAGAAACGTAAAAAAAGGAGTGACAGAAAAAAATAATAAAGATATTTTCGGAATTAGCGACCGATTTTACATGAGATATGGATAGTGGCGCATTCACACATATTTCTTGAGCCAAGGTCTATGTTGCTTTCAGAAGAAAACAACCAACAACAACAGCAATATCCGTGTATAGAGTAGTCATGTCAAAGCAGGCTAGACAGACTGTTTCGTTGGCCGCTACGCCAACTCATCAGTAGTCTTGCGTGATCGCTATGATCCACTAAGCTGTTTATATTCTATTTGTTTCGTCAATGTTACGAATAAGTTACTTCGAATTACAGGCACGTAGTACAAATTATATGAAAGCAGCTTAAAGTTCTTCTCATGTTTGATGCGAACTGATATGATGAAAAGTAAGCTCTTTTTCGAAGATAGATCAAAGCTTTTTACTACTAAAGGGTATGTTGAGGTAGTTGTTGTTCTTCAATTTTTACAGTGTAACTTAGTTTCAGCTGTTTGCTGATATTGATTCATTAACATATTTGTCACAAATGATTTAAAAACAAAAATATTAAAAATCAGAATATTTTTCAAAACACAGAATGAAAAAATAAATCACATCGAAAAATTTTTCCATTATTTGATTTGTTCGTGTTTTTTTATTGTGTTTAAGAAAATACACATTGAATAAACATTTTGGAAGTACTGGATTTGGTATGGTAAATGTACCGTAATGTGTTTTACATTTTACATCAATATCTCTATATTTTTTATCATCAAAATCACGGACCCCCCCCCCCCACCCCTCCATCTAAGTAAAATCTTTGGTATGAACATGTCCCTATAAATACATAGATTTGTTTGGTAATACTGATATTGTTTTATTAAATTATTGCCTACTCTTTTAATGTCTCTACTGAGTTGGCATCTTTGAAATACGGCAATTTTAATTATTAAGGTACTTATAGCGATGCAGTAATCCTTGAAAATTTATATGTTTATCTACTTAAATAAGCCAACATCATGATGGCTGAAGCAATCAACCTTTTGCCAGTTTTTATCTTTAGTCCACTCATTGTGGACTTCGACATACATCCATTGTCTACATAGAATGCAACCTGAGACCTCGGGGACCTAAACTGTTTGAATTCTCAACACATCGTCTATGCCGCCTGACAAAAGTTGCAAAAATTAAAAAATTTATTTTTACTTTTTCCCTACTCTCGACGCATTGTGCGACAAGTTCATCCCAATGTGCTCTGCTCTGTTGTGGATTCTAAGTTTTGGGTTCTGGCGGTAGATGCATGCATATTTTAAGTTGTGTATCGGCATTGTTGTTGTTTTTAGGGTGACTGCAACTTGTGCGGAGGAGGTACTCAAGACATGTATTGCAGCTGATTCTTAGATGGGGAAAGTATAGATAATTTTAAGCACATTTTACTACTAATGGAGCTTAAAAGTAGCTACAAGTCACTGCCTTCTGTTCTCATGGAAGCTGTAACTGAACAAAATTTATTCAAAAAAGTTTAGTTATAAAAGGAGCAATAGGTTTTAATAACTTATCAGCTTTTTTTTAATGCAAATATAGCCCAAAGTGTATCCCACAAAAAAGTTGATGATCCTGTTAAATTTTTTTTTTTGTTCTAGGTTTTTCTTACAAGCTACAAAACTTTTTATGTATTTACAAAATTTTCGCACAACGCTATTTTATATTTGACGAACTTAATTAAACTAAATTCTATTCATCTGGGACTTTAATTTTCGACATAATCCCTACACCCCAGTCATTCGCCATGACGGTGAACTTTTGACCGCTATTCCCAAATTCCCCAAACTGTCTGGAACGCCCAGTAAACGACTGCGGCACCTTTAACCTTCTGCCGCTCAAAATGACAGCGCTGTATTCTAAATATTTGCAGCAGAACTTTAATTAGTCTTTTTCTGTTTGGTATTTAAACCAAAATGAAAGTGATAAACAAAACAGTAAAACAACCTAAAAAGAAATCCGTTAACACCTGTTTTATGTTTAATTTCAAACATTTTCTTTGGTTTTTTAACTTTTTTCATCTATTTTTTTTTTTTTTTATCTTGTATCCTTCAAGTGAAATGTTATTTTTGCTTTGTTTGTCCTCTTTTATGTTCAATTTTTTTACTTTCATTCTTCTTACTTCTCCCTAATTTAAAATTCTTCTGAAGTTCTTATTCATTACTTATTCACTTGACGTAGGTAAGAAAAAAAAAAAAAAAACTTCACAACAATAAATCTGCGTGAAGTTTGTTAAGCATTTAATGAGAAGTGCCTGTGTGAATGAGACAGCAAATGTATTAGGCAGCCAAGAACGGGAGCGTGGTGAGCTCTATTGTTCGACTGGAAATAAAAACACCAGCTTTACTCAGAAAAAAAATCTTATAAAGCATGGCAAATAAATTAAAATGTAAATTAAATAAGTAATTAGATTTTGTAACGCTTCTCCATCTGTCGCACCTTTTTGTTCAATGGTTACGTGTGTGCCAGCGTTTTATTTTGTTGTTGCTTAGATGGTGTAAAAATATTACTTCAAGTTAAGTACCGTTGTTCTTAAAAAGGTGATTTTATTTCGCTTCTTATTAAATTTAAATTTGTTTTGTTTTTATTATTCTTTTTTATAGCTAAAGACAATGATAGCCGTTTTCAATGATTGACCTTAAATTTTAAGGATCTTATGATATTTTATATCACTTATTCAGCGTATATTACAGTATATTTCGTTTGAAAATTATCCAGATATATATTTTACTCTGACAAAATTTTTTGTTTACTGAAGCGAGTGAGCGAAGGTCCCATGGGCAACTTCCCAGTAGAAAAAGCGATCAACCCAAAATGGCTTCTTGGCACATTTTTTAAGGCTCGGCGATCATACCCCTTCACTTCCAAATTCCATATCTTTTTTTGTATGGAGTTGCTACGTAAGGGGTATTAATCCCTTCGTCACATCTTCGAGCACGTCAGAAGTGATTAGTCAAGAATCCGAGTACCTTCTTTTGGCAATGAAGGAAGGATACGGATGTCGATATGGATATAGATTTTTTTTCAAATTTTTTTTTGTTTTTAATTTAGCTTTTTTCGCATTTTCCTTCCAACACATCGTTTTGCAGCTGACGTTTTCAACTCCTAAGGTATTAGTGCCATTTTTTAATACTTGAGGCAATAAGAAAAGATAGATTGCCTTAGAGAGATGTTTGGCTACTTTCCGACTGGGATGTCACTTCGGAATGTTAGCAATGAATGTTGACCTATTTCAGAATTTTTTCACTGAACAGAATTTTTGTTTCTTCGCTTCTAAAATTAGGTCGTGACGAAGCCCAAATTTAATTAACTCAAACAATTTTACAACAATCAAATGTAAAGTTCTGTAACTTCAGAATTTATTGTCCTCAAAAATTTGGCCTTAACAACTACGAGAGCTTTTTCAAATCAGTTGGTTTTTTGTTGCTGTTGGTTTTTGTTGTAATTGCAGAATATTAATAGGATCATATAAAGGGTGGTTAAATTTTAAGGGCCGATGTTGAATGTGAACCACACCTAAACGTCAAGTTTTTTTCTGCATTTCATCTGACATTTCTCAATTTCAGACTAACTCTATTTGAACCGTGGAAAGATACACAATCGAGCAACGCGTTAAAGTTATTCAGGCTTATTATGAAAATGGGCGTTTAAATCAAAATGCATATCGTGCACTTCGTGATTTTTTCGGTCGATTTAATCGCCCAAATGTGCGTAGAGTCGGAACAATCGTGCAAAAATTTGGGAAAAACGGGTCTGTAGGAGATGTGAAAACATCAGTGCATGCTCGTATTGCGTTTTATGGGCTGACGGCATCATCGGGCCGTATTTTTTCCAAAATGAGGCCGGTCAGGCAGTTACTGTGAATGGCGTTCGCTATCGTGAGATGATAACGAACTTTTTGTGGCCCGAATTGAAAGACATGAATGTGGACGATATGTGGTTTCAACAGGACGGTGCCACTTGCCACACAGCTAACGAAACAATGGCTCTTTTGCGCGACAAATTCAATGGCCGTGTTATCACACGTGGTGGCGATGTCAATTGGCCGCCAATATCATGCGATTTGACACCGTTGGACTACTTTTTTTGGGGTTATTTGATAGAAAAGATGTACATCGATAAACCAGCAACAATTCAAGAGCTAAAGGATGAGATAATTCGGCACATTAACTGCATAGAACCTCACTTATGCAACAGCGTCATCGAATAATTGGACCATCGGATGGCGGTGTGCCGCCGAGGTCGCGGCGGCCATTTGGCCGGTATTTTGTGCCATACATAATTGAACCATACCAATATTATCATAATAAAAAGAAATGACAATAATTTCCTAAATAAGTTGTGTTTTATGCAAAATCAAAATCGGCCTTTAAAATTTAACTACCTTTATATATATATCAAACTGATTTCTTTAAAAAATTTTGTGTAAATAATGACCTTATTTTTCAAAACGCATGCTATCACCTCCTTTGGGGGTTTTTGTCTAATTTCATAAGAAAATTTCAGTGAGATAAAGAGTTTTTTATTTCATATGGGCACGGAATTATGTGGGAAAAAACTCCAACTGAGGTGATTTCGTGCGTTTTACAACATAAGGCCATTAATGGGGCCAGTTATAAGGCAAGTAATAATGTAAAGTAAGTACATTGGTTTTATTTAGTGACTAAAGTAACAATTATGTTTGTTGAGGTATAAATAATTTTTCTTTAATAACACTGCGACAACCAAAATGTATCGGAGAAATCACTGCTTGTTTCAAGTAGAGGAATACTTCCAGAACATGGCCTTATACTGCTTCCAATTATAAAATTCTGCTTCCAATTTATTGATTAAAATTCACGATGTTGCACATTTTCCAAACTTTTCTCAAAACAAATAGTTTCTTTAATATTTGACTCCGTTCTTAAACGTCTTTATGCAAAGCATTAGTTTGTTTTTTGATGTCGGCAACTAGATTGTTCTTTTTAAGCATGCTTTAGTTGCGCATTTTTGGTGAAGCTACTAGGCATCAATTAAAAACGCTAATGCTTATCATAAAGACGTTTAAGAACGCAGCCTTTCTTTTAAATTTGTTAATATTTTATTTTATCACTCACACAATTATTTTACAAGCATCTAGTTGCTTCAACAGCTTCAAACACACTGCAGTCGTCAGCGAAAAAATCGGCACAATAAGGAGAAAGACCATGCATTGTCGAATAAAGAAAACCCGTTCTTATTAAAGAGAGTGTTGTTAATAGTTAAACAAAACCATGATACAATGATAAGGTAGGGCCGTTTCGCTGAGTGCTCTCACGCGTCAACAAAGAGTGGATAATGAGAAGCAACATATATGTCAAAATGACGAATTTCGTAGAAATGGCAAATGAAGAAAATATTTTATGTTTCCAAGTTGCAAACAGTGCGGTCGCGGGTGTTAAATTGGTGCTAATTTGAGTGAAAATATTATATAAAAAGTGTAATTAAAACTATAAAATGTGAAAGAAGACTTAAAATTGCAAAAAAAAAAACCTGTAACAGTTTTACCCTAGAAACAACTGCGAAAGGTGAGCATAAAGAAATTCGCGATGAACAGCTGATTTTGACATCAATGTAGCTTTATTCTGCTTTCTACTCCATTCCTCTCCGAGTCGACCCTACCTTATATTTCTGCCATGAACAAAACATAAATAGTTTTTTGACAAAAGAGAGAAAAATGGCAATAAAAAACAGGAGTAATACAATGATTGACAACATTGTTTCTAATTGAAAGATGCTCTTTTTATTATTGCGAAATAAGTATGCAATGAATTTTACGAGAATCATCTCTTTATAATAACAAAATGTTCTAACTCAGAGAAATGGCAAATCTTTAGATTAAAGGCATTTTTTTTTATTAACAAAAGTCGGGTTATACTAACGAAAATTTGTACAAGAAATTTAACAATGCTGCTCTTTTTAATTATACAACAAAATTTTTGGGTAAAGATGTAGCTGTTTTTCTACCAGTCCGAATCGCAAATTTTGATTTTTTTTAATTACAAAAAAAGAAATGCAAATACTTCTAGTTATTTTAAGTACTATCGACAAGTACCAAATTTTTGCAAATATGTGGAGTTTCGAAAAGCGTCAGATTTTGACATGGAACCACAAATATACGGCTTATTTTTAATGCTTAAAGCTCAAAAACAATACATATATAAGTAAAACGTTAAAGTCGAAATAGAAATACAGCCGACGAAATGGAATTGAAAATATAATTTTTTTTTAGAACAATTTATTGGATAATAAAATATAAAAAGGTAAAAGCAGAAATATCAAAAACTAAATTTCATAGCTACATAACAAAAGTAAGAATAATATGCAAAAGGAAAGAAGTTAAGTGTGGGAAAAATAAATTTGAAGCTTATAATAAAAAATTCAACCGACTTTTTTGCTGGCAAATCGTTGATCACTTCTTTATTATAAATACCAAGGTTGATTTATAAGGTTGTCGCAAGGGAGAGAGCGAGTGCCCATAATTGTCAAATCGAAGTTGACATCTCATAGAAAATCTGCAAGTGCTCTCTTTTATCATCCGTTTTTCTTTCATAGTCATTCGCAAAATTGGCTGGTTTTGACAATTATGGGTACTGAGAAGAGAGTGCGATTAGCCCTGCGACAACCTTATAAATCAACCTTGATAAATACCAAATCTTCGATGCACACTCATCAACGCCAAGCTATTTAGTCTTTCTTGTCCTGTTGAGTCCTTCAAGTAAGTTTTTAGCCTTTTTGATTGAGGCAAGGTAGAAAAGGATCGCTCTACAGAACAAGTAGTAACTGGTATAGTCGCATATATTTTTAAAAGAGAAAAAATTTAAAGAAAAAACTCTTTGTTGCATTCATTTAATGCTTTTATTGCAGATGAAGAATGCTTTGCAGCTTCTTCTTGATCCAATTTTGTTTTCCATATATTAAATGCTGCAACTAATATTTCAGTGTCAAAAAAAGCATTGCATAATCTTAAATCATTTGCATCATATACATATGTCTAAAAATATTTTTATGTTAAAAAAATTACGACAGAGCAAAATTTTCGATTGCTGTTCTGCTGAAAGCAATTTAAGCCCGCGAAAAGTGCCCGCGAAAAGTGCCCGCGAATGTTGCTATAACAGTCCATATTTGGGGAGGGAAGGGATTAGAACCCCTGGAATTAAACTTTTTTCAATTGATTCTAAAGAAAAATGAATGGCCGTAAATTAGAGGCAAAGGATAAATACCGGTACATTCACCTTATTTTCATAGCTTTAATTCTTTGTAAAGGATCATGATTTCATTCAGTAAGTTGGATGTACATGTATAACATTCACATACGTTTTATTTTAATTGATATATAGATATATCGATATATACCAAAAAAACAAAAAGGTTAAGTTTTATTGTTATTTTAATAAAATTCAAGCAGAATTTTCTAGAGATATGCAGGTTATGTTTTGTAATTGTATTAAACAATTACAATAATAGCCGAAAAGAAAGCATTTCTTGCTAAAGGTTGAATATATAGTTTAAAATAGGTAGAACTATGTGATTCTTAAGAAGTTTAATTTTATTTTTAAAAAGTATCTGAAACTGGAAAAAGTTGAATTTGAAGCGGAAAAACTTGAATTTAAAATTAAAAACCAGTGTTATTTTTAATATTTTTTTCACAAAGTTGCTATAAAACTGAAACATTTTATGAACTTTTTTTAATATATTCTTTCATTGTTTTTATCTTTCTGATTTTTAAGGGGGTAGCTGTCCCTTTCCTCTTCACTACGGCCATATGTATACCACATTTTCCGAACTTGCTCTACAGGATTTAATAAAATGTAGTGCAAGGTTTTTGACTGTGTACTTAATGGCTTTCGACTGGCATGCAACCTTATTTATAGTCATTTCTTAAAACGTATCAGAAAGATAATTACAATATTTTTATTCAAATTTTATTCACCTTTATTGTAAAGTATGAATCACTATTTGGTGAGTCATTGGTGATTTTTAACATTTGCTTTCGCAGTGTTACAGAACATTTTGCTTTATGATAGTTCCAAAAAGGGTTTTAGTACACCGAGAAGAAAGCTTATGAAAAATTTACAAAAAACAAAGTATAATTAATAAGCTGGCCTTGGCAGTTTTTAGCCTACCAATTTTTTCATCAACACACTTAAGTTTTACATGCAAACTTGCCATGTTAATTTTTATTCGGATGATAAATTAACTAAGTATTTTGTAATCTATACATAATGGCTTCGAACATAGTGTTCAAGTTTTTAACACAAAATTTTGTTGAACTATCGAAGTAAAAAGATAAATAAATCTACAGGGAAAAGTATGAAATACACATTTACATAAGTAAACTACTGCATATTGCGTTTGTATAAAATTACCCAAGAAAAAGTATAAAATAAACATTTAATTAAGAAAAATTTTTTTATTTTGTGAAAATCGATATTAGAATTATGTTGCTACAACATAAATTTAAATTTTACTGCATAAATTTACCAAGTAAAAAAAACTAGGCATTGTTCAAAGTTGGGTATTGTTGCTGTAATATGTTCAAATTTTTAATAACACTATATATATTTTTTTAATTCACTTTATAGAATTTTTTTTTTTTTTGTTTAATTGTTTCACTCTTATTTAATATGGCCTGTCACTGTTTTACAATCAGAAATGAATTAAAAAATTATATATTAATTTATTTAATTATCCGAGTACCTCATCGCTTTGGTAAGAAATTAAATGCAAATGAAATGGAGGAAACTCTGCTTTACAAATGAAGTGCTTTTCCAACGTATGCCAGTATTAAGTTGAACATAGAAGCAAAATTAACTGTAAATTCTTCATTTCACAATTGATGTTGTGATATGAGCATGCATACATACATGTCTATGAACGAAGTTAGGGATTTTCAACTAAGCAACCCGCGGTCTGCGTCGACTGCACTATTGACTCGTGTTTTCGTGTTTTTCGTCGTTGTTGTTGCTGTCCTTGTAACTGCTTTGCGCTGCTTATGAGCTGTGCTCGTTCTTGGTATACTTTACCTAAAATGTTTTTCTTATTGGGATTTTGAACTTCGTCGAATTTGAAATAGTCACACTCAAAAAATTTATTAGTAAAATGGCCACGAATGATATTCGTGGCAAAAATATTCGTGCATTGTACGAATATTCGTACTTTCGAAGGTGTCGTTGAAGAAAATTTCCTTTTTTTGCATACAAAATAATTATTTTCCCCGTTTTCAAGTCTAAGTTTCCCCGCATTTTTCCCCGTTTTTAATGTATAAATTAAAGCTTTCAAAAATAAATTTAAAATCAGGCCAACGACCGTAGCTTTCGGTGCAAAGATATAGATATAATATTATATTATATATACTCATTTATTTAATATGGAGACTTAAACATTCCGTATTTACATCAACTTCGAAATAATTTTCATAAATTATTTATTATAAAAAAAATCCTTAATAATTTTTTTTTTGTCACTAACAGCTATGTTCTGAAAATTCGGTAACAATCAATTGCTGCCCAAAAGTTTTCATCGGTCACAAAGAAATACTACCAAAAGATTGAGAATGAGAAAGACTTTTGCTACGGGTAACATTTTCCTCTCAATAACATGTTGAATATGTTTTTGGATTGACTATTTACAAAATACTTTTATGAAAATTTAAATCAAAGCTCGATTGAACACAGATTAAATCAAATATGTTTTTATTTTCACTTCCTCGTTTAGAGGTGACTTGTTTTTTACTTTTTTTAACCAAATAAGTCTATTTAATCAAGTGAATAAGACCGTTATTGGAAGGAACATAAATAAATCGGAACCATTTTCTGCAAAGTAAACGTCAGAATCAATGTTGTATAAAACCCTTTAGCAAAATCATCGTAAAGATATATCTTAGAGATCTGCATTCTATATCAAGATTTCCATTTTGACTAATAAAAAACGTGTAAAAAACATGCCCAACGGAAATAATGTTAATTTTTTTCAGAACAGATTAGTTCCAAAATGTATAAAGTTTTTTATACTTTTCTATCTTCTAAATAGTCAAACAAACTTGCATAAAGTTAAATTAAGATGATATATTTTCGTTCGACAAGATATTTAAAAGAAATGTTGAAATGCTTATTACTAGCTTTACACTTTCCCCGTTTTGATCATTATTTTCCCCGCATTCCCGTTTTAGTCGAAAAATCCCGAAAATCGGGAAAAATCCCGCCATCTGGCAACTCTGCTATTGCCTGTGGTAATATTCACGAATCTATTCGTAGTTTATAATAATTATATTCGTAAAAAAATGCAACAATTCATATGAGTGCATTGTACGAATTATTGTGTACATATAAATAATAGCATTCGTAAATTTCTCATACGAATAACTTCGTAAATTCTTTCATTTCGTTCGTAGTATTTACCAGGGATCCTATTTGGGGGCTTTTAGGGCTTTTTTGGGCCCTTCTTATTCATTTTAGGCCCTTTTGGAAAATTCTAACGAAAAAAATTCGGAATTTTTCAAAAGAAAAGTTTACTGGTTAATGTATATGATTTCAATATGCCAAAGAAAAATCGCCGAAAAAATAAAATGAAAAATCCCCCAAACGAAAAGTAGAAAACATTTTTACACAATAAAAACGAAAAAATGTTAAAAATTTAATTTGGAAAAATGTTCCAAAATGCAATTCAGCGGCGTTGTAGTGCTTTACAAAAATAAAATTACCCAACCAATATCCGCCGTCACAAAGGGTTTTGCTTCTAAATTGAAAATATTGTTGCTTGTATAGACGACGTCGAACAAGTATTATAAGGCTTCTAGAACTTACGCCCGAAAAATATGGCAAAAAAGCCCGAAATTTTGGAAGCATTAAATTTCGGAAAAAACGCCCGAATTTGAAATGGCAATTGAGCCCGAAAGAAAGAAATAATGCTCGAATGGTTTGGAAATAAGACTCGAAAGAAAATGGAAATTACGACCGAAGTTTTCAGCAGTTTTTCGGTCTTTATTTCCAAATAAGATTATCAAAGTATAAAAGAACAGATTTGAGTAGTAAATTAATATTCTCCTGTAAAAATATCTGCAAAGATTTCATTAATTTTATTTGTTTTTTGATGTAATTCATGAACAAGGGGTCCATGAACATTTTGTAGGGACAAGGTTCAGATGGTGTTTTTTTATGATAAAATGATTTGCTCTTTTACGGAACAATATTCTTTTACCTTGCGTAAAAGGGCGAACCATTTTAAAGTAATGAATTTGAAATTTCTTAACTTTCCGGTAAACAAAAATTCGGGCGTTTTTTTATTTTTAATTTGGCGAAAATGCCCGATTTTTTTTTGGCCCTAAATTACAAGCTTATTTTTCGGGCCTTTCTTCCTTTTCAAGTATTTGCAAAAAAGATCCTAATTTTATTGGTAAAAACACCCGAAAAAATTACATAATCGGTAGAAATTTCGATAATTGTTTTTCGACGAATTAAGCCCGATTTTGTATGGAAAATTTCGGGTTTTTGTAATTTTTTTCGTTCATAATTTCTGGAAAGCAATTGTAAGCTATCTTTGATTTATTTCGTAAATAGAAATATCTGGAGAAAGAAAAAAGATATCTTTTTGTGATCATGTAAAGGTAAGACAACCGCGGGGGGGAGGGGGTGGAGGGGAGAGGTGACGGATAGCCCTCGAGCGATTTAAATAAATTATTTCAAATTTTTAAAAAACATAAGGATAAAGTGATAAAAATAAAAAAGAGTTATAATTACCATTTCACTAGTAGTGAATGCGAACTATCAGTTAAAAACAGAAAGCGAAACTGCATCCAAAAGAGTAGATGATTTTTGTATAAAAAAAACCCTCAGCAAAAAGCGAAATTTCGTTAAAAAATGTGCAAAATTAAACCCAAGTCCCGTTTCATTAATTAGACTTCTTGCAAGACTTGACGGAGAGTCTTCATTAAATTGCTTATTCATTTCTGACATTCTACGACTATTTCAAGATGGAAATATCTGGTGTGTGGTTTTTGTGGAAAAGCTTTACAATTTTTATTTTTATTTATCAAATTTAGGATTGACTTATCAGAAAAATGTTTTTGTTAAAAATTTTCTTTTAGAAACACTTTATCTATAGATTAATTTTAAATATTTATCTATATCTCACAAATATCTATATCTTTATCTATAAATATTTTAAAGTCCATTAACTTTGAAAATCTTATAAGCACACCTTCTGCTAAAACCAAAGCGGAATTGCAACTGTGTGCTTTCCAATTTAAAAAGCAATGTTTTTATACTTCTAAGCACAAAGTAAAGGTTCAAAAAATTGACTACATTAATTCTGCAAAGGATCGTTGTTGCGCTCTTTGTTTACTTCTTTTCACGATTCCATTCTTTGGCACCAACAATTTTAGCAGAAGGTGTGCTTATAAGATTTTCAAAGTTAATGGGCTGCATAATCCACAGAAGATTGCTGATGAGTTGGTGTAGCGACCAACGAAACAGCTGTCTAGTCTGCTGGTGGTTGTTCTGTAAAGAACATTGTTGTTGTGGCAACCTGTTGCTTCATGAAAGTACTTGGCATAAAGCTCTAAGTGTAATTCTTAAAAATTAATATTTTTAAGAATTGCTAAAAACAAAATATAATTATTATTTTTTGCTTTTTATTATAAAATGCATAATTGGTACGGCCTCTGATATTGAGTTACAATTTTTAAATCTCAAAGCCCTATTAATGTCAAATTGGCCCTATTTTTATATGAATTTTGGCCCTTTTACAGTAAAGCCAATATCATCCCTGGTAGAATATTAGTAGAAAAATTCTTTCGCAGGTTGGCCGTACGCATTGTTCGTAGCATGTACGCAGTATTAGTTGTGTTAAAAAAATGTTCAAACGAAATACCTGTTATTTCCAAAATCAGTTGAAAAATATTATTTTATTTTTTAGAGCGCTGGTAGAAAAACTTCAACGGTTTTTGAACTTTCAATATTTTATAAAAATCGTGCGGATATTTGGCAAATTTAAATTTATTGAATTTTTTTAAGATAAAAACAACCACCAATAAATATAAAGGACAAAAACAGCTTTCAGAGGCATCTTATTATTGGCGAAAAAGACGAGGTAAGTACCTTATCTTTTATTTTCATTATTTATGTGTGAACGACGATTGTTTAAACCATTGTCGTTTATGATTATAAGCAGGGTACGGAGAGGTCCACTCGCATGCCTTTGAGAACGTAACATTCAAATAGGTACACAAGAAATCGTTCGCGATCGTGTACCCTACAAAATATTTTATCGCTCTCGTCCATGAGCGCGTACGTTTTGGTAAGACTTTGAAATGAGGTCTCATTACGTGTGCCTACCAAAACGTACGCACTCGTAGACGAGAATGATAAAATATTTTGTTGGTTACACATCCACGATCGCCAACGATTCCTTGTGTACCTTTTTAATGCCCATGAGACAGCCGCTCGTGGAAATGAAAGGCAGAAATGAAATCTAATCAGGTTAGGGAAAAATTTTTGCTCCCAGTATAATTCATTGCAACTTTTATGATTAAGGAAGACTGTGGACAAAGATCTAGATTCCATAAAGATTATGTGTGGTACTTGTTGGATTAATGGATATTTTTTAGGTTCTGTGATCTCCTTGGACAAAACTTTTCGGTTTTTTGGGAAATATTTTCCATTTGGACAAATAGGCTCCAATGAAAGTATTTTTGGAAGTTGTTAGGTTATTGGGAATTTTTGTGCTTAGTAGACTCCTTGAATAAAATTTTCTCGACAAATACGCTTACTCGGGTCACTGGAACTTTGTTGGGTTTAATGTAATCTTTGGACCAAAAACTGGGATTTTTTTTTGTTAAATACGTACCAATTGGACAGATAGGTTCCAATTGCAATTTTGGAACTAATTAGATCATTGGAACTTTTTGGCTTCAGTGAACTCTTTGAATAAAATTTTTCTTGGCGAATAGGTTCCGGTAGATCAAATTAGAATATTAGTAAATATTACAATAATATTCGCACAATATACGAATTGCATTTTACAATGTACGAATGATATTAGGAGCATGCGTAAATGTAACGATATTATTCGTACAATATACGAATGTTTTTTTACGAATACGAATAAAATATTCGTAATATGTACCAATATGCGCGAATCACGAATAAAATTCGTACAATGGACGCAGTTATTAGTAATATTAACACACGAAATTATTGGAGCTTACAATCGGCATTTGTAGCGAGATTTATTTTGTTAACAGTTTTTATCAATTTACGCCTTATTGAACCCATCGAATGCTATTACTATGAATGTTTACATGCATGTATACATACACATGAACCATTTGCATGCAGTGATTTTGTGTGTGTTCTATTGCTCGAGTTTTTTAATTCCTTTTCTATATGTATTATTATATTCCAAATTACGCTTCCCTTACCACAAGATAGCTGCTTTGCCAAGCCCAAGTATCTCCTATATCCAAATTGGCCACAACTGGTTATATACATACTTGTCTTGGTTGAATCAAATATTTTTTATTGGGTATCAAAATATGTGCTTTCAAAGCAATGTATTAAACCATAAATTCCTTGGGTGAATAATCATAAGCTTACAATTTCCATAGAAGCCATTTAACTTTTGCTTTTTTCTCCTTGTATGTCTCCGTGTATGTTAGACCTTGCAACAACAAACTGGCATCTATTCGTTTGACGGCTAATTTGAGTGGCGGGTCACCTGGCCTTAAGCCTGGCCATCACGTAAGAAAACCATTTCAGTGAAAAGTTTAAGAAATGTTAGACCTTAGAAATTCATAAATATAAATATAAAAAAGCCACAATGAAGCAAAAATTAATTAAAAATAAAAATAATGATGTGTGGCTAGTATGCAAAAGAACCTATCTTCACTGAACCAAAAAATCAAATAATTGGTGCAAAGAATGAATCTTTGATTCAATAATTCTCTGTTCATTGGTTCAAAGAAAAAGTTTATTGTCAAATTTAACTTTTTCTTACTCTCAAAGATCGCATTCTTTAAATTAATGTATGAGTTCATGTATGAATAAATGAATCAATGAGAATGATTCATTGATTTCAGGGTTCTTACAGTTTAATGAATTTTTTTTTTTTTTTAAGTTAGTCCTAACATATTTCCTTGATTTAGTTAATAAGTTAATAAAATTAAAGAACAGAGATTTATTGAACCAATAAACTCGTACATGGGACCAATTCATTGGTTCAGTTTTTGAACTCAATGTGAAACAAAATGTTATTTAAATTAATTAATTTTTTTTTGTTCAGCCCTCACATCTCTGAAGACGATTGCAACTCTCAAAATATAAAAACTGCCATAAGAAGCTTTTTGAAAACATAAGCCGTTCGGAGATGGCATATAACTTGCGGGTCTAGTGCTGAATCATTTGTGTTCAAACATTTCACAACTCACACAACACAGTTGAGCAGAGGAAGCTCGGTCGAAGTCCTTTCAAGGGCTGAAATGGCCAATTCTCTTTTTAATGGACAAAAACTCTTTTTTAGAACAGCGGAAATTGTATCTAACTTGATTACTATAATTATCTTTATTACTAATGGTCAAAAGCCAATGACATTTTGATTGGGGTACTTCTTTCTTCATCAAGAGCGTAGAAAGGCACATACATTATTTTATTTGTAAATTTGTCAAAGAATAAAAGCTTCCTATATACATATTTTTGTTATTATATGCTTCAACTATAGAGGAAGGGTAGCAAAAGATTTTATAAGACATAGAATTTATAAAGAACTGTAAGAGGATTAAAAAATATTCTACAGAACTAAGTCACTTCTAACTATGTCAGTCTGTAATTGAACTAATTATAACAGTGTTTGACATAAATCGAAATCGAGCCGAAGTTTTCAAATTAACGTAACTAACATGCCCCAAATAGATTGAAGAAAAATTTATTTTTTTTTTCTTATCTTAACTTGAAATTCTTCAATCCTACATTTTTTAACAGATCATACAACAAAATATTATCTAAGACTGGTTTCTTTTTTTTATGAATTATGCTGTTGATTTCTGTCTGTACTCTTATCACCTTTTATTGCTCTAAAGTCTAATATACGTATAAAAAAAAAATAGAATATTATTCCCAATAAGAGTGAAACTTTGCAATAGCAACTCTTCTCTGATTAATCTCACAAGCATTTTTTTCATTTTTGTTTTTTTTTTATTTTCCTTCAATATATACAATATTTGCATTAAACTGCTAGTTATACAATGTAAGCTTTAGCGAAAAAACAGTTTATATACCATGGGTATCTATGAGCCCATGCTATGGCAAAACAAAATCACCAACACCAATAACTACAACATCAGCAGAGCTCTACTAATCCATGTTAAGCCACAAAACTTAATAAAATGCTTTTATGGCAAAGCAGCGGTTCCAGAATTCCAACAATTGAATTTATAAATCCTGATTTTTAGATGTATTCTGTTGGGCTTAGGTGTCATGGGAAAACTGTTAGGTGTGGAAATTATTTTCTACTAAATGGAATTTACTACTAGCACCAGCGTAGGAAGTTGAAGGGATTTTCTAGTATTTTGAATTGTTGCGATAAGGCAGACTTTTAGTCGTCGATTTGGCAGTAAAACAAACTTAATAAATTGGTTCTAGCTTAAGTTAGCTTTTAACCCAACTAACTTTTGTGCTATTTAATAGTAACGGCGTTACTCAATTCTTGTGTACACTGGAAAAATTTATAATATAACTTTCAAATCTTGCCTCATAACTTAAAAACTCATGGGGCAATAAAGGTTAGATTTGAAATAAAGATAAAAGTTAGGGGATATTATTTGTATATTTCTTCGTGTAAAACTTTAATCATGCATGTATGTCCGTCCCGACATGAGTATTTTGAACTATGGTAAGCTCAATTTCAGTACCATTCTAACTATATACATATGTCTGTCTATCTATCTGTTGTTATAGCTGTCTGCCTGTCTCCCAATGTTCAAAATTCTTTTTGTTACCATTTGTCTTCATTTAATTTTTGCCGTTTGTTATGAAAATATTAGCAATTCAAATATTTTACTTTTATATCGTCTAATATTCTTTTTGTTATTGCTGTTGTTGTAGTTTCTTGCACTGCATGGTATTGTTGCAGTCAATGTTGTTATTATTCTTGTTTTTCCTGCTCTTGTCATTATATAGCGGAGTGAACAACTCAATTATTTTACAGCTGGCACTGCATGCATGTCATTATATATGAAATAGTTATGCCAAGTTGACTGTCTGTCCACCTATCCTTTTGTATTTTTATGTGTATGTCTTTATTTGAAAACTGACTCATATGCTAGTTAAATTTGGCAGTGTTGGCAGGACATACATTTTTTTCATTCCCAACAGCAAAGGCAAAATATGTTTGCATATATTTTAATGTCTTGTAAATTTTTGAACATTTTTTTTGATTTATTTGGGTATTTAATAATTGATCTTTAAGTAATCCTTTATGAATTGCATTCATTTAATTGATTTTTTTTTGCATCAAGTCTGCAGTTTCGTGTTTCAAATAATCAAGTACATATTGCAGTGAATTTCTTAAGAGTCTTGTTGTAATGCTTCGATGAAGTTTTGTAATTCTTTTTATACCCCAACGTGCACTGCGTAAGGGTTATATTATCTTTGTCATTCCTTTTGTAACGCCAATAAGGAGGCGTGGCAGGTATAGAAAAACATACATATTTTTGATCAGCATCTCAAACTGAGTCGATTTCCGTGTGTCCGTTTGTCTGTGCGTCTGTCCGTCTGTGGACACTATTACAACCGTAATTTCAAAACTATAGCAATGAAATTAAAAATATAAACTTCCTTTTAAAAAATGGATATAAAGTTCGAGAATGAGCCAAATTTCATGAAAACTATTCCTACCTTCCATACAAAGTGACTTTATTTTAACCGTACAATTTCTTAGAAATCCACAAAAATGAAAGAAATGCCTTGAAATTTTGCACATTCTTTAATATACATAAATGCTGACTATGAAATTTAGAAAAATCGGATGAAAGCCACACCTACCTCCCATACATATTGAGTTTTCATATTTTTAATATATTTTCATCAACACCTTTTCTTCGATTTCAACCAAATTTCGCACATATATTCTTTAGTATAATGAGCAGTTTTAAGCCGATAAAAGTGAGTGGGATTGCACAAGGAGCGTGCCAATTTCATTCTTATAGAACTTTCTCTATACCATTGGTCTGATTTAAATCAAATTTTACAAATATAACACATTCTTTACCATACGGATCAGTCCATAATCTATAAAAGTGGGTGTAGTTGAACAGGGGCAAGATCCTTCAATTTTAATGAAACTCCTTCTACACCGTTTTTCTGACTTGATTTTTCGTCCGTTTTTCTGACTAATGAGCAGCGATTAGTCTAAAAATTTGAGCGCGCCACTTTAATTTTAATCGAAATCCTTCTTTGTCCGAATTTTTCAAAACTTTTCATATATATTTTTTAGAATAATGAGCAGTCAGTATGGTTGAACCGAAGGAAGTCAGGTTAATTTAACCAATTGTGCCAACTGTCAGGTATAATGTGTTTACTTATTTGTCAGGTGAAGATTACCATATACCATTCAGGTGAATTTAGGCAGTTTTTTGGTTAAATTTAAGTGACAAATGTGGATATCTTAACCAAATTTAAACAAGATTTTGTGGTTAAAAATCAGGTTAATCTTACCAAATTTTATCCTTATCTCAGTTTAAAATTTTCATAATTAAGGCTGGGGGAAAAAAAAACAATTTATATTAGTTATGTGTTTTATATAACTCCAATAATTTTTCAATTATTAAAGGTTATGTTTATTATAATTATTGGAGTTATATAAAACACATAACTTAAAACTTATGAACTTATATAACTTGAACTTATGAAGAAGGTCGTAATTAATTTACAAATAAATTTATATTAGTTTTATATGCTTACTGGCTGAATACTCGGAGTTACTCGGGAATTGATATAAGTCATTTTTGAACTCATTTATCGATTTGAAAAATCTTTTCACAAACTTTAGAAGGAATGTTATATTCATATTTCAAACCGGCTATTTCAGTGAAATAAGCAAAATTGTAGCTTTAACATCTGGAGTTTATGAGAAAAAAGTGGCAATAGCTTCTAAGAGAATATTTTCAAATTTTATATTTTATTCGATATATTGAACATTTTGGAAAAAATTTCTTAAAAATCAGACTAACAGCCTTATTCTGGTGATTGACAACTGTAAAGTCATTGACAAGCTAGTCTTTATGTGCCATTTTTTGAATATTTTGAATATTTTTTTTTATGGTGCTAACAGTTTTTAATCCTATGAGCTTTTGATTACATTTAAGAATGAGACATTTTTACAGTAGTCAAAAAATTTACAATTGTCAATCACCAGAATAGGGTTATAAGAACCAAACAATTTTTGGCATGCATTTATGTTAATTTTCTCACACCAGCATGTTTTCTTTTGACCTCGTGTCGTAATGTTTCTGTAACACCTAATGTATTCAGACTATTAAACTTGTGCACAGGAAATCATGTGTTATTATTGTTGACGTAAGCTTTGTGTGTTATCAAAATTATAATTTCTTGATAATTGCGTTTGTGTTATCAACAAAAATTATACCATATATTCCAGATGGTTTTGGTCGTATAAGACTTTAATAGTTTAGTTCATATAGTTACTATCGGAACTGTTTCGGCCTAAATTTCAGGTCAATCCTCCCAGCAGTCAAATTAATGATTTCTGAAAAAGTGGGTGTATCTATAGTTTGATCATGCCCATTTTTATTACAGTTGCCGACTGTATTACAAGACTCTATTACAAAATTAAAGTCTAATTCGACAAAAATCATTTGAAATATAGCATTCTTACGGATTTGTGGGCGGTAAAAGGGTGCGTGCAAATCCATTTTTAGTGAAGTTGCCGATAGTAACCCAAAATTGCCTGAAATAGGAGGACATGGCAAAATTTATCAAACCTACATATGTTTGATAAATTTTGCTAACATGGGATAGCCAACAAGAACACAACAAAAAAATATGTGTGTGGCCGCCACGCACGGTAGAAGTGAAACTTTTACCGAATAATGAAATTTCTGGGAATATTGCTAATTTAATTTATTAACATTCCTTCCTTCAGTGCAATCAAATGGTTAGAAAGCAGTCTGCCTTCATGGCAGTAGTAGTTCAAGAACTGTCTTTTTCATAAAGCCAACTAGTATTTCCCAACATGGCGATATCATGGAAAATATCAATTGTCCCTTTTGTATATGGGCAGTTACTGAAAAGTTTAATATTAGCGTTTTATTTTTTTGTTAATTATATTTTTATTTATAAATATTTAAAAGAAAAAATTGTCGAAAAATCTGTGTCGGGAACATTGCACTATTTTCTTTCCGTACTCGCATCGAACCGCATACAATTCGATTGCAAGTTGAACGTGCTACCATCCCACCATTGCCTCCCTTGCATCAAAGCGAATAAAATATGAACAAACCTGAAAGCAAGCATACCCACTGAACCATAAGCGAAGGTTTTGAGTAAGGTGAGAGTTTTGCGAACGTTTTTGGTTAGAATTTTTTTTTTTAATTTTTTCTTTTTTATTTTGTCGCTTAAAAGTGCTTGCTATAAAAGATTAAATTCGTGAAAGCTTTTCCCATAAAGAAAAATTGTACATATTTTGCGAAATTCATTAAAAACTTATTTTGAGTCGAAAATGAATCATTTTTGTATCATTTCAGTGCAAATCAATGCAAATGAACCATTTATTGTTCATAAATGAGTTCGGAAATGAATCATTTATGTTTCTTTTTTGCATTCTGAAATGAGTTCAAAAAAGAATAATTTTTTTATCATATCAGTAGGAAACCATTTCTCATAAACGAACCATTTTTTGTTCATAAATGAGTTCACAAATGAATCATAAATGTTACTTTTTATATTCTAAAATCAGTTAAATACAGGAACTTAAAATGAAAATGTTAACCTTCGTACAAACGTCAAATGAACTTTTTTACCAGTGCAAGATGGATGTACTGCTACACGTATGAAAATTTTCAACATTTCAACATTTCTATCAAATATTAAAATCAGGCCCAAATAGAATGAAAACCACGAAAAAATTCCATGCAAAAAAGTAATCAAATAAATTCCCCAAACAATAGCTTAACTATTTTGATATTTCATATATAATTTGGAAGTTTGTCAAATTGGAAAACAATCACGCCTTTCCCCTTTGAAACATCAATATCATGAAAAACACAATGCGTGAATTCCAGCCCAGGTATATTAATTCTATTAACCCAATGATTAATATGATCTCTAATTTTAGCAATAATCATTTCTTCTTTAACAAAATATCGATATGTAATAATAAATAGTATTATGCAATAATAAAATTTATAATTCAAAAAGGTTCTTTTTTCAACTCATTACTGAACAGAAAAAGGTTTGTTTTTGAGAGGCAATTCAGTCCAAAGATTGATACACAAAGGGCTCATTTATGAGTGCCGAAAATTAACGTTTCTACCCGAAAAGGTTCATAAATGAATTCAAAAACGGTAGTTTTGGTTCAATGGGTAGGATAGATCTTCCAATTTATTCCATAGGATTGATGCCAAGAAGAATTCATTGCTTATCAAAAATAATCATCGGTTATATTATAACTTTTATATAATTGTATAATTTGGGTTTTATTTATATAATTTATTTTCAATTTTTCTTAAAAAAAAAAACAAAACTGCCTGTATGATTGTAAATATTTTTAATTTTAAAAAATCACAAAATTTCAACTACAGCTAGGACCACTAAACCTTTGCTTCATGGTCAGAAGCTCTGACCTAATGCTAACGCGCATACTTGTTTAGGTTTATTTTATCGTGCCTACACAGTTACAAATGTTGATGCGTTTTTCGTTACACGACTTGCATCGTATTTTATGTTGCATTTGTAACGATATTTAATGCTAAATGATGCAGACATGTATATATATAGAGAAACTTCAACATTATCACAAAAATCCTGCTATTTCCCATACGGCACAAAATCTGACTTCGATATCGAAAATTTAAAAATTTACGAATAGTTCGCGATGATAACAATCGAATTCGATATCGGTTACGATTCGCAAAATGTAAGTGTGGCGGACGTAACGGCTACTTCGTAAACGAAGGTTCGCTTATGTTTCGAAAAATTTTTCGTTTACAATTCCAAACCGATTAATTCTTCAACACAAATGCAAAGTTAATTATATTTTCTACTTTTTTACTGTAAGGTGAATACTTTCGGATAACTTTTTTGGCACTTTTAGAATTACTTTTATTATTACTGACGCCATAACACTGGTTATAAGTTACAAAAACTTTCGATTTTTGATCGCCAATTAGGGAAAAATAAGAAATTTTTCTTTGATAAAAGTTCATTGCAAACGAACTTTCGCCGAGTGGGTTACATATGCATTGACAAGTGTTAATTTTCGGCACAGTATTTTAGCAACATATCCTTCTTGTGTCTTAGTTTCGACCAACATATCGTAGGTAATCTGACAGTTCAGTTGGTAATAGAAAAGAAAAACACTTGTAACCAGTATTTTGTGTGTTAAAATACCGCAGCATGGGAACATTTTTTTTATTTCGATATAAATGTGAATTAAAAACTTTATTTGAATTATATGACAGATACAATATTTATATGGAAATCCACAGATCTAAGAATAAAACAAATTTTAGATTCAAAGTTGCATTCGTTAATATTGTATTGTATCAATCAATGCAACCAATCTGAATTTATCAAAACTCAATTTGAAAAATGCCTAAAAGTATGCTTATGTTCTGAAAAAAACCTGAAAAGTTCAGGTTTAAATTTTTAGACGGTACTGTACCTTTAGAGCATTAACGAAAGACTCGATTCAACTTCGTTAGTAGATTCGTTCGATTCACTTTGTTAGTGAATAATAGCAGTGCTGTGAATGCTGCAGTTATAAGTTAGTTTAAAATTTGCATGCGTTTTTAAAGGGATTATACATTTATTTTTTCTAGGGAAGTCACATTATTAAGCCTTATTGCTTGAGTATAACAATGTAACAATATAACAATATAACAATATAACAATATAACAATATAACAATATAATAATATAACAATATAACAATATAACAATATAACAATATAACAATATAACAATATAACAATATAACAATATAACAATATAACAATATAACAATATAACAATATAACAATATAACAATATAACAATATAACAATATAACAATAAAACAATATAACAATATAACAATATAACAATATAACAATATAACAATATAACAATATAACAATATAACAATATAACAATATAACAATATAACAATATAACAATATAACAATATAACAATATAACAATATAACAATATAACAATATAACAATATAACAATATAACAATATAACAATATAACAATATAACAATATAACAATATAACAATATAACAATATAACAATATAACAATATAACAATATAACAATATAACAATATAACAATATAACAATATAACAATATAACAATATAACAATATAACAATATAACAATATAACAATATAACAATATAACAATATAACAATATAACAATATAACAATATAACAATATAACAATATAACAATATAACAATATAACAATATAACAATATAACAATATAACAATATAACAATATAACAATATAACAATATAACAATATAACAATATAACAATATAACAATATAACAATATAACAATATAACAATATAACAATATAACAATATAACAATATAACAATATAACAATATAACAATATAACAATATAACAATATAACAATATAACAATATAACAATATAACAATATAACAATATAACAATATAACAATATAACAATATAACAATATAACAATATAACAATATAACAATATAACAATATAACAATATAACAATATAACAATATAACAATATAACAATATAACAATATAACAATATAACAATATAACAATATAACAATATAACAATATAACAATATAACAATATAACAATATAACAATATAACAATATAACAATATAACAATATAACAATATAACAATATAACAATATAACAATATAACAATATAACAATATAACAATATAACAATATAACAATATAACAATATAACAATATAACAATATAACAATATAACAATATAACAATATAACAATATAACAATATAACAATATAACAATATAACAATATAACAATATAACAATATAACAATATAACAATATAACAATATAACAATATAACAATATAACAATATAACAATATAACAATATAACAATATAACAATATAACAATATAACAATATAACAATATAACAATATAACAATATAACAATATAACAATATAACAATATAACAATATAACAATATAACAATATAACAATATAACAATATAACAATATAACAATATAACAATATAACAATATAACAATATAACAATATAACAATATAACAATATAACAATATAACAATATAACAATATAACAATATAACAATATAACAATATAACAATATAACAATATAACAATATAACAATATAACAATATAACAATATAACAATATAACAATATAACAATATAACAATATAACAATATAACAATATAACAATATAACAATATAACAATATAACAATATAACAATATAACAATATAACAATATAACAAAATAACAATATAACAATATAACAATATAACAATATAACAATATAACAATATAACAATATAACAATATAACAATATAACAATATAACAATATAACAATATAACAATATAACAATATAACAATATAACAATATAATAATATAACAATATAACAATATAACAATATAACAATATAACAATATAACAATATAACAATATAACAATATAACAATATAACAATATAACAATATAACAATATAACAATATAACAATATAACAATATAACAATATAACAATATAACAATATAACAATATAACAATATACCAATATAACAATATAACAATATAACAATATAACAATATAACAATATAACAATATAACAATATAACAATATAACAATATAACAATATAACAATATAACAATATAACAATATAACAATATAACAATACAACAACAATTAAAAATGTTAATAACAAAATTATTAAGCGATTACGGTTTTCTTTTGAGTGCAGCTGGTTGACAGCTGGCGGACTACTTTTGCCTATAAACCAATGATATAAGAATTACAAGGTAGGAGTGACAGTTTTGTAGTCAATCAGGAGTTGTCAAAAACGCATAGAAAAAGAGAAAATGAATAAGCAGCAAAACAGATGACAAGTTTTACTTTCTATTGATTTTGGCAATTGGTGGTCGGCGCTCTGAGAAAAAAGCCAGTTGTCAAGGCTACCTGGTATAAATATATCATGCATAAGCCTAGTATGTTTTTTTCCGCAATTTTTTACATAAGTTTCTGCAAACCCCGTTCATCGGGTTGACTCTAATTAACTGCATTCGTCGAGTAAAAAGAACCTGGATCAGGTAAGGGCATTTTGCCCTGAGTGTAATGCTCAGTAAGTAATGCAAAGTAAGTAATACTCAGAGACTATGAATTTTATCCATGTTAGAAGCTTAAGTAAGAAAGCTTATATCAGAAACCTCAATTATCGACTTATTGTTGGCAGTTTAAACTTAAATTTTTATTTATCTTCAAAACTCGTTGATGTAATAAACTTAATTAATTTTTACTGTACTCATAAGCCGACTAAAACTTCAAATGACATACATAAACCGCTAAAATTAAATTTAACTTAGCTTGGAAACTCATTTTCCTTAAAATTTCTGTCATTATTTTCTTTAAAGTTCTGTCTTTGTACAATTTATCTGAATAACGCTGAAGTATCTTATTTTCGAGGGAATCGTTTTTAATTTTAACAATTAATCACACACGTGGACAGTCATAAAATATATTTTATCCCATCTGCTATTTCAAGAAACGCCTTTTTCAACATTAAGTCATTGCAATTCCGTAATAAAATTCCATTAAAGAATAAAGCTCAGTACAAGAGACTACAAACTCCACTTCCAGCTTTTATGGACATTTTTAAATGACATTTAAACAATATCCTCAGAAAACTTCCCGCCACAAAATTTGAGTCGTTTAAAATACCTTCCAGGTGCTTAACTACAAGTCTCTCGATTATTTTGCAATTTTTGTGTTCTTACAACTATTTTGCAATGAATATAAATGCGAGAAAGAAAAAAAAAAAAAAACAAAAATAATATTTTACAATATCTGGTATTTATTTATAGCAATCTGTGCAGTTTTTATTATTGATCCCAAGAATATTGAATGGCTTTTGTTGTGCTGCTGCTGCTTGCATTGTGTTGTTATATCAGCGCATTGTTGTAATTGTTGTTGTTGTGTCATATAAAAACTCACATTAATTTACAGTAAAACGTGCTCAAAGGGTCAAGTTTCTGCAATTCAGGCAAAATACAATTGCAAACAATAACAAAAGAAGATCAATTTCAAGAGTAGAAAAGATAGCTTTGGCAGTACTGGCTGTAATTTTTGCAGCAACTTTTACTTTGTTGTCGTTTTATTGTTGTTGTTGTTGGTATTGTTGTGTGCATTGTTGCTGGCGGTAGCCTGGCTGCCATTCATTACTAGAAACAAGAATTTCACATTAAATGCGCGAAAAGGTGACACCATCATACAACAACACTAACAAGAACGACTATAAGACAACAATACAAACAAACAAAATTATAGTAATAAAATGCTCCTCCCATTGTTTTGGCTTTTATGACTGACCCTCATACCAATTTAACTCCCCTCCCCCCAACAATTGAAAGCATTTAAATGCAAGACAACAACAACAGCAATAACAACAACGGAAAAACAACAACAGCATAATGCATTTAAATGGTATTTAATGAAATAAGTGGAACTTTCAAGTTAAACTAGGTCAAGAGTGCATGCGTGGGAAGAGAAAGGATCAAATGAATTAAAGGATTAAACAGCAAGGCAGAAAATAAGCAGTTTTGCGTACAGTTTGAAAGTGTTAAGGTGTGGGCATACATGTGAGGGCATCACTCAAATTACATTCCTTGCTTAAAGGAAAAGCAGGAGGATCAGGATGCTTTGTAATAAAAAAAAAAAATATCACTTAAAAGGAATTTTAAGCAATAAAAAACATTGTTTATCAAAAATTACCACCGAGTGTAAAGCAACAATTTAAGTCAAGGAATTTTTCACATTCTTTAGGGATTGCGTTTTTATTACAAAATTAATCGAAGCAAATACATCACAGCGAACTCCAACTAAGCATGCTCTAAGTAAGTTGAGTAAATGATTAACGTTATTTACCACCCCCCCCCCCCCCCCCCCCCACCCCCCTTTGCCTTTTACACAAATGAAAATTTGTCATCATTCCCTTGACACTCAACTTGACGCTGAAATATTAACATGTTCAAAATATTTGTATTTTGTCTAAAAAATTAAAAATACTTTATTTTATTCAAACCATCAACATTTGAATAATTCTTTTTTTTTTTTTTAAAAAACCATCTACATTTACTTTATTAACCTGTTTACATATAATTTTGCCATTAATTAAAACCAGCTCTTCCTCTTCAAACTTAATGTTTAACTTGTCAACTTCGACCTCCACTCATGACAGTCATCTAAGTGCCATTTTAATTTATCACAAAATGAATATTCAGAACCATGTTAATCCAGCATGTTATGAATATTAAATTTGATTTGACACTTGATAGCTGCTGCTACTGGACAAAGTAGAAAAAGTCATTGACATCGCTTTGCAGTTCATGTCAACATAAGAACTTTGCTTTATACTCACTGACAGGCAGTTAACGATTGAATTAAACAAATATAGAGCTGTTAATTGGTGACATAAAAATCATGTCTACTAGTTAATCAGCATATTTACATCGACCACAATAATATCCTTTGACATATCCTCTATGACTTTAAGAGTTTCTCAATTCCCGATAAAAGAATTATAATATATCAAAGCTGAAATACCTAACGCCATCCTGCTCTGGTGCAGCATTTCAGGTGTGTATGTGCATAGAACGTGACACATCTTACCATGGTTGTAGCGACGGATAGAGGGGGACGTTGCCCCCTAAATATAAAAAAAAACTATAACAACAAAACTATTTTATAAAAAATTAATAAAGTGCTGCGATTTTAAAAAAAAAAATTTGTCTGGTAAGAAAGATTGTCTTTTAAAACTATGATTGATTATATTCTTTTTAGTTTGAAAGTCTAGTTTTTCCACTTAAAATTTAGTTTTTTCAATAAAAGATATTTTTTGCAAATAAAATTTAACTTTTTAAAATTTTTAGCTTTAACTAGCTTTAACTTTTTGAACTTTAAAAAAAAAAAAAAATTTTACCTTTTTTTAACTTTAAACTTAACCTTTGCAAAAAATTAGCCTTATTTAATGCTTTCAAATTCTTAATTTTAAATTAATTCTTAAATTAAAATTCTGCTTGACTAAATTAAAATAACATTAAGATTAAGACACTAGTTGAAAGGAAAAAAAAAACTATTGATGCAACCTTTTTTGTACTATAGTTGGATATGTGTCCATTTTTTTCCGTAGTGGTTTGACTGTTCAACCTATATATCAAGTCAAATAAAGCATATATGAATGTGAAATTCATTCAACTTACTGGAAAAAAAATCATGGTCTTTTAAGAAAACACGACAATAGGAAGCCTCTTTCTCTACAAATCTTTAGTTCCCGGACATTTTTGCTTTTTTTTGAATCAATTGACTAAAATTTAAGTACTTCCACACGGATAAAAATCTTGGTATACCTTTTAAACCAATGGTTGGAATAATCTATTTTTTATACCATTTTTTATTAGAATTAATACTTTTCAAAATACTGCAAATTTTTTTAGTCAAATCTGTGCTTAAATTTAATAAAATTTTAACTTTAGTACCTACGGTTTAAAACTGAATACCAAATAACTAAAAAGTAATGAAATCGGTTTCAAAAACTACTAGCCATGATATTAGATTTAATACAACATGTATTACATTTTAAGCCATGCTGTATTATATTCCAGTACTTTTCGTCTTAATTTTCACAAAAGTCTCAAAAGTCTTATGATTCAGAGTTACTTTTTCGGTTATTTTTATCAAATTTTTTATTTGATTATGCCGCAAAAGCAACGTTTACTTCTTTCATTTCAATGATGACGTGACTTCGAAACCTACAGTAGGAGTTAGTTTAAAAATTATAGTATAATAGAAAAAAAAAAATAAATTGTGTAAACAAAACCAGTTTTGTTTTAGTACGCTATGACTTAAAATCGAATACAACTTGTAATAAGGTTTTTAATTCACATCAGGGATTGCAATTTAAACCCATGCGGGAATAAAACTTAGTTTTAGTACTTGGCGTGGTTTAAATTTTAATACAATTTCGGTGTCGTCATATATACAGTACAGGATTAACTTAAATTTAGTCCAAGTTTCTTAACCATGCTTAAGTTAACTTTGTGAAAGTTATGAATGCCTACCTAGCTCCATCGAAGTGACTTTATTTAAAATGTAAACTCTCTTAATAATCTACAAAATATAATGAAATTATTTACATGCAATTTTGCACACGAGCTGTGATTTTTAATATAAATATTGACTATGAAACTTGGAAAAATCAGATAAAAACCACGCCTACCTCATATACAACGCAAGTTTATTTAAACATTAATAGAGTCCCTTAAAAATTCAAAAAAATTTATACAATGACATTAAATTTTGCACATAACACTGCACAACAGTATGTATGATGATTGGGTTATTTTACATGATATTATTCCAATTTTTAATAACGATTTCAAATATGTGACTGGAATTTCTGTATCAGCTCTAGTTAAAAAAATAATGACTCTTAGGTGTTTTTATAGTAAAACACAATATATATAAAAAAATCCTACTTTATTTAGTTCTTAAGTTGAAAAAAAACATTCTTTTATTTGTTTTCCTTGCTGAAGCTGAAGGAAGTGTGCTGTTCTGAATGCTCCAACAATAGGCAGCCATCATGTGTGCGTTCCAGTAGCCTTGATAGCGTTCCTCCATCGTACGGAGATCCTGGTGGAATCGCTCTCCCTGTTCTTCACTAAGATCCCCAAGATTGGCGGGAAAATAGTCCAGGTGGTTGTGCAGAAAGTGTAATTTGATGCTCATGTTACAACCAACCATTTGAAAATGACTCATTAGTTGTTCTACGTGTTGGGAGTAGTCAGTACTTTTCTTATTTCCCAAAAAATTTTTAACAAGCCAAACAAACTCATTCCATGCGTTTTTGTCCATCTCTGTCATAATGTCCGTAAAATTTGAATCTTTAATTAACGATCTTATTTGTGGCCCGTCAAAAATGCCTGCTTTTATCTTTTCGGCACTCAATTTCGGAAACTTTTTTGATAGGAAAAGAAAACAATTTCCATTTTTGTCAAGACCCTTACATAACAAATTAACAAATTACAAATTGTTTGATAAGTCCTAGTTTAATATGTAACGGAGGCAAAATTATGCGATCCCTTGAAACTAATGGTGGGTTTATCACGTTCTGTTGTCCTGGAACTAGCGCTTCCCGAGTAGGCCAATCTTTTTTATTCCAATGTTGATTTTTAGCTCTACTATCCCACAAGCAAAGAAAACAGGGATACTTTGTGTAACCACCTTGTTGGCCTAAAAGAAAGTTTACCATTTCTAAATCAACACATATGATCCAGTTGTGTTCCACATATTTAATTTTGTCCAAAACCAGAGCGATAATTGAATATTCTTCTTTTACTTTTGTGGAATGAGCAATAGGCAACGACCCTAATTTATTTCCATTGTGTAAGAGAACACATTTTAGACTCCGTTTTGATGAGTCTATGAATAAACGCCACTCATTAGAAACATAATTTCGTAATCCCATTGCAGCCATTAAGCCAGGTACATCTTTACAAAATACGAAGTCATCTTCTTCAGCAAAATATTTGAGGAGACTTTGTTCTCTTGTGCGGTAATAACAAATTCTGGTTTCTTCTGTTACTAAGTATCTTTCTTTTTGCCTAGAAGCCAAAAGTTCTGAAGCAGACTTTGACAGTCCTAGATCTCTGATAAAATCGCTTAAATCATCTTGGTTGAATGGTTTTGGAGTTTTCAGGTCACATTCAAAGTCACTATCACTACTGTTAGTTTTCGCCTCAAAATCCATATGCTCATCCTGTGAAGAATCATCTTGAGGTTCAAGTGATGTC